>JAQIBA010000049.1:169071-569947 GCA_028293925.1 Brueelia nebulosa
AAATTACACCAAACTCAACTTTGGCCCGTACATTATCAAAGGTTGGCCATCACTGGTTTAATCAATATTTTCTCCGATTTTTTGGTTACAATATGACATATATGTTACTTTTTGGTTTTTTTTTTTAATCCACCCCTCATTCGTCGAAAACATCAGTTATACAAAAATGAAACACCTGGTTCTCTCTTTGAGTTTCTTCCACTCTCTTAACATCCCCATCCCCTATTTTCTTATATTAAATTCGGAATATTTTGACAGTCGACGAATTTATGTAAATAAAATTAGGTTTCGTTCGAATATTCGACCTCTTAAGGCCGTAAATATATATTGGTTAGGTCGTGTCATATTTGTGCAAAGAAAATTCATTTTAAAGAAAGCAGAAAATATTACTTCTTATCTTTTTACATATGTCGAATAGTCTGCTTTTTTAGATTAATAATATATTCGACCAATCGTAACTATTTTGAAAAATTTTCGACCCCTAAAAGTTTTGTTAAATTTTCGAATACATTTTCAAATCTTTAATTAATAGAATTCCTAAGAAAAGCTAAAGTTTCTCACAAAAAATAATTTATATTATTCTTAATTTTCCATCCCTTTTTCACTTTAAGTATTTTTAACAGCTGGAATGTTCATTCCGGCAGTGCAAAAATATATTTTAAAAATGAGTTATGTTCGCAGTGAAACTTCTAATGAATTCGGTCATTTTTTAAAAGTCGAAAACACATTAAGAAGTAATTATGTGAGAGGGGCGGTTTCTTATGTTCATGTCAGCAAACTGATTAACTTTCTGCGTGTTTTCACTGTTAAAAGTGACACATTAAATTTTTGTTAACATTTTGTCTTTTCTTTCTAACAAAATTATAACCTTTTTATTGTAACTTTTATGTAAATATGATAGTAAGTTTTTAAGTGCATTTTTCAATCAGAAAACTCTTTAACCCTTTGCGGTTGTATGTCTCTCAGCCACCACAGCTATACTATACAAGAACTATAAGAATTCTATACTGTAAGCATTTCTGTATGCCTTATAAACCTTTTCACGAACTGATACGATGCTCCATCGATTGGAGATAACAAAATTTAATATAAACAAAAGTTGTGTACATTGTATAATTCCTAAGAATATTTTATAAATTGTATTTAGCAGTAATTAGACATTCTCTCTTCTTAAAATATCACTAAATATTACTGAATATTTTATACAGTAGCCCTCAAAAGTATTTTGACAATACAATATTTAAGCGTTTATTATTTAATTATTTTACTGTGAGAATTCAGTACGTATTATTTAGTTATCAATACTATTAATAATATATTTGTCGGTATTACAATATAAAAATATCCAAAACTTAACATTCTTCTTAGTCTTCTGCTTTTTCTTTAATACTCTTACTTAGTTCTATTATTAATTCAAATAAACTCTTTGTTTCTTCTGTTATTTAATTAATATTATATTTATAAATGTTGTAAAGTATTTTAAATGAAATTTCACTTTATAAGTAACTCTTATAAAATATGCAATACAAAAGTAAGGAAACCCCAGAAATTTTGTATTGCCTGTATTGAGGGCTACTGTATATATACTGTATTTACTAAAATAATGTTCTTAATTTTATTAGAATCTTTTGTATTTTACATTACATTTTTTATATTTTTGCATTTACAGTATTATTTGATTTAATTTTCATTGTATTTATAATTTAATGAGTTTGTATTATTTTTATGTTGTATTTTTGTATACTTAAATCATTTTTTAAGTACTTTTAATCATTTAATTATTTTTTAAATACTTCAGCAATTAATATTTTACTGCTTTGTATGTAGTGATTTAATTAATTAATTTTAGTGTACTGTTCTATAATTCTAATTATGAACTCATTGTTTCTTCTGTTATTTAATTAATTTGCTTTTTAATTATTATTTTAAATTTATAAACCTATTTATATTTGTATATCATTTTAATGTAATTTAACTTTGTACTTTTACGGGTGGAAAACTAAAAATTTTGTATTGTCAAAATACTTTTGAGCGCTACTGTATATGTACACCTCCTTTTTCGACTGAAATTAATTCCGACCAATAGATACCCATCCCCAAATTTTATCCCACCGCAAAGGGTTAATTCTATCGAGAGAAGATAATATGGATTCTCTGCCTTATTTCAAGTACAGAAAACTGAGAATTTCAATGAGATATAAGCAAACATTTGAAGGTCGAATCCTAAAATGAGAAACTAATTTTCTTTTTTGTATGTTTATTTTAATTTGAATAAACAATGACTAAATGAGTTTAGATGAAATGTCGTTTAAAATAACAGAGTCCAGTTAAAGGCTTTTTAGACAAAACATAAGAAATGAAACTTTAGCTTCATTAAAAATAATTTAATTCTTCTCTTCAGAAGGGAAAAAAGAAATTTTAATAATAAAAATGAGGAAAAATTCTTAGAGTAATGGGAATTTGAATGCCTGCGAACGAACCTCCATTTGTATTTTCCGATATCTCCAACCGAACGTGTTTTGAATTTTCATTTCGGTAAGAACTTACCGACATAATGGCTTCGATTTCTCGTTAATCCTTTAGTGAACGCCGATAATTTTTCTCGTTAAAATATCACTAACAGTTACGTCGAAATAACTTCCTTTCTCGACGCAAAACCTTTGTAATTAGTTGTTTCCGTATACCGTAAAAATAAAACTAATTTTTTTCAAATACGATAAGATATTTTGGTGTTTTTTTTGCTGCAAAGGACACGTCTTAATATAACAAGTTTTTTTATACTCCTAACACTTAATAATATCTTAATATAA
Source organism: Brueelia nebulosa (assembly GCA_028293925.1). Lineage (NCBI taxonomy): Eukaryota > Metazoa > Arthropoda > Insecta > Psocodea > Philopteridae > Brueelia > Brueelia nebulosa. The sequence continues at coordinate 171,882 of JAQIBA010000049.1, forward strand.
TAATTTTTTTACATTCCTAACTCTCAATAATATCTTAATATAATAATTATTTTTATATTTCTAACACTCAATAATATCTTAATATAATCATTTTTTTATATTACTAACACTCAATAATACCTTAATTACTCAGGTTTTTCCCGATGAAAATAATCTGAGATAATAACTTTTTTCCTTTTCCTCCTCCTCTTCCCTCTCTTTTTAACATTTATTAGTGAATTAATTAATTTTTAAAAATCTGCTGGAAAAATGAATACACTAATCCGTTTCCATTACGTGAGCTCTATTTTTTTTTTTGTTCCTTTCACTTCACCTCTCAGCCTGGAAATTGAGGAAAACCTGAATGAGAAAAAACTCTCCACTTATCAAAATAAAACCCGAAAATGAGCAGCTAATGAGCCGCGTGACAAAAGATGAAAAGGATTTTGTCAACGAGCGCATAAATATCAAAGAAGAAAAGAAAGCGAGAGAGGAAAAGATAAAAGATTTTTTCCATTATCTCCTTTGTGTTTTTCCGAGTTCGCAGACTTTTCTTCCGAGAGTCCGACTCAGTCCTCATATTTATAATTAGTTTTTTACGATTTTCATGGAAAAAATCTCAACTCCCACTCTGCATCCACACTCATTAGTGAAGTTTTCAGTATTTCATTGCTGTTTCCCCGTAAATAAGACCGTTAAAACGAGGTCATAGGCATTCGCTTCGGGAAGATTAATTAATAACAACGGCGTAATGTTGTGAACATTGCGGATTAATTTAAAACGAAAGAATGTAAAGACTGCAATAAAGCACAAATTTATGAACGGTAAAAAGGCATTAGCGCCCACTAATAAAAGCGGAGGTTGAAATTTATTCCCCAGAGACCATAATTCTATTAGCAGCTAATCTAAGGGTTATGGAATGCAGTGACACATATGCACACTTTGACCTTTCTATTGGTGATTTTACCCCGTTTTTTATCCTCATATGCACAATCATTTATTATGGGTCATTCCACATAGGTCAGTCATTTCGGATTTATTTTAAATTTTAACCCTTTGTTTCGGGGTACTTAAAGGAATTTAAAAAAAGCTCAAAATGTGTGGAAAATTCAATTTCGTCAGTTTAGAGTTTGAAAGTGGGTGTTATTTTGTGAGTGTGAACTGTATGTGATTCAAAAATAGGGAATGTTGATATGAATGAACTCATAATGGCGATGATGACTGATATGATGCAGATTCGCCCGGTCAAATTAAACGTTCAAGGTTACATAAATTTCTGAGAAGCTGAAACTTTGCGAAGTTGTTCAGAGTATAATTATACATAAATTGTAAAAATTCTTCAAAAATCCGATGTCGGCAAAAATGGATTAAAGGTCAAAAAAATTAGTGTTTCGTCATTTTCAGCAAATCGGTAGGTTTTATTGTAAAATAAGCTCAGACAAAAATTGTAGAAAATAAAATTATCATATATACTACATACTAATACATAAATCTGTTAAAGGAAGTTTGTGTGTGTGTGCGCACTCTGTTTCTGTTACCTAAGATCTAAGCAACGACCGAACCGATTTCGACCGGACTTTTTCCAAAAGACGCGCATTTTTCCAAAGAATTATCTGCGCTATGTCTCATTCTTCGAAAATAAGCAAAAGCTGAGAAATCTCCAGAAAACATGTCTGGGAATTTGTTCCCGTGGAGACCACTTTGAGTACAAATGGGGCTAAATTGATAAGACAAACAAAATTGATAGAAATTATTTAGTGTGGGTTCTGCGTTTGTAGTTTTATGAAAATTCCGGGAAGAGTCACTCTATCGGGTTGAAGCCAGAGGGAAGAAGAGATGGAGGTTTGAGTAGCAATTTAGAGATTGCAGACCAAGGAGAGAACCATTTAGAAGGGAGAGTAGTGAAGAAAGAAGGATACGGAAGAGAATTTGGATGGCTGAGCGACTGATAAGACGACTTACATCAACAACAACCAGGACTGAAGCAAAGAAGAGACTATACAGAAATAGGCCATAAAGAATATAGAAGAAACATTATTTTTGTAGTTAAGTGCAATGGGATTATTTATTGAGGTGCATTCAGTTTTCAGGAGATGTGTTATCGTATCTGTTATTAAGGTACAGAGGTAGATTGAAATTCTGAAGTCTTAGCGAGGGCGAAGCCTCCCAGTCCACAATAAATGTAGATAAAACTTTCCGTTTTGCTGAAAATAGTGAAAAACTAATTTTTTAATCTTTGACCCTCCGCCATTTTTTTTCTCGACATCCGATTTTCCAGGACTTTTGACATTTTATGTATAATGATATTCTGAACAATTTGACCACGTTTCAGCTCCTTAGGAACTTATGAAACTTCACCCCCATTTTTGAGCTAATTTGACTGAACTACATGTTCTTTTTGTCGAAGTGAAAATTGTTGAGCCGCAGTTCTCCACCTTGAAGTATAATTCTACAAGTAACATAAATTTAAAGAAAATTTAAAACCGGAAAGAATTTCTGACTACTTTTGATATATTATTGCGTGAGAGGAATAGATTAGGAAGAGGCAGAGTGTGATATTTTCATGAAAGCGCAAAACTGTTGACTTTGCTTTTATATTTGTTTGTTATTATAATAATGTCAGTCCTTTTGCTGTTTATTTGTTGTTTATTCCGCTCGCAGAAAAATGGCAAAAAATGCTGAATAATTATCTCTATACAACAGTTAAAGGCTCTCGTTGATATAAATCCAAATTCAGGCTTTGCTTTTTAGTATTTCAAACAGAGAAAACATCTGAAGCAAACCCAAACCGGTCTGATGTTGTTGAGAAGACAAATAGGAGAAAATAAATTAAATGCCGTCTTTGAGAGATGAATCCATTTTCTGAAGGAAAAACATAAAAAACGGAAGAAAAGAAATGCATCAAAGCTCGCCAATTTTTACAGGAAATTCACCCTCCGAAGCGTTTCTCCATTTCTCTTGCAACTTCCCGTCATTTCATTTCATTCTTCTCCCCATTTAATTTTTCAACTTAGTTTTCACTTAAATTAACTTTTACGATTTTATGACAGTTTTATTCGATTCAAAGGACAAAGACTTCCATTGACGCATTTCAACTTCTTCTCGTGCACCGGCTACCATTTGAAGTGCCATAATTCTTCCTCGAAGTAAGCATTCGATATGAATCGTATAATTCTTCCGCCCTGACAGATCCAATTTCTCAGTCGTAATGATCACGAAGAATCTTGTGTGAGACTCACACCATTTTTCCACACACCCGCCTGAAGAAGGTTAAGCAAAAGGTTGGAAAAGAATTGTTACGCAAAACCCGTTTCCTTCTTTATTTAATACTTTCATTAAATTTAATTTGCGAATGAAATCTCAGGAGATTATCGGTAATCTCCAATTGCTTTTACGGGTCGATATTAAACAACAATATTTTTAGAACTCGGATTTCTTATAATTTAATTAACAGAGTCGCAAGAAGAGCCGAACTTTTTCACTTTTTCTTTTAACTTCACTCCCCGTGTCCTTTGCGGTCATTTTCCACCCATAAAATTTCACATTAAATCTTTTAATTCGGAAACATCTTTTTTTACGGAATCTTTCAGACGTTCAAGGATGAAAAATGCGTGGGAAACTTCTTTACTAAGACCAGGTTTGCCCGTCAAGACAATAAATTAGGAGGAAAGACCCAAGCAGAAGACTCGAGCCAAAAAAAAACGTTAATAACAAAGGAAAATTTAATAGTAAACGGAAAAACGACATGAGTGGCGAAACGCAAAAACGGTGCAACAGAAGGCGGTGCGCCTCCGACATCTTGTTTTTACGGGGTGATTTTCCAGTCAAATTTCTAACCGCAAAGACTTTGGCGAAATTAATTAAGTTAGAATTTGCCTAAAGATGAAAGGAAATAATTCGCAAAAGGTAAATAATAGTGGTTTGGGTGCATGAGGCGAGGAAAGAAAGGAGAGTCTCACACGAGTTTGAATTCAGGAAAACCGCGACAAAGTGAGGGAATAACCGTAAAAAGACTAATTTTCTTCTTTCGATTATAACGAAAGAACTTTAAAGGTTGGATGCCTTTTCACGAAAGAATTCCTTTACTGTCGCATCACACTTTCGTGACAGTGAAGTGTTCTCGGATGGAAAAGGCTAACGAAAAATAAAGAACAAAATTAAAATAATTTTTTTAAACTGGCCAAATTTACTCTCTTTCTAAGGGGTTAAAGTCAATAGGCGTCAATTGTCAGCTGTTGAAATATTTGAGCGAACCCTCTTGAAAATACAGAAGTGCATTGATGCGGAAGAACATTACCGCCATTTTCTTCAGAATGAAAGAAACAGAAATCAAAGGACGGAAACCTTTTAGCAGTTTCCAGACCCTTCGTTTTAAACGTTAAATTTCACCAGAAAGGATGTTTCTCAGGGCTTGGGTTTTCGTATTATTTTAACCCTTCCTTTCTAAAATTATGATTCTGTTGCTGTTTATTTAGGAGTGAAGGCGGTTAAATAATGGACAACGTAACTTGAAATGCTTTATGCGAATTCACCATCGATAGTTTACCTGAAACCTTAACAAAATGAAAGTATAATTAATTGAATAAAAAAAAACAAAACATCGTTTTTTCTTTTGAAAATTGTGAAAGTACATTTTTGGGGATTTCACAAAGTTTTTCAATTTATTTGAAATTTACATTCCATCAAATTTGTAAATTTTTGGAGTAAATTTTTGTAAAATTTTGGATGAAAAAAAATTCACCACAAATACACAATATTATCTTATTAATAACCGCAATTATCTTAACATTATCTTAACCGCAAACGAAAGAAAACCATTAAAAACAACGCATATTATTATACAGTGATGAAACTCAAGTTTCGAATTGGAAGAAGTGTTTTAAGATTTGCACAACAAAAAGGCAAAATTCAAAGCCGTTTTCTTCTTAGAAATAAAACTTTATTCCGGAAGGGAAAGAAAGAAGGAAGAAGCTACACAAAAGGAAAATTTTCTGAGGCAGATACTGAAAATAATTACGAAAGCTGGAAATAAAGAAGGTTTTTAAAAAAATAATGACCCAAGACATCCTCAAAGAAAAAAATGAAAGAAGAGAAAGTTAAATTTGTCAGAAGTTAAGCCCTCGCTTTCGGGAATCCGAGTTTATGAAGTGGCTTTGTTAAATTGTGGTTTAACGCTAACAAATGCTTATGTCAAGCAATCTGCTGACCGCCTCCAACTGCTGCTTTGTGGTCTCTTCCGAGTGATGACACACATGATGGTTATTTACGATTTATGATTGCCAGTTTTTTGCATTAAAACAAAAATCGGTTATTTTTGAAAGAATCAACTTTCCTAGGTTGGCAGCACTGAATGAGTTCGCGCCTTTTCTTCCTGAACATAACGAAACACGTTAATTTAAAAACAGTTTGTTAATTACGGTTACATATCTAAATAAAGTGTTTAAATGAAAATGAGAGGTATTAAATTAACCCCTAAATTATAAAAGTTATGTGTAAACAATTCAAAAAACGCTAAATTAAAATTTTCGTAATGTTTTTAATCAAAAACCATTCCATCTATTCAATCACTGCAATTTTGGGGTCAAAGACTCGAAGAGGAATGACCATAATTCAAAAATTTCTTTCCGGGAACGAAGAAAAATTTTATGAAAGCGTTGTATCCTGAAGGAAAACAATGGTTCACCGTTTTTACAACCACTTTTCTCGGTTCCCGCTTTTCTCTTTTATGGTTTTTTCTTTCTTTTTCTCGTTTTTTGTTTTTTTTAGAAAAGTTTAGTTTCTAAGAAAGATTTTTTTAATCGAGTCTTTTTCATGATGTGAAAAAATATATAGAATTTGTTCAAACAAGGAAACTTCGCTTTAGATGTTTTCCTTACGTTGTAAAAATTTTATTTCCGCTCATGTTAATACTATAGATGGATTATTTTTATTTAGAATCCCATCAGGAAATTAAATTAACATTTTCCTCATCAAAACGCATAAGCCGTTAAAATGTTATGAAATTTTTATTTTGTTAGAATTATAGGGAATTAAATCAACCGGGGAATAATAATTTCGGTTAAAAGTTTTAACTTTAAATCAATTTATCTTTTGTTATTTACTTCCTTTGTCTTAAATTTGATTCAAAAAAAATTGTTTAGTTAATGCGAGCGGTGAAATTCAAAACCAAGTTTGAGATTCTCTTTCTTAACGGTGATAAAATGAGGTCTTTTCAACAATGGCCTTTTTCATATTTATCATATTATAAAAATATAAGAGATAAAAGTGAAAATTTATGATGATCTAATGAGAACTGGATAAAAATTATTAGATTTAGAGGTCTAAAAATCTTCTGCTCTTTCCAAACCGTATATGACCCAAAAATTTGATGTTAATATCCACATATTTTTCAAGTGTAAAGCTCAGAAAGCCTTTAAAAGCAACAAGAAATGTTTTTGGGTTTTCAAAACTGACAAAATACTAAAATTAAACCTTACAAAAGCTTTACCAACTTAAAACAGCAAAGAAATAAAGATAATCATTAAGAAACACAGCCCAAATTTTAAAGTCTTAAGTCTATTTATTAAAACAGAAGGAAACCATAACAGAGGAAATTTTAAAAAAATCATACGTTTTTAAAAATATGTTCAGTATTTATTATATTTAATATAATAATACATTTAATATTTAATAATATAACATTATACATCCGTAAAGGAATGTTGGATGATTACTAACAACAGTTTTCACACAATCATTCACTCACTGCGCCTTAAAACTTCAATGATAAATTAAACTGTATTTAGCCGAGTTTAAAAAAATAAGGCAGTCTAATGACAATTCTTTACGTTAAATTAGTCCCAAATAACAAACAAGAAAAATAATTTTAATTGAAAAATCTTAAAAATCACTGAAGTTCTTTCCCCAATATTGATAACTGTCTTAAAAACTCGCTCGCGTTATTTAGCGATGAAGCACCGTATATTATTTTCTTCGTTCCCGTCGCACTTGTTTTACTTTTAGTATAATCTACTAAATTCTGATATTCTATATAATTCCCGCCGCCTACGACGAAGACTATAGCTTCTTGAAAGGGAGTTTTCAGTTTGGTGCCGACAGCATCCCCTTGGCGCAACTGTTTGGGGTCGAGACATCTGTAGTCGTCCGTTTCCGAAGAGCTTTTCTGTTCCATCAGATCATCGACTATTCTCGTAACGGGCAAATTGTGCTTTTTCACAATGAAATTTTTAACATTTTCCATAAGGAGGGAAGAGCCTTGAGATACGAGTTTAGAGAACATGGAGACTGTTTTGGTCCCGCTTCCCTGGTACTGTGCAGGAGCTGCAGCCATTTTAAAATACGCTTTCCATCTCCGTAGATATGCCAATGGAGACAGATCGCATCCGGCTTCTTTTAATATGTTGCAGTACTTTTCTATTTCAGCCTGGAATAAAAAATGCAATTTGTTACATAGAAAAACCTAAGCTATTCTCAACAGTAAGTCTTATTTAAAATAATAGTATGGGATTTAAATGTAGTTAAATAAATTCAGACACAAAAATACAATTTAATTAAATTTTAGTAACAGTAATTACCTCGTTTTTAGTAGGAGAGCATATGTAATAAATCAAAAACAAACGGAGCTTATCTTCGGGCGATCCCATTTCAGAGTCAGACAATAAATCGTTCAAACTCCTGTCCAGAATTTGTCGCCCCATTATCTTTTCTTCACATTCGAATAAATTATCCAATCTTCTTGTTTTTATAGCGTTTAAAATTCCCGTTGCAATGGTCATGTGCATGTCGATAAGACGTTTTTTTTCTAATAATTGTGGCAAACTGTTAATCGCGGATGTGAGTTTTGCAGTGTTACCGGAAACCATACTGAACACGTCTTCACTTTCCTCTTCGAGGCCCATTGATTTCTTTAATTTTTTAACCTCTTCTTCACTGGACCTGTATTGTTCTAATTCTTCCTGAATAGCCTCAGCCACTGTTGGGAAGGGACTGAAAATCAAATGTCATTAGTGTAACCCACATAAACTGGCAAACTTATATTAGAAAGTTACCCTTACCTTCCTTTATGTGTCATCCAAAATTTGTCTTTTGCATCCAACTGACATGATTTAGGCTTGGATCTGGCGCCACCAGCAGGGGTACTGCCTAATGATTCTTCTACAATTACTCTATTCAAATTTAAATCAAGGACATCATGAGCTAAGGCTTGGTATGTCCATGTGTGATGCAAAGGGGTTGCCATATCAACATTTCTATCTAATATAATTAATAAAGGCCTCTGAAAGCTGAAATTTAAATAATCAACAATTTTTAAAATTGTTTAAATAAAAACTCTTCAAAACAGACAGAAAATTACCTGTAATTTCCAGTTTGAGTCACATCCATAAGAAATAAACTGTTTCTGGTATCTTTTAAATTATCTCTTAATTTTTTGTCTAATTTTTCAGCTAGCATTTCAGCTGCATTTCCTCTAGGACTCCTAATAACAGGAACAGTACCTAATGTGGCAAACACTGAAAATAGACTTTCAACCATAGTGTCTATTATACTTTCCATTTCTGAATCTTTGATGTCCCCTCGATTTAGAGCTGAAATAATAAAAATCATTATTTCTTTTAATTTTCATTAAACATTTCACTTTGGTATTTCATTTAAAAGTAATCTTTACCATAATAAGATATTGCCTCCTGATTTTGCTGCCTCAATATAAACATATCATCTTCAAGAGAAATAAAATTCAAATATTGATCATACACTTTTTGAACCTGAGAGACAGCATTGGCTTGTAAAGCAAATCCAGCTAAATCTTCCAGTCTTTCCCTGGAGATTGGACTGATAAAATTTAAATGGTAGTAATCATATAAGTTTTTTTGAAAATCTTGTCCAATTCTCCCTAAATTTTCCTCAGTTGGAAGGACAAAATAAACAGCAGGAACATCTGGAATTCCTTCTCTATTTGAGTGTAATTGCCTGAAAATAAACATCCATAAAATAATGATTTATCTGCTCAGGATTTTAAAGACAAATGTCCATCTTCATTAGCAACTTAAGATATCCTGACAGTATTACTTACATGTGTAATGTAACTCCTAATTCTCGAAGTTCCTTTACAGATATTAATGGTGATATAATGTCTTGGCCATATTTATCATAAATAAGGATTTTCCATACTGGTTCAGATATTCTGGACTTTGACTGTGGTTGATTCAAATTCAACATCTGTTTTAGAGCACCTGGAAATCAATGCATACATTAAAATTCAATATTTTTTCCACTTTATTTGAGTCAAGACATTTTTTTATTTTGCACTTGAGAAATTCATTTAAAAAATATTAGGAACCATATACAGTAAACACTGTTATGTGACAGAATTAAGTAATAAATAAATGTTAAATCTAACCAATTTAATAAATGTCACATAAAAATTGCCACTGCACATTTATCTCCTTGAAAAACTGAACATAATACATAAGAAAATGATGAAGACATACCTATTTGTTTTTCACGAAGGGAGACCATTTTACCAAACTTTTTATACAGGTAGACCAATAAGTTAATTTACATTACTCAATAACTGTTTTCACATTGCTATGTCATCAGAAATCAGTTTAGCCAACTCATTTTACCAGAAGACAATGAAAGATTGTGTGTTTTCTGAACGCACTTTAACGGACGTTTAAATCTTATTGGATGATATGTAACCGTTATTGAAGAGTCACTAATTGTAGAGGTGGTTTTTTTGTATAGAAACCGTTTTACTTATATGTTTTATAATCTTTTTGGAAGTTCAGTGTTTTATAATGTCTAAAAGTAGTAGCAATAATAAGGAAGGTGATTACATCCCTGATTTAATTCGGGATGAGCATCGTAATATTGTTTATAAGAAAGGAGCATTTTTTGGAAAGGTAGGGACGCTTCGTTTAAAAGCATCCGTGTTCTTTTAAAAGCGACCGTTAATTATTTTAAATGCTTTAATATTCATTTATCAAAACTTTGTTTAATTATTTGGCTTTATACACTATTTTTAAAATGCATTTTTAAAAAATATTAATTTTATAATCTTTCTTTTAAGATAATGTGATTTCGGATGTAAAATATACCGCATTAATTTAATTAAAACAGTTTTAAAACCCCAGGAATATGCACATTTAGCCCATCTATGCTTTTAATTAATTTTGATATTTAAATACCAAGATTTCGCAAAACGCTTGTACTTACTTACTTGTAATTACTAGTTTTGACAAGATTAAAATGGAGGGCTCATTTAATTTCCTTAGCATAAAATAAGAATTTTTAATGTTGAATCATCTGCAATTTTTTATTAATATGCATCTCAAAAATTTAAGAAATATATTTTATACTTCAAAATAATTTTAAAAATGAAATGGTTGGCTATATTTTATGATGCAGACTAACAAGTTTTGTTGGAGATGCTTTAATTACAAATGCAGTTCTTGATTTAATTTTTAATTTTATTTGACTAAGTTTTTTGTTTAAAAATTAATTAAAATATAATCCTAAGAAAATATTACTGAAAACAATAAATTGATTCCTTATGATTTGACTGTCAATATATGTTTATGTTTATTGTAAATATTACTGATGATTTATAAACAATTATTAAAGTAATTAATAAACTGATTTTTTTTAATTTTCAGGGGGGGTTTGCTAAATGTTTTGAAATAACAGATGTTAAAACAGGAGAAATATTTGCTGGCAAGGTTGTTCCAAAACACCTTTTGGTAAGTAAATATTTTATTTAAAAAAATAGCTTTTGCAAAAAAATTATAATGTTCATATTTCCAAATTGGGATTTTCAAATTCTATTTTTAGAGAATATTTATAGGTATCATTACTTCAGCAAATCAGTAATTTTTAGGATTTAAAGGAAAATTATTTTATAAAAATTGACCTCAGAATTTAACATTCTTGAAATCTTTAAATTTTTAATTAGTTTTCTTTTTCAAAGTGGTTTAAATGCAGAACTGAAATCATTTTTTGGAATTGATTTTATTTTTAGAAAGCATGACAAGTTCCAAGGTAATAACTCAACTTATAAATAATAACTAGTGCATTGATTTTTTGGTTACCTGGGGGAGCTGAAAACTAGCCTTGAACTTTGAAAAACAGAATCATGTTAACAAAGTTGTTCTTGTATTTTATAATTGCCCATGTAAATCTTTTCAACTTTTAAAGAATTTAAAAAAACTCATTTTTGAATTTCATAACCTTGTTGAAGTTTTGAAGGAAGATATTCTGTTCTCAGAAGGTATATGGTTATGGGTTTCAAGATTGAACAAATTCTCATTTCCAAAGCAGTTATATTTTACTTTGGAAAATTTTTAAATTATGAATTTTAATAAAAATTTAGCATCCTTAATTTATAAGATCCGTTGTTTGAAAAATTTGAACGCCAATTTATTAAAAGTTTGCATAATAAATATCAATATTAGACCTTTACGATAATTTCCGATTCCTAAAATCCCCGAACCGATCCAAACCATCGCCTTATTTTGAAATCATCGCCTCGCCAAGCCCCGCATAAAATTTAGGCAAATTTTAAATTATAAAATGTGTCCATCATTACTATCTTCACTATCATTTTTTTTTAGAAAAAAAGAAAGCAAAAGGAGAAAATGACATCCGAAATAAAAATTCATCAGCAATTGAAGCACCATAATGTCGTTGGTTTTCACAGTTTTTTCGATGATGACGTGAACGTTTATATCGTTCTCGAGTTGTGTAGAAAACGGGTGAGCACGAATATTTAAAAAGATACGTACGCGATAAATTGTTTTCGGTGAGAAATGAAAAAAATTTTTCTTGGTCTTAGTCAATGATGGAGTTGCACCGGCGAAGGAAAGCCATAACAGAACCAGAAGCCCGATATTTCATGAAGCAAATCCTCGAAGGTGTAGGGTATTTGCACAAAAGTAACATTGTACACAGGGACTTAAAATTGGGAAATCTGTTTCTGGATGATAAACTGCAAGTGAAAATAGGCGATTTTGGTCTTGCAGCCAAATTAGAGCACTCTGGTGAAAGAAAGCAGTAAGTTTTCGACGACTTTTCACATTCTTGTTATGGCCCTTATATCAGTTAATTCTAATTCTCTTTGATTTGGACTTTTTTTACAGAACAGTATGTGGCACACCCAACTACATTGCTCCTGAAATTTTAAATAATTTGGGCCACAGTTTCGAAGCCGATATGTGGTCCATAGGATGCATTTTGTACACATTGTTAGTGGGAAAGCCGCCTTTCGAAACCGACACTCTACAAGAAACCTATAAACGAATTAAAGATTGCAATTATACAATACCTTGCCATATTCCTCGACCAGCAGTACTTTTAATCGTTTGGCTGCTTCAAATGGACCCTGCAAAACGGCCGAACGTAGAGCAAGCCCTAGATCACGACTGGTTTTCAGGATGGACACCGACTTCCCTTCCGTCATCCGTTTTGATTTCAGCTCCAAGGTTCACTAACATTGAGGAACAAAAGGCTCCCAAAGGCGTGTCTCGTAAACCTCTCATTCAAGTCAATTCTGGTACATGGGTTAAAGACGTTACATGTTAAACAGAGTAAACGCGTGCAATTCGCTAATAATCATTGAATTTTCAGAACAAGGTGTTCCCTCACCGAAGAAAAATAATCGTTTGAGCACTGCCATTGCGGGAGCATCAAATCATGCGATGGTAACGCAGTACGAGTGCAGGAAACACTTGCAGGCCCTGGTGGAACAATTGCAGTCAGTGATAGACAGTAGCCCCAAGAACAAAGAACTAAATAATGCGGAAGACACCGACCCAGCTGCCCAGCCCCTGATCTGGGTCAGCAAGTGGGTCGATTACTCAGATAAATACGGATTTGGATTCCAATTGATTGATGGAAGTTGGGGGGTTTTCTTTAATGATACGACTAAAATTGTTATGCTTGCGAATAATTTGTAAGTATGAAAATTTAGGCCTTAATCCAAACGAGAGTTGCAGAAATTCAAGATTTTGAATTTTTAGGAATGTACATTACATAAATCGAGACGGGCGCGAAGAATATTTTACCGTCTACGACTATCCACCAGAATTAGAAAAGAAAATGAAACTTCTGTCATACTTTAGAAAATATATGAATGAACATTTGATGACTGCTGGAGTAAATGTTCCACGAGTATTGGACCCTGTTTCGCGAACCCCATATTTATATCAATGGTTCAGGACATCACAAGGAGTGTTTATGTGTCTGACAAATGGGACCGTACAGGTAAATTTTAATTAAATATGACTTGACTTTTCATTTACCTACACTTTACATTTTTCATAGCCGTGCAAAATTTATTTATAATGACTGTATTATTTTTTAAGGTAAACTTTTTGGATCATAAAAAAATTATCATGTGTCCTTTAATGGATGCCGTGACATACGTAGACGAAGAACAAACATTCCGAACTTATCGTTTCTCAACAATCAAAAAGCAGGGAACCAGTCAAGCTCTATTCGATGCTCTACAATACGCACATCAAAAACTGCTGTACAATTTAAAAGCTGGAAATTCGCGCAAATAAAGATTTTTTAAAAATGTCGAAAGGAAGGAAACAATTTATTATTAATAGCAAACTGAATCCTTCAATTTTTGTCTTTCGGTTTAAGTAAGATATTGTGTGAATGCTGATACTTATGGTTTTAGCAAGAAGGAAATCAGTTTCAAGATCATCTTTACTTTGTCTTTTTATTTGCGCTTGTTTTATAAATATGGTGTTTTGTTGTTTAATGATTTTGGCTTTTTCAAACAAAAAATACTATTTTTTTACCTTATTATTTGAAACGATTTGGCGGGAATCTCTTACTTTTAAATTTGTTTCGCTGCTGAAATTAAAGCCTTTTTTTATTACTCGAAACGCTTAAACTTAATTTTGTAACCGTAAATAAAATTACTGTAGTTTAGCTTTATTTGTAGTTTCATCATCAATCAATTTCATAAATTGTTAAGCCCGCGGGTAGACTATTTTGTATTAGTTCATTGATTTCCATTTGGAAATTTTTTACACTTCTCCAAAGCTTTCTTTTAATGCTCAGAAATTATCTTTAATTTGTATTTCTCATTCTCAGTAATGTATTAAATATTTTCTTCGCTTTGTAAATGTAAAACTTGGACTCCTGTTTATTTAGCTTTTGCATAAAATTAGGAAAATATAAAAAAGATTTAGCATCAAAAGTCTTTGCCCTCCGGTAATTTTGAAAAAATGCCGGATATAAAAGAATAACGGTTTATTTTATTCGACTTAAGTTCGGTGTAAAGAAACGGAAAAATCAGTGAGCGAAAGACCTCTGATTTGTGTCCGCATAAATAGGGATGATTAACGTGAAACAAACATTATTACAATCAATTGCTTTAATCTTGACGCGATATGTCTTTGTAAAAATCATTATAATGAATTTGAAAAAGACGTTATCTTAGAATATGAACTTGGAAATTATTTAGCAGACAGTGCACTTGCACATAAAAAAAATACTGTATTTTTAAAACTCTGAAATTTCATTAAAAAGTGAAAACTATGCGGTGTAAAGTTTTTAAACTCTCATTTAAAATTGGAATAAAAATGTTGATTTATGAGTCAGTAAAAACATTCACATTCTAAAATCTCAAATTTTTCTTAAAATGAATAACTATGTGAATTATGAGTTGACTGGTTTATCAACAAAGTCACACTGTCATTTGAACTGAAATATTTTACGAAGTAGGATTAATTTTTAAAATTAGGATTATTTGTAAGTAAAAAAAATTTTGAAGTTGTCAATTTGAATTGACTGCGTTCTTGATGAAACAGGAACCTCAAAAACTACGCAGGATTTTTGCAACAATTTGAATTTTTTTTAAAATAGTTAAAATTAAAGTTATTTAAAGAAAACCTTTATTAATAAATTCTGTCCATGTTTCATACATATTTTCTACGCTCAACTGAACTTTATTGCATAATGGCCTATTGTAATATCTTTTCTTACTGCAAGTCCACTCACATAAATCTGAACCGATATCACTTGTTTTATTCATGTTAAATTGAGTCCTGCTCGCTTTTTTTCTAAATTTTCTTATAATTTTATTTTGCAAATCGTGAGAGGAGTCGTCAGAAGTAACCCTCGGGATTTTATACCGAGTCACAGGCAGAGAGGATAACCAAATCCCCAGGGAAACATCTTCTCCTTGAAACATATGCAGGTTGTGTTGATTCGTAGCGATGTAGTCAACTATGTCTTTATTGACTACGTAACCTCCTCCGCAGGGAAATGTCGGGTAAGAAGCGGATCGATATTGATCTTCTCTCCATTTTCCTGAAACGGATGACAAATTATTTATATTTTCAACTTTGGATATCTTCGTGTTTTATTGTACCTGAACGTTGAACTTTCCAGAAATCTTTAAAAAAACTCCACCACCAGAACTTCGATGGTCTGACCATAGCGAAATCTCCAGTTTCTTTAATCCGTCTTTTACTTCTAATAATCTCCTGTTCGATTTCTTTGCTTAACCGCGACAATTGGTGATGTACTCGTAAAAGGTCTACAAAAGAATCGTCGTCGGTTTTCAATATGTAATGAAAATATTCCATCGCTTTAATCCTGAAAATTAGGAAATTTAATGCTTCTCAATCCACAGTCCTTTTTTCAATTATTTAAAAAAAATTACCTTTTATAAAATTCAGCCATCTTCAAACTGAGATTTCTGTACGTATCGATAATATCGACAAACAGTAAGTCATTGAAAATTTTACTTTCATTCTGTAATTTAAAAGACAGTTTTCTGTTGTGTCTTTGCCATTCTCTCAGTCTTACGGTTCTATTATTCATATTTCGTTTGATATTTTCTACATCTAAAAGTTTTCACATAAACTGCAGTTAGACAATTTTGACTTTGAATAATTTCCCCGAAATACCAGTGAAAGGATTACATAATTATAAAACCAATTGTGTAGGAATTTTCATTTAAAAATCTAATTGCCAAAATCTTTTAATATTTCAAAAGTTTAACCAGACTTGTAGAATAAGGAATATTTATACATAATTTCTAAAAATCTTATGAATTAATGATATTTTTAAAAAAACTTACAAAGGATTCCCAATACTGATTATCTTTTCTTATAATTTACTCTCTAAATACAAAATGGCGAACAAAATGTTTCGCAAAAACCCCGCGACCCTAACGGAAAAGCGGGTTAAAGAAAAGTAAAAGTAAGTAAGCAGTATACAAAATGGCTTTATGTTATAAGAAATCATTAACTACTGAAAAATTTGTTATGTAATTGTTTCATTCCAAAGGGCCTTTGCTTAAGTGCAAAAATCAAAAAATGAAGTAGTATTTATTTAAATGCTCAATGCTTGAGTAAATATTGAGTTATTTTGTGAGTATATTGTAATTACAAAGTAATGCAATATTACATTTGAGTTATAGAGAATTTATCCAAATTAACCCACAAATAATCTTTCTTTTTTAATATGAGGAACAATACATTTTGTTAATATTGTATTTGAAAAAGAAATACTCTTGAGGTTAAATAAAATGTCAGGCAGGGTTTTTGTTAAATATATTAAAATATAATGACATTTAGCATATGTAGAAATGAAACTTGGACAATATAAAAAAGCAATGACATTGTAAAGGGTTTTAAATACCAAAAAGCATAAATTTAACTGACCTATAATATTGTAATTAAAGAATAAAAAACTGCATGAATTCATGGTGAATGATACTGGCATGATACTGTCTTGCTCCCACAGTTGAATAAATTCAATAACATGTGGTTTATTTTCCCATGTAGAATAATTACAACTATTTAAAATCACATTATTAATGTTTTTTGCTTCCAGTCTGAGAAATGCTTCAAAGTTAGTGTTAAGTTGAACTGGTCTAATAGCTTTGGTCAGAGTCTCTGAAGAAGATTCTTTCAGTAATTCTGAGGTAAAGGTAACTGATGCTAATACTTTATTGTCAAATGCTGAAATTAATTTCACTTGAATTTCTGTATTTAGCACTGTTAAAAGTTGCTTTAAAATTCCAAGTTTTGTTATTATAATGCTGCTTCTGACATAAAAGCCAAAACCAATAAATCCTGGAATTGAAGCTTTTAAATCAGAATTCTCTCTGATGATTTTCATTGTAGTGAACTCAGTCTCAGGTGTAGTATCTGAAATTATATATTTTTATAATTATTTATTAGCAAAACTTAGAACCAGAAATTTTTAGTTAAGAAAGAGGATAATTGGATAGCGATTTAAAAGAACTTTCTTCAACTAATTTACCAATGTACACAAAACTTGGGGAAAACTGACAACTACTGCACGTCTACTTCACATTATAATTAATTCTGCAGTGTTTCGACTCACTTTTGGGTAAAGCAAGAGGTCTGTAAATACAAGAATAAGGATCAGCCCTGTCATATGGAGGAACTTCGCAAATTTCATTGCCGATAATGAAATAAGAGGAACCAGAAATTTCTGATAGTAACTTCAACCATGTTTTTCGTATGCTAATACGCTGTCTAAAATTCTCTGGAGCTGATAATATCCCAATTACAAGAATATGTTTTTTCTTAAAAAACGTTTGATCTATCACAACTTTTAATTCATAAACAAATATTGTCGAAAGAACTACAACTAAAAAACTTGGCAGAAGCAATCTCTTAATTTGTCTGTCATCCATATTTGTTTACCACATGTGCATGACGCCATAGATCAAATAAAAATAGCTATTTTTGAAAAAGATAAAAAGGATTGTAAATTAGTACACTCATTCTTCTTTATTTGAGGTGATTTTATTAAATTTGAGTTTATTTCAAAATGGCCTAATTAACTTGGAAAAAATGGACTTTGGTTAAATATAAACAATAAATTAACTACTACTTATTTTTTAAC
Organism: Brueelia nebulosa; assembly: GCA_028293925.1. NCBI lineage: Eukaryota > Metazoa > Arthropoda > Insecta > Psocodea > Philopteridae > Brueelia > Brueelia nebulosa. Next base: position 189,762 of record JAQIBA010000049.1, read on the forward strand.
GGAATAGAATACATGAAATACATCCGGAAGGATGCTCCGAAATAATTTGTATTTTCTAATGAATTTTTGTTTTGAACCCAGTTCTGGCATCTTTAATCAAGCTATTCGTCGTGGTTTTGCATATTATTTAAAAGTTCCACCAGTTTTCCTCAAGTTTAAAAGTTGGAGCAACATGCACACCGAGGAGTAGTCATTTCGTTATGTCTATGGTCTTGACCGTTGCCGGGTGACTTCTTTACTTCAAAATACAAGTTGATATTAGTTTTTTTTTCAAAACGTCGATTTTTATCCGAGTGAATAACAGCATGGCGGAATCACAACTGAAATCACCCGATAATACGGAAGACCCTTCCGGGGGTCCGGGGCAGGCGTTTGTTCATTTTATAAAAATGGAAGAAGTGATGGATAAGTTGAAACTTCTTAATTATGATAAGGAATTTGTTAAGGATCTCAAAATGAAACCATTAAACAGACATTATTTTGCAATTCAAACAAACCCCGGTGAACAGTTTTATCTTTTCACGTCTTTGGCAAGTTGGTTAATTACAAAATGCGGAAAAGCTTTCGAACAGCCACAAGAATATCATGACCCCAACTCTACGGTTTCCAGTATATTGGATGTTCTAAGGGAATTCGTAAGTTACTCAAAAAAATATAAATTATTTAAATGTTTAGTATTATGAAGCGTTTTTATATTTATTAATGTACGATTTTACAGAAAGTGCCCATTAATTTTCCTCCTAGTAGACTTAAACAAGGATTTGGCGACTGCGCTATTTATGTATTAGAGCAACTGGTGAATGAGGCTATGAAATTCCACAATATTAAATGGCAGCCGTAAGATTTTAAAGAATTACACTCATTCAGTACACATAATATAATTAATTTAATTATTTAATGTATTTTGAATGAATTTCAGCATGGAAATTGTTCAAGAAACTGATGAGCAAGAAGAAGAAGTAGATGATGAAGCTGAATTAATACTTGAAAAAGTGGAAGAAGAAATGGCTATGTTTTTTTCAGATGATGAAGATGAAGAAAACATTATGAATTTGGATGATTTGAGAAACTTGCAGCTATTTAAGGTAAGTAAATTGAACTGTGAATTGTCTCTTTAACAAAAGAATAAAAAGGGAATTTTTAAATACCAAAATTTTAGAACTTTCAAGATCATAATTTCCATAAAAATGAAGAAATCTTAGAATCAACTGTTAACAGTGAGGAGTGGCTTGTTGAATTGGAAAGAGTACTACCTCAGTTGAAAATTACCATTAAAACAGGTACATCTTAAAAATATACTTTCTGGTTTCTTTTGAACTCAAATACATTAATCTAAACTGTTGTATTTTAGACTACAGAGACTGGAGAGCTCATTTAGAACACATGCAAAAATACAGTCAAGGTATAGAAGAAAATTTTTCTTCCACAAAAACACAATTAGATAAATTACACCAAGATATAGTCAGTGTTCTGGACAAAATATCTACAAGAGAAAAATATCTTAATAGTAATTTAGAACAATTTTTATCTGAATATAAGAAGAAACAGGTTGGTAATTTCATCAGTTTTTATACTGAAAAAACTTTTAAATATTTATCAAAAAAATATAATTTTATATCACAGTAGTGTATATGAATTTTTAACAAAAATGTATAAACTATTTAAAAAGATTTATTTTTTTTTGAGATTTTATGTTATTCATTAATTAAAAAGTATGATTTTTTCTTGTAGGATGAATTAAAGAAGGTAACAGAGGAATACAAATCTGTAAGTGAACAAATTCATGAAAAATCAAAGTTACTAAACAGACTTGTTGAAGAACTGGAGAATGTTAAGAAAGAAATGGAAGAAAGAGGATCTAGCATGACAGATGGAAGTAAGATAACCATTGGAAGTGTTTGTTTTTATTATAAAAAGCATATAATTTATCATAATAACTATTAAGAAATTATTGTATAGTATCTAAAACCTTCTCTTTGTTTTTATGGACAAACATTTTAGTACTAAAATCAGTCTTATCAAAAGAGCAGAAAACTGAGTTTATATTTTATCACTTATTTCAATTTACAGTTCCTCTAATCAACATCAAAAAAGCCATTTCAAAAATTAAAAGCGAAATCACGGACATGAACATAAGAATTGGCGTTCTTGAAAATGAAATTCTTCAAGCAAGACTGAGAGACAAGACACTTTTCCAGCAAGAAGTGGAAACTCCTTTTGCAGTACCCTAAGCAAAGTTTTTCTTTTTAGTTTTTTTAAAAGGGTAAGTTAAGAGTGAAATAATTGTTTGATTTTATGACAAAAATACAAAATAATTTTTAATGACTCTTCCATATTTGATGAATTTAGGCGGAGTCTGATAACTTTTTTAGAAAATTAAGTTAATGAAAGCATTTGTCTTAGGAGCAGAAGGACATGCAAGGAAAAATAAAAAGTTTTTCTTTAATGAAAAATGTTTAATGACAATCAAGAGCAGGAATGAATCAAAAGATAGCCTCATTAGCAAACATGGCTTGCTCTTGAAAAAAGTTATAGTAAATAATTAATTAAATAATTATTTACTCGGACTAAGTAAACAATAAGAGAGCATCGGCCTCTATTGGATTTTAAACCGGCATGTATTCGGTTTGAATTTAAATCAAATCAACAGACAAGTACAGCTTTGCAGTCAGGAAGGAAAATCAAATTAAAAGTAAATAAACAACGTGTGAAAAGTTCTGTCGTTGAAAGTCGGCTCACGTTAACATTTTATCTGTTGAAATTTACTGATAACCTTTATTCAAAACTAATCATATGTTTCTCTTCTGTTTGTTATTATTTTCAATTAAGAAAAAATTTTTAAATTATAATTCGTCAAAGATAATATTTAAATTTTGTTTTGATTTAAATAAATTTCGTATAATCTTAAAAAGAGAAGAGAAGAATTTGAAAGGAAAATTTAAGTGCAATGAACGCACTCATTAGATGCTACAGATAGAATTTAACATTGAGTAGTATTTTAAGTTATTTAAATTTTGAAGTTATTAAAATTTCTTTGCGAACAATCCTCGCTTAAAGTTGTAAATTCCACTCACAGAGTTAAGATCGTGATTGCAATAAATTTTAGAATAATTTTTGATTTAAAGGGAAAATGAAGGAGAAGGGAATCTTCTCTTGAGTGAGATGTGTTATTTTATGTTTTCAATACGTTTGCATTTTGAACTTTCAGATTTAATGAGTCAATGGTGCGCCTGCAGGTCAAAAAAAAGTCATTGAATGATCGGCGCTGACATCTTTTTTTGCCCACTAGACTTTGCAATTTTTTATTCGCTGATGCTGAAAGAATCGGAAAAATAAAGTTGACATTTCATGGTCTTCTCACAATAAGGGGCAATAATTTTTGGCTGATAAGATACAAGACCATGTGAACATTGACCAAAGCAAAAAAATCAAAATAGATGTCACAAGTTCATTTATAAAATCACTGCCAGTGAAGCATAGTTTTCTGAATTTTCTGTGAAGAATTCTCATTTGAGCGCGGCAGGTAATGTTGACATTTTTTTATAATTTATATTATAAATTTTAAGTCACTTATTTATATGTTCTCCAAAACATTATTGGAGAACAATCAAAGATTAAATCAAAGGCGAATATTGACAGTGACTGAAAAGTAATTAAAAACCTTTACTTAACAATAGCATTATGCCTAATGTTTATTATAAAACAGCAGAAACTTCATTTTTTTGTTATTTTTATCGAATGTTAAAATTTTATTTCATATAGTAACTGAGTGGTTCTGATGTTACCTTCTCGTTCCGTCTATACAATTTATTAAAGTTTAATTTTGGAATTTTTGAGATCAATTATACTCCAAAAGGAGTATAAATATAAAGTAAATAAAAGGAACTCCAAAGGGATATAATATATAATATAAAGGGATAAAGGAACTCCAAAAGTAATTAGTTAGTTGATTGACATATTAAATTAGAAGAACGTCGGTTGAAGTTTTGTATCAGTGAAAATCATATACCGATTCTCCATCATAATTTTTTTTGCGGTAAAGTTATAAAACTAATTGTTTTAGTTTAGCCCTTTGCGGAAAACCTTATCAATGCAGAATGTTTTAAAAGAAATATGACTTGAAAATATGATTTGTGAACATAATAAAAAAATCAGTTCATACAACTATTAGCACTAAACATTTCGAGTATTGGATTAGTCATTACCTTTCTGCGCGTCATCGCTTACTTTGCTGCGTTTTAATTTTTGTTCTTCAGTACCTAAACTACAGTATCAGTTACAGATTTGATATCGATTTCCTGCTAATTCCTATCGTGGGATTAAAGTGTAATTAGAGTCGAATAGGTTCTGGGAATACCAACCGGAGAAACTCTCTTATATAAATAAGATTTCTTCATAAACAAATCGTATAAATAATGTTTTTTAAATCAAATTATAAATTTAAATCAAAATATTAACTATAAATGCATTTAATCAATGAACATTTATATAATATATAATACAATATTTAAAACTGTTATAATTATGATAACATTCATTATAAAGAATAATAATACGATTGAAACTAATTATATTTACAGATTTCCACCAAAGGGGAATTTATCAATAGATGACATTTTTGCCTTTGAATGTTGGAGTTTCCTTTATATACTGTTAGTTTTGTGTTCATTTGGTGATTTTTTATCTAATTCAGTTAGACAAAGTGTCAGCTTTTAGTTGACTCATCTCACATTTGATGTCGTCATCGTAATTTCACCAATTTTTAATAATTGAACATTTGTTAGTCAATTAAAAATCAAATACAAAAACTTATTAGATATAAATGACTTAATGATTAATTAAGTCTGCTCTAAAATTGTTTTCAAATACTGCTGATTTGGCTTATTTGTCTGGTTTGTCATTATCTGTTTGCCGTATTTGCTCTTTAATTATAAAAGATTTTTATAATCAGAAAGTATCGAATTTCATGTTTTCGGTGCGAACTTTATTTTGCGGAAAATCAAAAGCAGTAATTTACTTTGTCACGTGGAACTTTCTGACAGCCATTATTTTTGTCCACTTGATTGTGCCGATTTGCATTCTCAGATTTAGAATTTCTCAGAGTTTTTCCTCGCAGATATCTTTTGCGCCACGGAAATTAAAAGTAATCTTGCATGAACCAAACGCATGCGCGTTAAGGTATAAAGCATTTGCGACTGGATTTTGATTTACTCAATTTGCACAGTTGCATGGTATCGTTATGGGTCGTGAATTGTTGTGGAGTTAAACATGTCCAAACAGTTGCAAAGGAAAGATGCACTGCAGTGGACCCATCAGTATTTCACGGTAATTCGTAATGATTGATATTATCATTATGACAGTTATTCAGGAATTTATTATAGAATATACACCGGTACCAAAGAATTACTAAAAAAAATTTTTTTGGTGGATACTGACGTTGAATGTCAGTGTTAAGTTAAAAATAAAGATCATAAAGAGAATCCTTATCGAAAAAATATTTTTTCTTCTCTTATGTACTCTCACTTTTTTAGTTTTATTGCTCTCTCTGCGCACCTGTGGATCACCTGAGTCGGAAAATAATCTTCCAAATTTCTCTTACTATGATATAATAATTACCAGGAAAAGTTAAGCGACAAATTTGGGAGAGGAAATGAATAATCCACACTTAAATGTAATCTTATGGAACCGAAAACCACAAAACAAAGCACTCATTCGAAGTGAAAAATCCTAATTCAGGTTAACTTTTGATTGTCTGCAGTAATGTACTTCTTGATTGGGTTTATTTGAAAAGTGATATTATGTCAAGGCTCCAAGGGCAAAATATAGTTTGCAGGCTTACTCTAATTATTTGATCCAAGAGATTTTCGATTTAATTAATCCATATCGCTGACGCTCGGAAATAATACTGTCGTGACCTTAACCTTGAATGTTGTTCATTAGAGCTTTCAGGTTCAGGTAGATGTTTTAGTAAAGCTCATTCGGCGGATCGAAGACTGTTTTGAACTGTTTTCTAACTGTAGTAAAGTACATAAAATTTGAGACGAAATCGTGCTTTATCTCAGTCCAGTGTGAGATTTTACAAAATCAAGAGCTCAGCTGTAGCACTGAAGAATTTCAGTTTTATTTGTTCTACTTGAAATCAACTTGTTTACTATATTATTATACTGTTTGAAGGCAATATTGATCATGTTATTGACCTTTTTGAACTTTAAACTTGTTATTTAACAAGTTCATTTGGTTATCACAGCTACCAGAAGCTTTAACTTATAGCATCAAGAGTTTGCCAGTTTCACAGGTCTGCACACGTGAAAGCTTACGCAAATTTTATTAGATACAATCAAATGGACTGATTTTTAGGGTATTAAAATATTTTTTAATAACCTTAAAAAAAGTAAATATGTGATTTTACTTTTGTAATTTCATTCGGTTGCGGTTATATCTTTTTTTTTTAGAATTTCAAGAGCAGATTTTCCATTTGACAGTTGATATTAAGTAGTGATCGGTTTTTTGTAATTTTGACCAAATGTCGTAAATATTTCCGAGGAATTTTTTTAGAGGCCATAATAATTGCTTCTTCTTTGTCGGTTTTCGTCAAAAACTCTTTCAAGTTTAGCCTTTGAGATTTTTTATTAGAGACGAAAGGAAAAACTTCTCATGACCGTTATTATGAATGTCTAAAACACTTTTTTGTTGCATTGAACTCATGAATTTTCCTATCAGACATGTTCATTGTAAAGCATTCCACTGCTGACACCGTCTCGGGATTGTATCATTGCAATAATACCTTATGTTTGTTTGGATTGTGACTTCATTTAACTATTTCGTATAAGGCATTCGAATGGTGCAGTAGTGAAGTGATAGTTCTTCATTCCAAGTTTTTATTCGGCTCTGATCTGATCTTATTATGGCACTTAATTAAAAAGTATGTTTATTGTATTATTTTAATGAATTCATATGAAACAGAGTTCACAACACGCAACTGTTCTTCCCTGAAAAAAAAAACTGTTATTCACTCATATTAAAAATATATTTTAAACACACATAAATTGGAATATAAAATAAATATAATCCCAAAAGTCGTAAATATACAGTAATTTTTTATTGTTTTTTAAATTTGCAATTGCTGAGAAATTATCAATGCGTTTAACCGTAAAAACTTATTTTCCAGTATTGTTGACATTAAGAGTTTTAATTAAGAAATTGAGTTTTCTTATGGTGCACCTTAATTTTATTCATTAGTGATTATTTAATGTTCGGTTACATTATCTCCGTAAATGATGTATTTACAATGAGCATAGACAAATATTGTGTTTAAAGTCCTCCTTGTCTCAGTGTGTTATCATATTCTGAATTTCTCACACGCATTTATTCCGTAATCGGCGGCGTTTCAAGAATTTTTTATGATTTACACGAAAATCCAATTATTTTGGACGTTTTCTTTTTCCACTTAGTGTGTATTTGTGATTTGAAAATGGAAGCTTTTTAGCGATTGCAGTTATTCTGCAGATTTTGGAAAAATCAGGTATTTTTTTTTTTGGATCCATCTTTTAAGAGTTTTAATTCCAATTTTTTGAAAACCGATTGATGATAATACCTTATTAAATGAATTTGTTTCGAGGATTTGATAGGTTTAACTCTTAATTCCAAAAGCTTTCGGATAAGAACGGTACAAATGTCAAATGAATCTGACATTTGATATGAAATTATTGCACCGTTTTGAATTTAATATAAATTTTATCTCAAATGAATATTTTGTTTTAATTAAATTTTTAAAGTTGGGTTATACTCAACGTATAATAATGTGCGTCCTTCATGGGTTCCCTTGACTTTTTTCTTTTTGAACGACCCAATTATTTAAATGGGTGCAAGGGGTTGGCCTTAATGAAATCATTCGATGCTTTCTCGGGGAAAAATCTCGATCGAGAAGTAGTTCAAGATCGAAATGGTGTCTTATCTGAGACTCATTTCAAAGCCGACTCAAAAAGTGAACCTTAAAAAAAAAGTCACCAACTCTTGCGCAATGTCGCGTCGACTCTTATAAGAAAATTTTTAGAGTATAAATCATTTCGCGAGAGAGATTTCATCCTTCAACTGGTACGGTTTGAGACTCTATTGTTTTATTTTTGAGACGTTTATATCGGTTATTATTCATGAAGTTTGAAAATGCAAGATCATTTTTGTAGTAAAAGGAAATTTTAAGAGTGCTGCAAAGGGCGCTTAGTAAAATATAATAATTAATTATTTAACTAAATTGGAAAATTTATGACTTATATAAGGATTAGATCTGGAAGATTATAAAATGGGGATGCGAAGAAACAATTTACATTTGTAATTTGTGCTTTTTCATCCATAGGATTCGGAAATGGGGGAAGAAGACGGCAATATTGTCAAGTCTGTGTCCGTCAACAGCTTAGTTGTCGTATCCAATAGGCTTCCTTTTATCTTAAGGCGAAACGAGCAAACTGGTCGGTTGGAAAGAAAATCGAGGTATTTATAATTATCATCTGCATTCTAAATTGGTTTGTTAAGTCACCCTCTTTGCCGTTTTCTACTGATGACCCCTAACCAAATGATATTGTTCTAATCTCCTTTGCAGAACTTCCTTTCCCGTACTTAAATATCTTTACAAGAGTAATCTCCTTTAAATTAAACCACAGCATTAGCGGTGTAGAAAAAATAACTCACATTGTCTAGGTCATCCGACAGCCCTTTTTTTAAAATAATAATTACCGATGTAGAAGTAAGTAGCTTTAAATTGAATCCCAATTCGAATTTTAGCCTGTGACTGAATTGAAAAAGAAGAAAGTTCTTCATGTAACCTTCTTTGGATAACCTATTATTAATCTTGTACTGTTAAAATAATTGTGATTCCATTAGGTGATTGGTTATGTAACCGTCAAGGATTACTCATTGCATTTTTTTGCTAAATAATCAGTTATAAGCAATTAACTTTTTTTTGTCAGTGCTGGTGGTCTAGTTACTGCCGTAGCTCCCGTTGTCGTCAAGGGGAAAGGTATCTGGGTCGGATGGCCTGGAATTCATTTGGACGATCCGAACGAACCCATTCCGGAAGCGGATCCAAACGACAAAACTCCCACCGCGGGTTTGTCTTCGAAACAGGTCGTGGCCGTTCAGTGCGACCGCCATCTTTTCGAACTGTTTTACAATGGATGTTGCAACGGTACTTTTTGGCCGCTCTTTCATTCCATGCCCGACAGAGCAGAATTCTCTGCCGATAACTGGAAGGTGATTATGGCCCCAATAACGGGCTCCGCTGCTTTCGCTGACTCAGTTCAAGTGTGATTTTTTTGTTATCAGGCCTACGTTAAAGTTAACCAGGAATTTGCTAAAAAAACGATGCAAGCGCTGGAGACTTTGAGAAGTGAGAATCCACAAGTTGTGCCCACAGTATGGATTCATGATTTTCAACTCATGCTTTGCGCCAATTGGGTGCGACAGGTAAACAAATTAAACATATTAATACTTCGGGATATGTAATGAAACTTATACCATTTTTAAAGGGCACCGAAGAAGCCGGGATTCGATGTAAAATGGGATTCTTCCTGCATATACCGTTCCCACCGTGGGATATTTTCCGTTTGTTCCCGTGGTCAGATGAAATACTTCAAGGAATGTTAGGTATTTAATGTAAATTAATGTATTTAACTTTTACCCTAATCTTTGGTCATCATCAGACTTCTGGTTCAGCGACATTTTCAGTAAAAGCGATTAAATTTCAGTTTGCGACATGGTCGGCTTCCACATCGAAGATTACTGCCTGAATTTCGTCGATTGTTGTCAGCGGCGATTGGGGTGTAGGGTCGATCGGAAAAATCTTCTCGTCGAACACGGGGGAAAGTCCGTTCGAGTCAGGCCGTTGCCCATCGGTATACCTTTCGAAAGGTTCGTACAACTGGCGGAATCAGCAACGAGAGTTATGCTCACCAACCAACAAATCGTTCTCGGTGTAGACAGATTGGATTACACCAAAGGACTCGTTCACAGACTGAAGGCTTTTGAAAGACTGTTACAGAAGTACCCTCAACATATAGAAAAGGTACTTTAAGTTTATTTCTTCAGTCGACATCTTTTGTGCGCTTTTACTTATCTGATTTTGCCTGCATTGCAGGTCACATTGCTCCAAATTGCGGTCCCCTCCAGGACCGACGTACGAGAATATCAAGAACTCAAGGAAGAAATGGATCAACTGGTAGGAAGGATTAACGGATGTTTCACCACACCCAATTGGTCCCCCATTAGATATATTTATGGTTGTGTGAGTCAGGACGAATTGGCCGCATTTTACAGGTGATTTTTTATAAATTAGACAGATGATTTGAGCATTATGATTTGGACAAGAAAGAAACAGACATCAGAAATGTACGAACTGAAATCTTCTGACCTTCGGCGACAGATAGATATTTGTATCGCGGGAAATATTTATATCATCGGAAGCCTGTTTAAACATCTTTTTCCTGTATGTTAAGAGAAACAAAATGCATTCCCTTCGAGTGCTAATTGTCTTTTTTGTAGTTTCTTTCCTATCAAGTACGCACCCTTACAACCGTAAAAGTAGCGGTTTCGTTAGCTCCAGGAGAAAAACAAATAACCTCTATGTGTGAATTCGTTTTATTAAAATTCTGTTGCAATTTCAGAGACGCCGCTGTCGCACTGGTTACTCCCCTGAGAGACGGCATGAATTTAGTCGCAAAAGAGTTCGTCGCTTGTCAAATAAATACTCCCCCTGGTGTATTAATCGTCTCGCCGTTTGCCGGCGCTGGCGAAATGATGCATGAGGCTTTGGTTTGCAACCCCTACGAGATAGACGATGCTGCAGAAGTCATTCACAGGTACGCTGCCGGTTGAAATCTCTGTTTATTAATTATTAATGGATTCTCAATTAAAAGGGAAATATTTTTATTTTCAGAGCTCTAACAATGCCCGAAGACGAACGAACTTTAAGAATGAATTATTTGAGAAGGCGAGAAAAAGTTCACGACGTTAATTACTGGATGAGGTCTTTTCTTAAAGCAATGGGAACTCTCATCACCGAAGACGGAGAGGAAACTTTGCCCACAACAATGCAACCTGTAACGTTAGACGACTTCGATGAATATTTAGCCAAGTTAGATTTCATTTTCATTGGTTAATACTTATGAAATCTAGTAGAAAAGTCTATAGAAAAGTGTGTTTTTAGATACATAGGCAGCAGCCATAAACTTGCTCTATTGTTGGATTACGACGGGACGCTCGCACCAATTGCTCCACATCCAGACTTGGCGATTCTTCCACCGGAAACGAGAAATGTATTAGAACGTCTAAGCAACCAAAGCGATGTATACATAGCCATTATCTCTGGCAGAAATGTAGATAATGTAAAGAAAATGGTAAGAATCATTCCAAGGAATTCTCTCCCCTCGAGGGATCAGTAACGGTCGGTCATCAGCACCGATTTATCTTAATTTCAGGTCGGAATTAAGGGGATCACCTACGCAGGTAATCACGGATTAGAAATTCTTCATCCAGACGGCAGCAAATTCGTCCATCCAATGCCGAGCGAGTTCGAAGACAAAGTCACGGATTTATTAAAAGCTCTGCAAGAACAAGTCTGCAAGGAGGGCGCTTGGGTGGAAAACAAAGGAGCACTGCTGACGTTTCACTACAGGGAGACACCCCTGTCCCTTCGCCCTGCGTTAGTGGAGCAAGCCAAGCAATTAATCGAAGGAGCCGGTAATTAGCGTTGTTCATTTTCAAAATTTTTGTCGATTTAATTAACAGTTTAAAATTTATATTTAAGGTTTTCGTGCCGGTCGAGCCCACTGTGCCATCGAAGCCAAACCTCCCGTTCAGTGGAATAAAGGAAGGGCCTCTATATATATTCTTAGAACAGCTTTTGGAGTAGACTGGTCTGAGCGTATAAGAATTATTTATGCAGGAGACGATACTACGGATGAGGACGCAATGCAGGTAAAGTATTTCGAAGACTATCGAAGAAATAGTAGCCTTTTCAAGTAGCGTTTAACAGTCGTTTGTGGATTTGACTGCGTTGGGTTGAAAAACCGTTAAATATAATTTTAGGCTTTAAAAGGAATGGCGGCAACATTTAGAATTACATCATCACATATCGTTAAAACCGCAGCCGAGTATAGATTACCATCCACCGATAGCGTATTAACAATGTTGAAATGGGTCGAGAGGCATTTAAATAGGCGCGAACCTCGCGAACCAAATCACAACGAGAAGCGTTATCGCACGCACTCGCACCGTTCCAACAACGGCGTCACCATGGAAATGTCATTCCAAGATGAGAAAAAATCCGAAAATCACATCAGTGAACACACCTTTTCCAATTCGATTTCCATTCATTAGTCCACTTCCCACTACTCCTCGTTTTAAATTTTTAATCGCTTTAAGTTGGTTTCCTACAATTAAAATCATTTTTGGACACCAAATGCGCCTTTTAAGAGAGACGCGTTGAAAGTTTGGAAATAAAATTAAAAATCACGTTCGATGCCAAAGAGATAAGTTTAAGAAATTTTTTCTGATAGAGAAGAGTTTATATTTTTTTTTCTTTTTCAGATAAAAATTTTGTTATTCAAATTTATAGTTAATATAAAAAAAATTGATCAGACTGGTGGGAAAAAATGTAGGTGCTTGTGTGTATATAATTGTTTTCCTAAACAGAAGAATTTTTTTGGTTTTTTTTTATAAAACTAAATTTTTAAAATTTACAAATTTTGTTGTTGTTCTCAAAAATGAAATTATTTTGTACTTTTTTTTTTAATTTGATGATTGAGAAATACTCTTGCTTAGAGTAATCCTACCCTAATATTTTTTTAGGCAAGCAGCACATGTGTTAATATTTCAAAGGTAGAATTTTGTATAATTTAAACAGAATCAGATTTTTTTAATTTTGAAAAATTTTTAGGAAGTCATCAATATAAATTTAACTAGTCATATATGTATAATCACAGCAAAATAATTAGCTTTCCCAAAATGGTTATTATCCCATATAAACAACACTTTGATTTCTTTTGAAAACTATTAAGAGTAAATGATCTTATCTGTTAATATTAAGCCAAACTTTTAGTTTTATTTTTAAAATAATTAATGAGATTTGATCCTTTACTTTTACTCCATTTTCTTCTTAAAATTTCATTCAGAGTTTTAAAAGAAAAAAATTTCTAATTTTGATTTTTCACAAAAATCTTAGCTATAGAGTCTTTTGAGTCAAGAACTGCTTAAGGAAAATGCTAATGAAATAAATTTTGATTTTCTAAATAAAAATTTACATATAATCTGAATTATTCTTGCTTTTTAAATAAATAATTTAAAAACACCTTCCAAAATAACTTATGGCTATTAAAAAAAATTGTATCTTGTATATTATGAATCCTTCAATTGGATTTACTGATTGCTCCACAATTTCCGGTTAAAATCTCATAAAATCCTCATCACTTATAATGCTTATGTCAACTTTCCTTAGAAGGCATCTGTTCCAATAATTTTTGAATTCTGGACAAAACAACCGAGTTATCACTGTAGCAATGTAATGCATTGTAGGGAGGATGAATTTCTAAAGAGTCAATCACTAGTTTATTACCACTTTCAACCACTGGAATCATATTTTTTAGTAACCAATTTTTTACATTCTCCTTCACATTAGTCTCAGTCAATGAATCTTGGCGGGAACTAAATATATTCTTGGTCATATCATGTTGTTCAACCGGAATGTCGGGTAGTATCTCCATTGAAGTTATCGCGTGTTTCAAAATAATTTTAAGTGACAGTTCATTAGAGACTTCTTTATTAATTAAAATCAAGCTGTAATCAGATAAAACATGAATTAATTTAACCATTTTCAAAATTTACTACTGTTTCAGGTGTTTGGTTGCACAAACGAATTTAAACAAAATAATATAGGTGTCCAAATGAGTAACTTATGAAAATAAATACGAAATTATACAAGTTACAATTTACCTTTGCGACACAGGATCAATAGTGTAAACTGTTCCCAAGACACTCTCCCCGTTAGCCAAAATTACTTTCACAAAACGCTCCACATACTTTAATAAATCAATGGGATTCGTTAAAAATACATCATGAACATTTCCCTGCTCCTCCATATTGTTAATTTTACAGTTTTGCCAACTTATAAAAAGGAAATATGCGTTCAGGAATTGAGTAAAAACTACGTTTTCTGCACTGATTTTTTCCGGCCGAAATATTAGTCTTCCAGGCTATTAACAAATTATTTCGTATTTGAATAAATGCAAAGTTATCAATCTGGTTAGAAAGTAAAGTTAAGAATAGCTTCCTGATAATAAAAAGCATGGTAAGAGCCTATTATTTTAGTTATTCAACCACCACTAAAGCTGCAATATTTTTTGTTTTGTTAATTTCTGAGCAATTTGCAATATTGTCTTCGCCTTTAATTTCTTTTTTTTAATGCTGTTTTAATTAAACAGCTCATTATTTAGTGATTTCAGTGATTCCCTTGTTTGGAGAGGATATTAAAAAATTTTTGTTGACATGTAACAACTGTTTTTGTCTTGAGAGAATTTATTCATTTTCGAATTTTACTGGTTTTAGTGGTATTTTTACGCGATATGTACAAATACTTTAAAGTCAAAGTTAGACAGAACTAACATCTCCCCATCTGCAGTTTAATAAATAAATAATTACTTGCACATATTTTCGTAACTTTTCAAAACCGGCAAAATTCTAAGGTTTCTCAACTGTCAGTGTTTCCTTTGACAGACAAAGGTAGGTTGGTTATCATAAGTAAATTTATTTACTTAAAATTCATTTTTAAGAGGTATTTTAGCTTTTTTTATTTAGAATTGAAGGTTAACTTTTAATAATGGGGTTTAGTTTTGGAAGGGAAAGTATGTTTAATTGACATTTTGAAAGATTTCCTGCGATAACCTAAACAAGTAAGTGCAGACGCCGTCTGCAGTTAAAACTTGGCAACATTGGAAACAAAGAATTTATTGTCTGCCATAGTTTATTGTGAGTTGTGTTCGGGCGTGTGAGTTCGATAAGAATCATTGTTTTTTTCCAAATTAATGAATCAAATCCAATAATTTATTAGGTGTTAACAATTTTATATCGTATTTTACGCCAAACCTCAAATTATAAATTTTTTTTAGTGTCTTTTTTGGAGGTTTTTGTAAATAAAAACTAGCGGTTTTTTTCGGAGCTTCTTAAACGTGTTCCAACAAAGAAAAACTCTGCCTTGTGTTTTTAACGTGTTTCGGTATTTTCAAGTTCTTCTGAGGATATCATTAGGTTTCGCGTACTTTGTCCGAGTTTTTCATTAGCTAAGACCATTAAGGGTAAGTTACGAAAACGAAGATAATCGGATTTGAATTTGGAAATGTGAAGTGAATTAGTCACTGAAAATGGCCGATTTTTCGTTACGCGCCAACTTTTCTTCAAGGCTGACATTTAATCAACCGTCATAATAGCGAAAATTTTAATTAATATTTTTTCCCCCGGGAACTTTAACGGGGTTTTTTTTGAATGCAGAGGAGGGTTAAATTTAAAAAGGAGAAAGAATCCACCCGTACTAGCCCTGCCGGTGTTGTCATTTTTCCAGGCTAGAAGCTCACCCTGTTTAAGAGGTCCACGCCCCGAGTTTTACTATTGTCAAAGGTCTTTTTCTCCATTTTTATTTTCATACGCTTTTAAATTCTCCTTTAATAAATTTAATAGGTTTGTTTTGAGAAATTTCGACTGATATACTTTATCTGGTACTTATTTCGGAACATAATTTTATACTCTTCTATACGGTTTTCCAATGGAGACGCTTAAATTTCTATCCATTACGGCTTGGAATTATTGTAAAAAAAGAATTTACGGTTGTAAAATTGAAGGAATCCAATCAAAATATTTGCATAAATTATGGGCTGACAATTTTTCGCAGTTTAAAATGAATAAAAATAAAAATTACTTGAGGTTTTTTAAAGCGCTCATTTAAATTCAGCAATCCATTTTTTTTTTTATAAGAGTGCGATGTTTAACTTTTTAAATTTATATTTACGATTAGAGAAGACGAGAGGTTCTGTTTGAAAACCTTTCAAGGGGGGGAAATTAAATATGTTTCAAGACAA
Organism: Brueelia nebulosa; assembly: GCA_028293925.1. Taxonomy (NCBI): domain Eukaryota; kingdom Metazoa; phylum Arthropoda; class Insecta; order Psocodea; family Philopteridae; genus Brueelia; species Brueelia nebulosa. Next base: position 205,877 of record JAQIBA010000049.1, read on the forward strand.
GGTTATTCGTATATTTCATGAAATTATGTGATGCAATATAAACAGCTTGAAGTTTCAAGTATATTCTCGGCCGTTAAAAGTTTTCATTTCGGTCTCCTCTTTCGTTTGGAATGATAAGGTTCATTGATTGTACGGGTTAAGCTCTTTATCAAAAATAAAGAATTTCTCTGTCACGTTATTATCGTAAGTATAAACATGTTTAAACTTGTTATCAATCGAATTGCCCGTCAGCCTCTTGCATAATGAGTTCAGTGTCTGTTATTCAAACGTGGAGTGATATACTGACTTTTTCTAATAAGTCTCACTCATAAAAAAAAAATGGCTTTTGTTGTTATTATTATTCCGCGCCATAGATAAAAATTCATTTATGAAATAATAAAACACCGTTTGTAGACGGTCAGAGATGGAAAAGTTGTAGGGATTGATTGAAAAACATGAAAGTTATCCACTTAGGCGTTAAGTTTCTGGGAGGTGTTTGTCTTTTAATCCGCCCTCTTTCTCAGACGCACAATTGTGTAATTAATAAATAAAAAAAACGGTTCGTATTCAGTTCTAAATTAGTCTAATCTTTTAATCCCCTTTGCCTGGAATTGGAGGCCGAAACTAATGGATGTTTTTGTCTTTCAATTTGGACACGGTACGAGATTTCCAACTGGTTTCGGATTTCTTTCTTCGAAATTTAATTTTGTGATAATAAGATCACGAATATGAAGATAGAGAGAGAGAGAGAGAGAGAGAACTTCTTGGCACGACTCAGTGTTTTTTTATTTCGACTGGGATATCAATCGAGAGGTTGTTGCATCTTTTCCCCCGACCAACCTTAACATTTCGAATCATCACTGACCCAATTGTAACTTTTTCGGCGGTCAGCATTCGCATCACGTTTTGCATGTGAATTAATTAATGCTTTCCACCTCGAAAATGGAGGATTTCCCATTAGAGCCACTCCTCCCCGATCCCGTGATTTCGATATTAGTAAACAAACATCGGGGAAAAAAAATTAACGCGATGCATGCACTCTTTAAAAATATTTCTCCATGCTTTTTTCATCTTTGAATCGGTATTTTTCAATTAGTTGTTGGGTTTGTTGTTGAAATGCTTTTAAACGGGTGTCATCACTCGTTTGAGTGATTTAGTATTTTTTTTCTTTGTACTTCTTGAATTTTTGAACCGCTTCTGTTTTGGTGTTTGTCGATCAGGGAGAAATTCGTATCTACGAAAGTTTTCTTTTTTTAATTATTACGAAAAGAGGTGGATTTATTTAAAAATTTTACCGTAATGAGTTTGCCTTCATTTATAAAACTTAGTCTCAACTCATTAAAGTCTTCGTAATTAAAGATTTTTCCGAGAATCATATTTTCCACATAAATTCATTTGAATTTTTATATTTATATTCGAATGAATTGATTTGATTGTAGAGTTCACCAATATTCATTGGGATCATTAAAATTAATAATGGTAATAATTATTCCACTTCTTAAACCTGGAATAATTAAGAAATGCATAGTGCAATTACAGAAGTGCATTTTCTTAATTATGAAGTGTCATTAACCTCATCAGTTATTTAATTTTTGCGAGGAATGTTTTGAAACGAATACCCCATTTATAACTTTGAGGGAATATAAATTTTTGTCAAATGCCTTTCCAAGAAAGGATTCATTAACGGGTGCGATTTCTCGACGGTAAATTGGTATTATATCTATTTTCATTGGTGAAAACTCGGCTAATTAGAGTTATTGTCGAGTCGAATGCTGCCCCTGTGAAGAATATAGCGTAAACGTGGCAACACCGTTTCAATAATTTGAGAGCCAACACCCCAACTAGATACGAACCAGCTGATTGTGGAAAAGACTGGAACCTAAGTAGACCACAGTCGGTGTTTTATATCAATGTCTTTTATATTTTTCCCCCCCGGAAATGCTTCTTAATACCAATTGTATTTATTTTGAATATTTTTCTGTTCCCTGAGCACCAGACTTATCAACTGGAAACGGAGTTCATCCGGTGTATCTTACGGCTCAAGAAGAGCCCCTTTGACAAACCCAAAAAGTTTCCCCTTATTTACTCATTTTTTACCTTTCCAGACGTTCCGCCATGATCGGTCGAATTTAAGACTTGATATTGAGTATAAATTTAAATTAAGCAACTTTTTTCTAAATTCCATTTCTTTACGGATATCTGAATCAAAAAGAATTTTTGGGGTTTAGTAATGCCACTAAAGTTAGAATTGGGAAACCCCCATTTGCTGCCATTCCCCGAACTCAAAATGAATGAATTTGGGAACCGGTGGGCCGCCGCCCCCCCTTAATCCGGGGCACCAGATCCCCAAATCACGAATTTAGACTCGGATTCCATCGTTTATGGTCATGTGAGAAAAGCCAGCCTGTGATTTTTATCGAATTCCAATTAATTACGACAGGTCAACCATTTGGCCATTTTTGCATTGTCTACAATCAAGGGTTCATTTAAGCAATCAAGCTGAGGTTTCCATGGAATTCCCATTGACTTCCATTGAATTCCTCCGCGCATTGCGCCGCCTAAAGTCTCACTTAATAAATGTTTCGGAGTAATTAAGGGGAGAATTTTTTCAAAAGTATTTCGCATGGATTTTGCCGTGGATTTTTTACGACTCGGGGGGATCGTTAAACGTGTGATCGTTTGACCTTTGAGTCGGCTGCAATACATCGCATCCCGGGGTTGAGGTTGTTGTCACTTCGAGCCATGTTTTGTCTCTGGCCTCGTTTACTCGAAGTATTTGCTGGATTGGAAGCCCCAATTCCTGACAATTAGAGCTTTCACTGCTTACCGATATTTCATTGATGTCTCAGTCTCGTGTAGGAAAAGGGCATTTGAAAATGAGATTTTTCTCCTGAATAATGGAGGTGTGAAAAGAAGGAGCAGTTGCCAACGGCCTAGAATAGCACAAAGAACTTATAGACTATCGAGGGAAGAAGTGTGATTGGGCACTGTTTCGATGATAAACAACAGTTTATCGTCTTTCCTGAGTACACTGCTCGTTTTGGCAGTTAAAAATAGACACACCATGAAAATTATTTTCTCCAAAAATGATTTATATCCCTGTTTAGTTGTATTTTGAATTCACTGTTAAATCTCAAGACCGATTGGATGTAATTTTTAATTCATACGGGGAATCCATAAAACTGTCTCCACGCGACTTATTCCAATGAATTTTTTAATAAAAATAATTTAAAGGTAATTAATGCATTTTTAATATTGCTGCAGACGTACGAATAAATGGCGTTTGCTTTTCCAAAAACGATTTAAATAATTAAAATTATAGGCCGTCATTCAGTTTGAATGCAGTAACCGATGGTGCACTTTAAAGATGCACAAGTTTCTCATTAAAATCGTTTGATGGTTTATTACATTGATTGGTGTATACGCAATAATTCTAAACGAACGGTGATGTTATGTTTGAATGCCTCGTTAAAGTCAAGTGGAAAACTATATTTTTTTTTTTTTAAATAACGGCAATCAATCTTCAACATGTGAGCACGTGTTTCATTAAATCGGTTACATATTTAAAAAAAAAAAGATCTTTAAAAGGCCGCCAGTAAATTTACCTTGAATAAAGGATGATTCGATATGAAAAATGGACTGCCGGTGTCTTGTATTTAGCAAGTATTGTTTTATGTAGTCGATCGGTTTCATTTCTGCCAACGTATCATTAATTAATAGTAATCCAATAAAAGCATTAAGGTAATACCGAGGAATGTTTTGCTTTCAGTGAAACGCTTGCGTCTGGGGAAATTGTTTCGCGAGAACGAAAGCCCCGTTTCTTGGAAAAACTTTTGGTTTCGTAAAAGATTATGGCGAGACGAAAAGAAATGCATTCGTCGGAGACTTGCTGGGTCATGATTTCGCTCTGAAAGTGCACTTTGCGAATGGCGTGTCGTATCTTTTTGTGCACTCGGCTTCAGCCCAAAAGCGTCGAACTATGATTGAACGTTCCGAGGTGTTTAGGGTGAAAAAGCGTTCCCATAAATTTTTTCAGATAAAGCTGAGAATTTTTCAGCCTTTAAAAGACCCCGGTTATTTCGTGATAGGCATTGGTTTCAGAATCGAATCATAAGATTTATTGTCCTCGGAACAGTTGTGGTTCTTCCCAAGGTTCAACCCTTCCCATTAGTTTCTGGCCGCGGAAGTCATTTTGTTGGGTGAGTTCTTTGACGCTTTCGGACGAACCCCACAAAAAAAAATAATAAGGGAGTCTTTTTCAGCTTTTCATGCCCCGTTTTCCGTATTATTTACTTTCAGGTCGAACGGATTATTTCTCTATTGAAACGCATATATTTTTTAGTGGATTTCAAGGAACAGTCGCTGCCTTGTCCTCGACTCATTTGAAAAGTGTCTTTTACAGTTTTCAGGCGGCGTTGTCACTTTTCTTTACTGTTTGTTAGGTATGAATAAATTATCTCTCGGGCGATATATCCGAGTGGAATATTTCCGTTAAGAGAATTGTCTGAAATGTTCGTAAGACCTCCCTCAGATACACGCCAGTCCACAGTTGAATAGTAATAGGTTTTTAAGTATTTCTTAATGGGAAAAATCGCCGCCTTTGTTCGCTGAAGAAGGAGTTGGGTAAGTTAACTGGCTTTCCCAATTCGACTTTGCGAAAGCCACCATTTCGGGGTGTTGTTGCGTTAATTAGGACATTCTTTTAGCAGGAGCGCAGATAAAGATGGAGATACGCTTGCGGGAGAATCGACCGTGGAATAAGTGACATTTCAGTATATGTCAGGTCATTTGATCGTATGTTTTACTGTGGACATAATTTTTTCTTAATGGGAGAATTCAGCGTCACCGGCTGATAAATCCAACGCAGGGGTCGTCCAGGTCATTATTCGAAGCACCTGAAAATTGCCAGATGGGGGGAAAAAAGGACCGGTGGAAAATAAACGAAGCGTCAAATAACTCCGAAAAATTCCAAAAATTTAGCCATCGTCGTTATCAATTGATATTCACAACGGATTTTACTTCGTCTGCATTCTTTGTTAAGTTCTCGGAAATTAGTGTTTTGAATTACTCCAATGCGTTGTGCTCTTGGTATTTTTATCGTTTGATATTGTATCGTCTTTCTCGCAGCCTATTTTCTGGGTCTTTGATATTGTTTCGACTTTTCACAAGCTTCCTGAAGGGTGTCTTAACGGTGTATTAAACGCACTCCACCCGAAATGGCGCAGAGCAAAGGGTTCGATTTTTGTATAATGGTGGTCAAAGAACGAAACTTAAATGGCAAAAGTCTTCTGTGATAATTTCAGCGTTTTTGATGATAAAATTCATTTGGGAAGAAAACAAAAAAACCACATATAAGGGGGGAGGAAAAGCTTTCGATGTTCCGGCAATATTTCTACAGCATCGGTGATAAGAAAAGTCATTCCGGTCATTTATTTGATTTTTAAGATAATATCGCTAAAGAAAGGAATTCTTCTCTTTTTTCCCGAAATTAAGAATTTCAAAGGTTGAGAAAATTTATTTATTTGCGAGTCTGACTGATGGGGGAGGGTGACCGATGACTAACTCACTCTATGACTCACTCCTTTTCCCATTTCTAATGGATTTCTTTCGTGAATGTCTTTTTGCTTTACTTAAAGGGATTCCGCTCCCGTTTTTCATCGCTTGATTTTTCTCTTTTCTTTTATCTTGGCAGGACGACACCAAATTTTCATTCCCCCGACGCGTTTTTCACACTTAAAAACCGGCTGACCGACACTCTCGTCAGAATTGAACGCTTTAACTCTTTCGCGTGTCAGTTCCATTTCGTTAGTGAGTCAACAACCGGTTACAGCTGATGTTAATGCGTTTTTCGTGAACTGTTAAATTTAATATTTAATTCAAATGTTCATCGACGATGACAAAAATGAATCCCGAAATCGTATTTTAACGGAATAAAAACATCTTTACAGATACTCTTATTATTCGACACTGTAACTGTAGAGTTATTTCATTAATTTAAACTTTAAGAATTCGGATGGCAACGAATACTTTATATGGCGTTATTAAATGAAATGTAATCAATGTAATGGCATCGGACTGTAAATTTCCGGGCTTCCTAAGAACTGTAACGCTAATAAGAATGGGTTGTAATTAATTCCGTAGAACGTGTCACTTTCGCACTCCTTTTGTCGGAGGATTCAGTATAATTTACCCCCCATCGGCGTCGAAAAACGGAGTTCAAGAACCCTTTAATAAGTGGAAGTTGCAGTTTGTGCGCGGTGTGGGACGTTAGGACTGCGTTTAAGTGAAAAGATTAATGAGTCATGGTTCATGTTATCCAAGATTTTGAGTCATTGCGGTCCAGCAGAAAGAATAAAATGAGCCGGCTTTTGAAGAAAATAAATACATGACGAATCCAATAGCATTGTCAGGCTAATAATTTCGAGTGAGACGTTACAGTGAACGGCCTCGCGTTTACTCATACTGTAGTTATTACTGTACTGGATTTCAAAGTTGTTTTAACGGTCGTCGTGTCGATATCAAACTGAAATCGGGCTCTGTTAAAATCGTTGAAGTTTTTTTATTATTTTTTTTTTCTATTGACTTAATTAATAGTGATTTTTAACAGCTAACAAATTCTTGAGGCAGTTGAAAAGTTAATCAAATGGTATAAGTGGAGTGTGAAATTATTGTTAATTTCGGATATAAACCGCGGAACATTTTGTGGGGTAGGTTTTATTCCGTGATATTCGACGTTTAATTGTTGGTTTTATTGATTTTATGGAAAGTAGACAAATTTTAAATTTAATGCAGCGCACATTGATTAGTCGTTGCCCGTCCTGGTTTATTTTGTCATCATTATTTCGCCTCAAACGGGTGAATGTTTTAGCGTAAGGGACCTGGACTCACGATTTAACATTGTCCAATCGCCAATAAATTACATAATTAAGCATAATTATTAATTACTCACGCTCCATCTAAGTGAGTCATTTATTTAATTAAATCCACGGTAACGGTTTGAGAGGTGTTTAAAAACGTGTTATTTTCGCCGAATTTTCCACAGATTTTCGCGCCCAAAGGTGGGAGTGTTGTGTAATTGGGCAGCCTTGGCATCTACGGATGATGTTCGTGATGTTACTTTTCGGGGACTTTTTCTTGAATCGTGTGCGGGGCACACGTCAATTTTAGGTCTTCCCTGGAAAGTGTTATTTATTAAAACATTGACAAATAAATTCGAAAGGCCATATAGCTCCATCGGGAACGCACTCAAGTTGAACGGAGAATGCCGTACTATTTCGCATATTTTTTCAGAATGACTCATAAAATTCATTCATGAATGTGTTGTTTTTTTTTTTTCGGCCGAGAAACATTTTGAAAGTTGAGAACTTTTTCTACGAATCGGGATGATTCAAACCGGGGAAACGAGTGGGAAGCTCTTGGGAACGAATTAATTCCATCAGTCGGAACTTTTTATTGGTTTATATCGGAAAACCAGATGAAACGACTCAAGAGCAGTCCCTTCGGTACGGATATATATATATATATGAATTTGTTATGTCGAAAACTAGTTTAGGAAATTAAATTTATTTTTTTTTTTAAGACCAGTAGCCACATAAAAGTGCTTCTGTCTGGCTTAATCTTTCCCATAATATTTAAAATATTATGGGAAGCAGACCACATGCCTCAAAAACCTCACAGAAATAATGGCAGTTTTGAAGTTTTTCTTAAACTGTATTATGGGTCATTTTATTATTTGTATTATTTAGTGTAAAAAAAGCGAGTCTGGGGGAGAGGGGATGCTTCTGAACCCTTCCGGCACGAAATCGTCGAGTGGTCACGTCCCTCGGAAGAAACGATGGCATAAACGTGCAATTAATCTTTATTCATACAAAGTGATTTTGAATCGAGCTTCAGGCGTCTTTTCGTAGTGCTTTTTTGTAGCGAGCTGGGGGGGCTTCTCGAATTGAGTTTTTTTTTAAACCGGGAAGCAGTGGAAAATGGAAATCAAGCGGATGAAAGATTTGAAGACTTATTGTTTGGTCAATAGTTAATGATTTTGAGTATTAAACCGTAGAGCCTTTGGCACTCCCTTATGTCAGTTCCACTTTAGAACGCGCATTACTTTCCCCAGGCACCGGTTTACGTGGTAATTAATCCCGGGCTGCGTTACCTTTCACATAAATGACATATCAGTCACAAAACAAATATTAATAGTTTAATTGTCACGATAAAAAAATTTTTTTACAAGTGATTGATGAATAACACCGAAATCTGTACCCGGTTAAATATCAAATATTAGCTTATAATATTTATTTAGAAATCGAAGTCCAAAGGTCCTTACGCGTTGACGCACGGTTTTTGTTTTCACTTATTACGAATATTCTTTCCTTCGAAACCTCCGGCTTATTTTGTCACGCAAGAATGAGTCAAGTTATTTTCGAATGAATTTTTATCGGGAATAATTTCATAGTTTGCCGTTCTACTAATTACCCGACACTTATCTATCCAATTCTCTCGCTTTGTTTTGCTTTGCGAAATGCGCTGCCTGACATTGATCAAAGCCGTTCGTACCGACCGTAAGGTGGAAGTCAAATTCCAAACCGAATGCGTCACCCGCATTATTTGCGATGAAAGAAATGTCTCCGATAAAAACCTGAAAGTTTACCTGTTTTCTCTTTTTTTTCTCTCTGTCTCTCTCTCGTTATCTGTAAAAGACGAGTCGATAGAAAATTGATAAGATTGTCTGGTATCTGTCTCCCGGGCGAAGGATAAGGCATCTGTCAGAAATCTGTTTACCTTCGTCATTTCCCGTCATTTATTCGTTATTATTATTTATCGAAAGTGGGAGGCGGTCGACTGGTCGAGGGCTCATTCTCTTCACTGTCACAGCAAACCTTATAATTATTTTCTTAATAATTAAGGCTTCAAATGTTTGTCATCATTACCTGCCCCGCTTCATTTGGTTTATGAGTTTTTTTTTACCCATTTTCTCGACTGGCGGTTACGGTTGTTTTAGAAGTCCTTAAAACATCTGAAGGGCAGAGATAAACGGAATCTTGCATTTCTTCTGCGTACTTTGCATTAACTTTGGCATTTACATTTTGTCACGGTAATATCAGCACATTTATAGCCGGTTTATGTGAGTTTTCGGCGAATGGCATCGTTGGATTTGGATAAAACGGCCCCCAAAAAATCCTTATCTCATCGTCATTAAAGTGCGTCCACGTACGGATTTATAATTGATGAATGAATAACGACTTATTTAGGTCTCGGTTTTTTTCCCTTTTGAAATTTCTTCATTCGATAAAAAGATTAAATTCTTTTCTTCACCGTCAAATTTAATTTATTAAGGTGACCATTGAAGGGAAATGAAAATTGACATTAATATCAATTTAAATAAGAAAAAAAAAATAATAAAAGAAAGCAGATAGTGGTATATTGATGTCAGTTCATTCATTTTTTTATCGCATCAAGCACAAGTTTCATTACAATAACAGTTTGAAGACCCATTTTTAATGTCCACTGTCCCTTTCAAATAGACGTCGATGATGTTTTTTTTCACTTGAAGAGGCAGTTTGATTTTATACGGGAACATAAGATTCCAACTACAGTATTTTGCCGGTCGATAACCTCAATTTTCGACCACATCCGCTGTAGATTTCTAAATTTTCTCGGAGGTTCATCAAAAAATTTTTTAAATGAAGTTTCCATTAATGGGCATTTTGGAACCAAAGAGCTTTTGAAAGTCCTTTCATTCGGTAGGAATCTTTAATGAAAGCATTTTCCACCGAAAGGCTTTCAGAGTCGTTGACAAATTAAATCCCCGAGCTTTGATTTTTATTCATTCGGAAAGTTTTCGAATTTCTCAAAACGGAAAAATAAGCCAATAAAGAAGTTCTTGAGTTCCCCTAATAAGCAGACCTGACGCCCGAATTTGTTTAAAACATTATGCTAATGAGTCGTCGTAATTTTACTTCAAGGCGTCATTCCGAGTCGGTAAGGGAAGGGAGGGAAGGGTGTTCGCCTGACTCACTCGAAGCAAAACCTAACCGGAGGGATTCAGATGGAAAAGGTTTGCAATGTCCGATAAGAATGAATGGTTTTTGAGGTGTAATTGTGTGCGTCAGGTACGCGACTTATCCGTGTCCCGAGCGTTTTACTGTCAGGTCTAGAAACCGACGACTGATCTTTATTTATGGAAAAGTTCCACAGAAAGGTCCTTTTGTTAAGGGTTTTGAATACGCAAGGGGTCGCAACTGATTGTTTGACCGCGATAGATGTTGGAATTTTCACATGGTTGATGGGATTTAGGTTGCAGTGTCGTCGCGGCGAGGGAGGACAGTTTCACTCGGGAATGAAACAATTTTGTTCTTCAGAAATATTGATATGAGAGTCAAAGAGTTTTCGATATTTTCTACGTCAGCTAAATTATCTGCGTAAAACTACAAAGATCGATCACTCAAGAGATCTAAACAAATTCCTTAGAGCCGTATATGCAATTTTAAACTTACAGAAGACAGCAAGAAAACGAGCTGTTGCTTGAAATAGTGGATTCTAAATAGCGGAAACGGACAAAGGGCAGCACAGGGGTGCAAAAATAGAAATTGGGGCTGGAAGAAGTAAAAATTGTGTGGAATTTGGTAAAAATAGATCAAGAAAGGGAGGCAGAACGGTAGGGAGCAGTTAGTTTTAACCATAAAAAGTAGCTGCGACGTGAAGACCAAAGATAAAAAATAATTCCAAACAGTGCTCCTTTTCAGGGGTAACAACAATCAAATGTAAATTCGAAAGACTTCTTTATTTCGGATTAGAAGATGCTCCTGCTGCGTTTCTCATTAAAAACCTTTATACGAAGGGAATAAGGTGATTATATTCAATGTGTCCTCTTCGAATGCGTTTCACCTGCGAAGTTATTTTTACCGAAGAAGGTCTGCCATGTGGAAACCCGTGCACGAGTTGAAAAAAAGTGTCGTAATAACGCTACTATAAAAGATTTAAACGACCCACTAACTAACGAGAAACCGTATTTTATTTATGATTTATCTGCATCTGCGGCCGTAGTCATTTGACGGGTTAAAAGTACCATTCGACTTGTTTTTTGTACGGTGCATTTAGCCGTGGCACACAATCATTCAGGAATCCGATTCGTGGGTTGGGGGTTGGTTGAGGGGAGACTCTGTTCAGCTGTGTAAAATTCCCTCCGCTGGTTTAAGTCAATTTTTTTAATCGGAAAAGGAGAGGTTTTAGTGAACACACAAATATTTTGAATGAAATATTTAAAACGGTGTCACTAAGTGCGACTCGGCCGAAAATTTCAAGAGGAAATGTTGGTAAACAATTTAGAAATGACGAGTAGTGTCATTGGCTTGTTTTCTTGAAGGCTGTACTGTTATCCGAAAGTTAATTATTAAGTAGTCGAAAAGCTTGGGACTTTATTAGGACCGGTGCTCGACCAACTATACAAGGAGGAATGTCGCCACCCTCAGCCTCAAAGGCCAACTTTCAATGCACCGATCGAAATGAAATCCGAAACGCCCACATTTCAGGGAGTTGCAAAAAGTACGGTAAAACCGTAAAAAGCTTAAACGTTAACATTCTGAAAATAGAGATGAACCCATTTTGAAATTGTAAACGAATTATCGATCGTCCAAAAAGGAAATCAGAAACGGAGTGGAAAAATTCTAATGAAGATCAGTGGTTTTCGTATTTTAGCTCCGAATGTCTACAATCAAAAAATGCAAAATTCAATGCGGTGCCAATTTTTGTCTTTGGTAAAGCAACCGTGGTAGCTTCAAAAGTTTACGTCAAAATGTCGCAATCGTCAGAAGGAAATACGATAATGCCGTTACTGCAAACAGTCGATTCAAAACAGTATGTGCGTAATGAATTTCAAGATGTCATCACCGCCGATATCCTGCAAACTCACCACGTGGAGCAAATGTCGAAGCCCATGAATATTCGAGTCAGCGACAACGAAAAATCAATTGCGATTGCCATCGGAAAAATGCAGACCTTCTCTTCCCGAGTTGCAACCAAAAGGAGAATTGATTCACCCGCAGATGTTAATGGATTCATGGAAATCAGGTTCATCGGAGGACTCAGGAATGTGGATGTTTCAGCAAATTCCGGAGAACACTTTTCTGAAGAGCAAAGTCGAAACATTCCTGAACGAAGCGAGAACAAAGGGGGAGGAGAGGCATTGGAAGGAATGAATTCATGGCCACTCTGAAGGAAGTCAGTCAGCGATAGAAGACTGATTTCTCACCCCGTATCCATTCTGCGACAGCGTAGGAGTAATAAAACGCTCCTTCCACGCTCCCAGCAAATGCATATTGATATTCGATATCTTTTCGTCAGGGACACCCTCGAGAATGGGGCAGTTAATCCATAATGGAGCTCGAGAAAGGGTTAATCCGAGCGAAGCAGAAGAAATGCTTGAATCACCTGTTACGTTCAATTCGTCACGAGGGGGAATGTCTTCGGATATGCTGAACAGTCCTCCCCATGTCGATGAATGAGTCACCAAGGCGGTGAAACTTTCGGGTGTGCGTTTAACCGAATATGAGTGTTTTATTACAATATGACGAACATCAGTTTGAATTTTTTTCTTCTTTCGCAATGGTTCTCCCCTTCTTTTTTTTTGCGTTTTCATTAATTGTTTTATTATGTATTCTCAGCATAAGTGTACTTCCTTTCAAAGCCAACCTTGGATTTTGTCATTGAGTTGGTCGTATGCGTAAAGATGTATGGTCGAATTCCGAAGCGTTTTTCTCAAGAATGTTACTGGGACGTAGTGAACGTTCTCTCTTGGCCGGGTTGGGCTAATGGTAGTTTTGTTTTTTGTTTCAGAGTAGCGACAATGGGCGTAAAGCAAAGTAAGCGTTCGGTGGATATCACGGAAATTTCGACGAAGGGAGAGATCGAGGGTTTCGGAAACGAAGGCAAGGTCGAAAAAATAATTGACGGAGTCGTGGACAAAGTGGCTGTTAATGGACACGTAGACGGAGAGCTACAGGTATCCTTCTTGCGTTTTTTTTACTTTTAATTCTGTCACTCAAACACAGATAAAAACCCATACATTCGACGCCCGGAGTTATCTTTTATCCAATATAACTTCCGGACGTGCGTAATCTATAGTCAAAATGTGAAAGGTCTCGCAGATATTTTATTTCGTATCGCCATAAAACGGTAATTCTGTGTGAGCGGTTATCACCAAAGGACACCAGGCAATATTTATCGAACGCGAATTCTTGTCTTGTAATTCGTTAATAAGCGTCGTCTTTGCACCATTATTTGAGGGGTGACCCGTTGATGTTTTCTTATTGTTCTCGTGACGTCGTCGCTAACTTCCGGTAAACGATTACGGACTCCTCTGCCAAGACATGCGAACCCATTTTAGTATTTTTTTTTCAGCAGTTGTCGTGTGACATGACCCGGGGGTTTTCCATTTCAAATTTCGAATATTTTTTCACTCGAAGAGAGACGGAGCTTCGGCTTTGGCTGCTCCCCCCCTCCCTTTTTTTTAATTTAACTTCTCAACTCATAAAAAATGCAGGCATCGGCGAGTCGAGGGCAAAATGCCTGAAGTTCCCCGCATAAAGAAAATTTTAAATTACCCGAAAGCGGCATTAAAAAGAAAGTATAAAAAAGCAATTTTATCCTCCGTACTAAAATCTTGGGAGTGCCATGAAAATTTTGTTCTTATTCCAAGAGTTTTTCGCCGAGTCTACTTTCTCTCAGGCTTACGGAGCTTATTGGAAGGTTTTCAACGGGAAAAGTTCAAAGTTTATCGTTATGATAAGGAATAGAGAGGGACTCCATTTTGGTAAACCCATGAAGAGAGGGATTTTACTCGGAGATACAATTAAACGTCCACGTCGTACTCGGAGGATCGCTATAGTCTAATCATGAATATTAAGGGGTCAAATGATTTTTTGATTCCCATTTGATCTAATTTTTTTGTTGACGGTATTTGTCGTCGCTTTTCGTTGATTTCGTCAAAGCCCGCGGATTCCATTCCTCCGAACGCATTTATTAGTCGGCCCCTAAAATGGACACGTTAAATCGAGGCGAACGATTGCACAATGCTGCGAAACTTGCCTTTTATAAAATCGGTTACCAACATTAGGAGGGTTTTGAATTATCGCAGGTTTCGCCTTTTCGTGAGTCCTCTAAATCTCCAATCAGGGAGCGCTCTTTATCACTTTTCGGTTCTTTCGGAAGTTGTTTAGTCTGGGACAGAGGAAAATGGTGATCAGGTCTTTCATGTCGTGAGTGAAAAGCGCCTCGCATATAAATGGTTCCTTTGGAGGGAATTGCAGGAAATAGGTCATCGCGTTTGAATATTAAAAAAAAGAAAAACAGTACCGTTTATATGTTGTCCGCATAAATTCTTAACTCTGTCGTTTTGTTTCAGAACGGAGTCGAAGCACATCAGAATGGACTCGAACCGGTACAGAACGGAGAAGCAGCTGCTGTGGCGACTGAAAAAATCACAGAAAAGAAAGACGTTGACGACTCGGCCGTCGAAGGAATGGTGAATGGTCCAGTAGAAAACGGAGAAGTACACGGAGAAGCAGAAAAAGCCGAAGAAAATAAAAAATCCGAAGAAAAAAAGGACAAACGGAAGGAGAAAAAAGAGAAAGTCGTGAAAAAGAAATTTTCATTTAGGAATTTCAGTTTTTCGAAAAAGGACAAGAGCAAACCTCCGAAAGAAGAAAAGTCACCAGAAAAAGTGGACGAAGCTGGAAACGAAGTAAGCAATTTCTCCTTTATTACATTTTTTGCTGATCGCCGTTGAATTTTTTAATTTTCCCGACGCCCTCCGAATCCAATTCGAATTCAGACGTAATTCCTTACCGACTTCCAAATCTTTATACGATCGTTAAAAAGTGTTTTGCATAGTGGGATGACGTTTTTAAGGCGCGAGCAATTCACGAGTAGAAAAAAAAATGATTGGCTCACGCCGCGAGCCTATTCGTTTCTTTCCAAATTTAGAAAATATTCACATTTCGAAATTTTTTCACGTTATGCACTCGCATATGTAAAAGAACACGTGGTTCTTTGCCCGAATAAAAATTGTGCAGTTATCGGTTCCTGTTTTTGAGTCAGTCAGGGAATTTGAATTGCTTTTGAGCTTTCCGTTTTCGAACGGAGAAAATTCGGGTGTCTGCTTTTGTTAATTGACCACATTTGCATGCCGTAAAAAAGATAGTGACTCAGTTTTGGTTTGGCCCGGGTAAAACGTTGTTATCGCGTTAATTGTCGGAGGAGTCACACACATTTTTCCAGAATCAAAGGAAATTTTGCCTCGGTGACGTCACCGATGGTCTTAATTGGAGCGTTTTGCTATGAATGAAACTTTTTGGCAAGGCCTTCATTTTCGCGGCCGATGTGAAAATGTGAGATGAGCTCGTCAACTACAAAAATAATTTTTTATGATTCGAAAATAATTTGGGTTTTTCAAAACCATCCAGCGCAAACCAAAGATTGGGTTCGGTTACATAATGTCATTCCCCAATTGCAAAACCTCTCCCCATTAGTCGACGATATGTTCGAATAACTTCAAACTTAGGCCAAAGAAAGTACATATTAAATTTGTAGAGTTTACCATTTATCACATCCGTGGCAAGTTTTCAATCATCAGTAGTTGTCTCTCCTTTGGGTTTGACTAATACAACAACCCCCGAACAGCAGTCTTTAAGGTCGTGGAATAATTGCCTGGCGTTCGGCATGATTTTCAAGAATGGGGAAACATAATTGAGGTTTCCACTGCCAAAGTTTAACCTGGCAGTGACCAAAGAGTGTATTGTGTGATCGTAAAAGCCGTATCTGTTGGGCGAGTTTTTCTCTTTTGAATTTCCTCCCCCCACCGCTCAGCAGGACGATCCGCAAGGATGATCACACTTAACCCACAGTCATCGTGAATTACTTTGTTGTTCGTTCATAAATTACTGCATCGGGGAAATAATTAAGAGGAATGTCTTTTGTTTTTGTGTTCGAGTTTGAAATTGCGAAGGTCGAGTTTTATTGGCCTTATCGCCGATTCTGTTTGGAAATAGGCTGTGAATTTTAACCGGTGAAACTCATTTACTGCGGTTTTATGAGGGAAGATGCAACGCGAGATTCGCTTGACATTTCCCTCACCTTTTATTTATAATATTTTCGCGGTTTTTTTCCCTTAATAATCTATTGAAACCGTCGACTGCCAACTTTCTGTCCTGATTTATTCAGTTAGCGCAGGAGGGGTTTCAACTCGGTAGGGAACACAGTCATTGATACCCGAGTAAAATTATTCCTCGTCGGCCTTTACCCACATTCGTTGACACCCCGATGATGTCCTCATTGCGTTTTGTTTAATCGAAATAAGCCCGCGAAGGTTCTAAACGTGTTAATGACTTCGAAAGTCACTTTCAGTTGTTGTTTGTCATAAACCGATCGGGATCAGAGAGCGTTGGCTGTCAATTTGAGAGTTGCGTTATTGGAAGTTACTCTCAAAAACGGGAATCGGCTAAAAATTCTCATTTTTCGGGATGTTTTGATGTTGTTTTTTCCCGCGGTACTCCGCGGCATCCGTTGCATACGCGTATACATTTTTCGCGTTTAGACTGATTAACGCAACAAAAGGTGTGACTAAGGATCCACTAATTGAATTAGCATCCCGCTCAAGTTACTAATAAAACAGCGAATTCCCATCGGAGAAATGGCTCATACCGGGTTGTGCTTCTGAAAAACTTTTTCAACTCAAAGGGGGCTCACAATTAAGACGATGTAAGTGCGGGAAAAGTTGGTCGGAGCTTATGAGTCGGGCCGCCCATGTTTAGCCGATGTCAGGTCCGACGGCCTCATCTTTTTTCGCATTACTCACTTCATGTGTTAGTTCGCGGGTAAGAGAAAATATACAGGCGTCAATGATGTTTTTGACGTACTGTTGAAAAAAATTTTATGCATTAGAGCAAGCTAATATCCCCCCTCACGCCTCTTCCGTTATATATACGATCAAGTCGGCCGGAATTGTTTCAGTCGCCCTTAAACAATTTGTATTGTAACAATTGAGCTGTTGAAATCCTGTCGGCTGAAGACCTATGTCAGGGTGTGTGTGGTTTTCGTGCAGAGGTGTCAGATTCATTGATAGCCGCTGGTAAAATTCAGACTTTCCGCCGGGGAAAAAAAAGGGGGAAAAAGTCAACAATCTGGGTGCAGTATTGACCGCGCTTTCCGTTGCCGCCGCCGCTTTCGCACAAATTCTAACTGAGGTATTTTGGTCCGAGAAAAGAATGGAGGTGCAATTGAAGGATGAGTCGGGGAAAACCGTGGAAAGTCTGCTAGAAAAATCCATCGCTCTCACGAACGAGGTGCAAGTGAGTCCCGTGGCGGAGCCTCAGGAGGTCCTCAAAGAAGTTGAGATCGATCTGGCTACCGTTCCGGAGCACAAAGTCTTGCAACTCGATAATGAAAATGAAACAACCCCTGCGAACCCGGAAAAAACGGAAAATGTCCAGGAGAAAATAGTGAACGCCGTGAATTCGGCGATGGGGGCGGTCGTCGGGGGCGTCAAAGGAATCGTCGACTCAGTCACGAAAAAAGAAACCCCCGATGAATTGAAATTGGTCGCCGGGGAGTCAACTCCGAAGACAGCGCCCTCGGAAAATAAAACTGAGGAAAATGTGATGAATGCGTTGACGAGCAACGCGAAGCAATTGTACGAGGGCGCGATGAAAACAATAGACGGAGCAGCTGATGGATTGAGTGCAAAATTGGGACAGGCGGAGGAAGCTCTGTCGAAAAAAGTCAGCTCACTCACTGACTCGGCTCTTGCCGAAACCGAAGCCAAAAAAGCGGAGGTCGAACAGGAAATAAAAAACGCCACCGAAGAAGTCAATTCGGCTTTGAAACAATTAATGCAAGACTTCTCACCTCAAGAGAAGGGCGAAGGTCAGGCCAAAGGTGAAGAAGGCGGTGAGAAACCGGCGACAACCGAAGAGGGAATAGTAGGTAAAATAAGTTCGCTGGCGGACTCAGTGGCAGCCGTTGGACTGACAAAAGCAGAAGACGTGAAGGAGAAAGCGGAAGAACTTGCTTCGAAGGTTTTGGAGTCAAAAGATAATGTTTACGAAAAATTGGGATCTGCTTTGGATTCCGCGAAAACGGCCGTAGAAAGCCAAGTGGCAAATGCTCAGCAAAAAGTCGAAAGCGCAATGGAATCGGTAAACAGCAACGTGAGCAAAACAGTGGAAGGTGAAACAAAAGCAGTCGAGAATTTAGGAAAGGAAGCGGGTGAAAAATTAGAACAAGCCAAAGACGCAGGGGTCGAAAGTCTGAGTCAGGTAAAAGACACCGCCGTTCAGAACATTAAAGAAAGCGCCGAGGGGATCAGTTCGAGTGTTCAGAACGTCGCGCAGGAAATGGGGAGTGCAGTTGAAGAAGCAAAAACCAAAGCAATGGACGCGGTCAAAAGCGGTAGCGAAAAACTCCAAGAAAGTGCAACGGCCAATCTGGAAAGTGCAAAATCAGCCGCCGGAGAAGCTTTGGATTCTCTAAAGACTTCCGCTGCCGAAGCGGCCGAAGGATCTCAACAGACTGTGCAAAATGTGACTGACGCTGTGCTGAAAAACGCGAAAGACCTTTTGGGGGAGGCGGCCGAGAAGAAAGATGCCGTGATGGCTGAACTAACCAAGTAGAGAGAGAAACCTAAGCCAAAAAAATCTATTTTTTTAATTTAAATAAATGTACATTTGTTTATTTATAATATATTTGTTGATTTGAGAATGTTCTTTCTTTCGTTTGTAATTATACACTAACTTCGGATGACGTTTGATGTCATTTTGGGAAGTCACCAATCCGACACTGACGGCGCATATAAAAGCCTCGCAAAGGAATTCCGTCAATTAAGCAAACAATGTGATGTAAGTGAGATTCCACTCGTCGACGATCGGAAGCACTTTTCATTTAGGATATAAAGGCAAAAATAATTTGCCCAAACATTAGCGGGGGAGGAGATGTGTTGGGATTGGTGCCAGGGCCCCGAAAACTCCTCCGCCATTCCAAAAGTCAAGTGCTTAAGGTTGGAATCTCACATTATTAATATGAGACCGTTGAAATGCTGACGAAAGACTTAACCTTGTCTTAATATGCTGTCCCCCTTTTTTTCCCCGTCAGCGATGTCTAACGCTTCACTTTCCAACGCGTTAATTATAATGATCGCATGCAGAGACGGATTCTCTCTCGCCGGTTTAGACTTTAGAATGGAAGGCGATGATAATTGTTCCCCCGCGCCTAACAGTGGTTAGTATTCCGACGCGTTCTTCTCGTCTTCCGGTTCCGATTTGGGCGAACGTCACCGTTTCCTGATCCGAAGAATATGATCATTCATTGTTATGACTCGGCGTCGAATGAGGGCCGAATTGTTATGAAACCGAATCTCTTCCTACTTATTATTTCTCGTTGAATGTTAGTCATTTTCTCTATTACTGGAAACTCCGGTCAGTGTGATTCATCGGTGACTAAAGGTTTGAATTGTCGATTTCAGGAAGCGCCAGCCAGCCCGGAAAACGAAGCAAGCGCGTCACCGTCAGAAGGACAGTTGGTCGAAAGCCCAAAGCCCGAAGAGCCGACAAAGAAGGAATCCGACAGCACCGTCGTAGAGGTAACCAGCACTGTTTCGGGACAGCTCAAACAGGATGTCGAACCGGCCGCCGAAGCCAGCCCCAACCCGCCCCCGGCCGGGGACGACCTCCCGCCCCCTCTCCCCGCCTCCCCGCCCCCCTGCGAGCCCACCCTGCCTCAACCGGTGGCCGAGCTCAAGGAAGTGGACTCCTCCGAGAGCGGCATCATGGAGAACTCCTCCGGGGAGATGAACGAGGTGGGCTCCTCCATCTCGAACTTCTCCCCCGTGCAGGTGGAGTCGGTGAGCGAAGGGGACCCGGAGCAGATCGTCTTCGAGACGGGGAAGCAGATCGAGGAGAAGGCGACGGATCTCCTGAGGACGGTGGAGGAAAGGGCGGAGGAGGCGAAGACGCAGAAGGGGGGCGACGTCCAGAGCGAGTCCCTCGCGGAGTACGCGGATGCCAAAGAGGAGGTGCAGGCGGACATTGGGAAAAGCGGCCAAGAGCCCGTGGCGACTATTCCAGTAGATATAGCGAATGTAGGCTCACTATCGGGCAAAGCGGAGGACGCCTCAGATAAGGTAAATGTGGCCAGCATCCCGGTGGAGATGACATGTCGCGACCCCCAATCCGACCCCAAAAGCGTCTGCGATATTTTAGATTAAGGAAATGCCTTTGTTGTGCCCTTTTTTTTCAAATCCCTGGTTATCATTTTCAATTGATTGAATTAATGAATAGAGGATTTTTTTTTTGTTTTATTGGCCTTTTTTTCACGCGGCAGAGGCTACGAAGGGGTTCAAAACGTTGACTGCCACACGCATTCCTCTCAGATATACATCTGACGGCTTAACCCATTGAGTGTGGAATTTTTGATATAATTATATACAGAAATTACAGGAATTGCATTTAATGACTACGAGTTATCTGGTGATGTCGTTTTCTAAAATTAAAATTGGTGAAAAGGGTAATATAAGTTATATTTTGTGTATAATTGTATGTATTGTTGAAAATAAAACGTCGGCAACCAATGAAAGACGCTCTAAATTTCTGCCACTCAAATGGGTTAAATATCAGACCTGCGAAATAATAAAATAATTATATATAATAATAATAAAAAAATAAATAATAAAAACAGAATATTTTGTTGCTTTGACTCCGATAAAAGTCGACGATATACAGACAACACAAATAGATAACTTTGACGTATTGTCTTTGGTGTCTTAATGTATATGTATATATTTTTCATGTGGTAATAAAATTGTATTTTCTCAACTGCGGTAATATCAGCAGTAACAATGGTATTATTGAGAATTTTGTGCGTACGTATTTTTATTATTTATTTATACTGCGTCGGCAGCACTTACGCGGCGGCAGTCGGTTGCAGTCAACGCGTTGACCTCTGCCCACACTCAACCGAGACGGGAAAGTCTCAGGCGGGACTGTCCCTGAAAAAAGAAATTCTTGTCAGAGTGGAACTGCTGTCGGCCCATAAATGGCTGAGTCTCCGCGATCGCTGTCAGCAGCACCCGCGAAATCACGCAAGTTGAATAAGGGCGGTTCCGTTGTTTCCAAATCTTAGATTAAGTACGCCTCAACACCCCCTCTCACCCCCCGGATTGGTGAAAGTTTCCTTTAAAACCCCAACAATGCTTACGGCTCTTTCCTGTTCTTTTGTTCTTCCTGTTTACCGCTGTAAACCTTTTCTGCTCTTTGTTTTCCATTCTTCGGGATCTAACCTATTTACTACCCCCAATCAACCCCCGGTATTATGATAATAATCCTTAAGGGTTTATATTTATCGGTGAAATGTATGTTGCATTTTTTTTTTGCCCTCCCAAAGGTAAGTTTAATTTTGGGGAGGTTTGGAGGAAGGAGGTGAAGTGTTAGGGGAGGAACGGGGTGCGGACGGACGGGGGAAGAAAGGAGTAATTTTGTGGAATTTTCAGAGCGAGGAAGGCGCGGGGGAGAGCCTAGCGGAGGCCCCGAAAGACTGGAGGGAGGAATTGACTGCTGCCACGATCGAAGTCTCCCCCGCCGACAGCCTGGAAGTGGCCGCGACAATACCCCCGCCCGACGTGGAAGCAGTGACCGGAGAATAGAGAAGAGAATGACGTCCGCACGAACGTTGTCATACGTCCGCACCGAGGGAGCATTTTCTTCCGTTTCTCAAAGTGTTTCATTTTGGAATAGAAATAATAATAATAATAAAAAAAAAAGGAACAAATATTATTTGTATTGTGTATCACCTGAGATCTTACTCGAGATTTTGTGATGATTTTTTTTTTTTTTTAATGTAAATTTCTAAGAGTCGTTAGTGTAGTTTTTTTCATACTTTAATGGATCGGCCAAACAATATAAAGTCGGATTTTTTCTTCAATATATTTAAAACTTGATATAAATTTGATATAAAGTTTTTGGAATGATTTGGTGATAGAATTTAAGTTTTTGGAAATTTTTTTTTTTTTCACGGGAAATCGGGCAGTTTCGCCCTTTATTAAAGAAAAAAAAACATCGGACCAATGATATATACGCTGCCATTTTTTTCTGTATTAAAAACGAATTCAGTATAAATAGATTTGTTCTTTGATACGATCTCGATAGTTTTAAAAAAAAAAAAGCCAAACATTCAGTTTGGAGATAGAGCGAATGAAAGGGGAGTTTTCCCCCCCTCTTTTCTTTTTTCAAAATGTCAACGGAAGTCAAAAGTAACGCCATTCCTTTTTTATAAAATAAAAAAAAATTGGTTTAAATTATTTATAAACAAAAAAAATACACATATATTATAGTGAATGATAATTACAACGATATAATATGTATTAATTTTAAGCGGAAGTGTAACTGAGCTTTTGTTTTTAGTCTTACGTTTGTGTAATAAGGTTAAGTGAGTTTTTTCTGTAACTTTTTAATTCCCCTCCCTTCACCTCCCCCCCCAAATTCACCCCTTTTTCAGAGTTTATAGAGGCACCCAAAGATAAGTCTTTGTTTTTTTCTTTTTTTTTTTTTTTTTTAAACCGAACCGCATTTGTGTTTTATGTTGAAATTATTAACGGAGAGTAAATATTTTTTTATTTTTATAGTCGTAATAGTATTTATAGCGTGTGTTTGCGTCCTTTAAAGCGTTTCGCGATAACGCAGAGGGTTGCGGAGTCATCGAGTTTCTTCCTTTCATTTCACCCCCGTATTTTCACCCCCCCTCCCCCCTCCCCTCCCATCAGAGTTAATGTTAATTTAAAAAGTTTTGAGTTTATTTTGGTAAAGTATAAGTCAGAGGTGGTTTTTTTTTTTATTTTTGTATAAAAATAATCCCCCACGGGCGGATTTTGCATCACTTCGTTCCCCTTTCGACACCGCTTCGGGTTTTCAGCAGTTTTTTGTCGCGAAATCGACGGTCGGATTGAAATATTGCAGATATAACCGCCCATTACAACCGAAGTGTAAAAACGAGTGTAAATGCTCGCTCAATTTTGATTGGGGTAATCGTATGAATAGTTTTATGGGCCGCAGAGTTAGTGTAGCTTCTGTTGTGTTTTTTTTTTTTTTCTGCGCTCCCGATTTCGTATACGACTGACCGTTTGTTTCCCCCCCTTTCGCTTTTTATCAATTGTAAGGCACTCACTTAAACCCCGTAATTAAGCGGCGATTGATTGGTTTCTCACGTCGCGTTTAATCTCCAGAATTTCTGCTTAATGTGAACTGTATTTACGATTATTACATATAATAGTTTCGTTTGCTTTTGTGATTGATTGATTGATTGGTTTTTTTTTATTAAATGTGGAAGCGAAAAAAAAAGCGATAGATTTTTTAGCTTTTGTAAGGTTTTATCGATAATTTTTGAGGGGTTTTGTTTAAAACCTTATTGATGATAATAAAAATTGATAATCCGGGAGGGTTATTAGATTTAATTTCCTGCGTCTTTGTAATATAATTTTAATCCCTAATTAATTAAATCTCGCGAGTTTTTTCATAGTATCATTATCAGTCGTTATAAAATATATACTTATATGTAGGGTTTTAATTTGTTATTCATGTATCCAAATTAAAAGCAGACTATTTGCATTTAAAATTTATTTGGATGGAATTTATTGAATCCTTTCGTATTCTTTCATCGATTGAAGTGTGCGCCGAAGGAGAAGATATTCTTTGAAGATTGGCAAAATGTCTGCAGACAATGCCAAACTTTGTATATTTGAAGCTTTTAAGAGAAATACAACGAAGTGGACAAAATTCAGTTCGGTGGATTCAATGTTTTTTTATATTCTTAATTCCTCTGATTACGGTAAGTGTTGCCCAATTTGACAGTTTAAATTTTGAAGTTATACCTGAATTTTAACCGTTTTGCATATTGTCAGCCAAAGAATTTATTAAGTTTTTATTTTATATGTAAAATTTTTTTCGTCGAAAAAACATTTTACTCCGTCAAATTTCCGTATAGGCAATTTCTCTGTGCCAAAGACGTGCAAATTGCCTAACCAATATTTTTCAGGATGAAAACTTTCCATTTTGAAATTTTATTTAACGGACGATTCGTCGGCCGGATAATTTTTGAAAATTTTTTGTATTTTTCCTTAATTAAGGTTGCCTTTGCAAAATTTTCTTATTTTTGAAATATCTCACCGTTTTCGAGATATGCAGTTCCAAAGGTTCAAAAACGGCATCTTAAGGCAATTTCGAGCTGAAAATCTCAAATTGCCAAATACCGAAACCTTTGCCGGATTTTTGGAAAGGAAAGGAGATAAATCAAAGGCGAAAATTAACAATTTAAACGCGGAAACATTTGTGAAATCGTATATATATATTTATATATATAGAATTCTCATACATAATAAATTACTTCTTACCATAATTCATTTATACATTTTTCCTCAAGAAATATTTACTATAGATTTTAAATCAGTACACTGGTGAATTAAATATTTTAGATAATTTCGAGACAAAATAGCATAAATCAAAATGGGGCGCACGACCCGAACTCAATAAAATTCCTTTTTAAATTCAACAATTTCAAAATTGTCCCGATTTAAAAAAAAAAGAAAATTCAATATTTAAAATAATTATCTAAAGACGGTTATTATCATAATCTAAACAGAGCAACAGCTACACATTAATTATAGGGCAGTCACCGACGATCGGCAGAGCCGAAGGCATTATTGCGAACAACGAAACAAATCTGAACTGTGTGTCGATAAAACTAATTTTTCAAAATGAACATAACAACACCTTTTCACTTTTTATAGATAAAATATACTCGAGAGAAACGAATTTTTAAGAAGGCTTTCAAAAAATTTCCTCATCTAATCTTAAAAGTTATTGTATCTGACCTTCGCTTATTATATCGAAATCGAGGCTAACTAAATAACGGAAAATACAATTTCCCCCACTAAATGGTCGCCAAATTCAACGATAAAAATAGATTTATAATCAAAAAACCCAATGGCAGTTCTTTTTATATATATTTTTATACGGCGTATATTATCTATATAAGAGATTGAGTGAAATTCGGGGGCGGATTCAGCAGCACACTTTTTTATATAGATTTTTGACTAAATTTCCCCGTTCGGTTTTCTCTGTTTTACGACCCTGCGTGGTTTAGTATATATAAATATAAAAAGGCATTTATACATTTCATGCTGTTGGTGTTGGGTTTCCGTTTGCTCACCGAATCTCTCCGAGTTCAACATTTTCTCACTCGACATTATATAATTTTGTCGATATTTAACAAAATCAAACCGTCCATTGTTTCCCTGAGCGGTCACATTTATAACTTTCCACGTTCGTATATAATATACGGCCGTCGGGGACGTTACCTGACTCGAAAAATAAACCAAATCCAAAGCACCGATGCTAACGGTCTCCAAGACCCGGAAATGGTTAATGGCGGCGACTGATTCGATTAATCGACGAAGCGGAAGTCTCCGAAACGGTTATGCTGCGATTATAAGCTTTTTACCGAAATTAGTATACAATTATTTCACTGTCCCTTACATTTTTCGAAAATGAACGTAGAACTTTTAAAAATTCATTTTTATTAAAACTTAATGATAGGCACAAATTAATGAAAAAGAACAAAAAATTAAAAATATATATATTTATACCTTCATCAGTGTCACGCCTACTAAAAATTTCATTTTAGAGATAAAAACAATGTAGGCAATCCTGCGCGATTATCTGTGTTTGTGTCTGTGTGTGTGTTTAAGTTATTGTGTAATGACGTATCAATGTTTTTACAAAAAAAAAAAAAACCTATTTAAACATTTCAAAATCTAATAATAAAGCTTGAAATTAAATAATAAAGCTGAATATTAATCTTAAAATTGACTCCTTAAATTAAACGCTTCTTACACTGCAAATCGTTTCCCCGTTTTACTGCTGACCACAGTGACAAAGTATTAGTACTTGGAATTTCAAAAAAAACACCAGTTGTTAATTTTATCACAGAAATAAAAATGATTAACAACAAAACACACCGAGAAATTGTGAGCCTGCTCGAAAATGTAAGAGACGTGTCAATAATATTGCGGATCATGAAATTGTTCAACAATTCGCCAACTGTGGGTTGCCCCTTTTCCTTTTTGGGGGGGAAAATGCCAACGATCAATGGTCAAGCATTGTTAGAAGTACCCAAAATTG
Source organism: Brueelia nebulosa (assembly GCA_028293925.1). Classification (NCBI taxonomy): domain Eukaryota; kingdom Metazoa; phylum Arthropoda; class Insecta; order Psocodea; family Philopteridae; genus Brueelia; species Brueelia nebulosa. Next base: position 232,066 of record JAQIBA010000049.1, read on the forward strand.
GTTGAGTGGCCCCAGTGAACTGCCTCACGGCACAGGAATTGCCCGATCCGGCAAAGGCCTGCGCTCTTAAAGCTCCCAAAAGGTAACCGATCTGTCGGTTCCAATTCCGACAGGCGAAAAAATTAACTGTGAAACCGCTGACTGAATCGGCAAAACGTGAAAATTGTCTTTTCCCTCCATCGCTTGTGGGTACCTCTAATTATGGTATCAAAAGAAATTACTCTCATATTGTTACATGCCGTAGCCCTGATAAGGCATTCCCGGGTTGGGCGAATAGGCCGTGGTGGGATAGCCGGGCGCGTAGCCGGAGCCCAGCATGGCGGGCCCCGCAGTAAGCATCAGCTGAGGTTCGGCTGGAAAGGAAAATTCCCAATTTTATCTAAATGAGTCGAGGGGGGGAGGGAGGGGATGGCGGGGGTCGACTCACGTATCATCATCGGCTTGTTTTCCTGATGAGCCGTTTCCTCCACTCTCTGACTCTCGGCTTCCTCCAGTTTGTCCACCTTTGTTGTGTATTCTCTAAGGATTTGGATTAGATACGGCATTGCGAAGTCCATTATGTTGTGGCGCCAGGCGAGCTCCAATATTACGTCGGGGTGCAGAAGATCGTAACACTGTTCGAATAAGAAATACTGTTACTTTTCCCCATCACTTAACCCCAAACCAACAAACCATGAATTATTTTCCTCTTACAAATCTAAAACATATTGTAATACTTTATATATTTGCACTATAACATTTCATATATGATTATGTACTTAATTTCCGTATTGATGTTATAAGATTTATATCACTTAATGCTTTTATAAGTTTAACACTCATTTTTACTTATATTTCATTAATGATTCCTTGATTTCTTATCATTAGCAATCATTTTTATTTTTTTATACAATGTCTGCCTTGTTGTATATTTTATGTTATTCATTCATATATACGGTAGCGCTCAAAAGTATTTTGACAATACAAAATTATTCCTTTTCCACCCGTAAGAGTTACTTACAAAGTTAAATTTCATTAAAATGCTTTACAACATTTATAAATATAAAAAATTAATTAAATAACAGAAGAAACGAAGAGTTTGTCTTTGGAATTATAGAATAGTATAAATAGAATTAAATAACAGTACTAAAAACTAAAAAGAATGTTAGTGTTTTGTATATTTTGTTATTTTAATATGCTATATTTTATTTATATTGTTAATTATACTTATATTATTATAACTAAATAAGACAACCCTAAAATAATACACTAACATAATAAAATCTTATAGTAAATTAATTAAGCAAGAAACTGCAACAGTCCTCACATTTATAAATATAATATTAATTAAATAACAGAAGAAACAAAGAGTTTATCTATTAATAACAGAACTAAGTAAGAATATTACAGAAAAAGCAGAAGACTAAGAACAATGTTGTTTTATATATTTTGTTATTTTAACGCGACAAATATATTATTAATAGTATAACTATATAATTAACTAAAAAACTATTAAATTTTGTACTGTCAAAATACTTTTGAGCGCTACTGTGCATATAATCGCCGCCAATGCTTTTATTATTACCTCCCCGAAATTCTCACCTGATATAAGCAAGCTGCGAAGCAGTCAAAGCAGCCTTTCTCCAAAAACCAGGCCAGCAATTCCTCAGCGACTTCAGGATTTTTGGACTCTGCAGCGTACTCCATTGCGTCCTAAAAAAAACAATAACTCAGAAACGGGAAAAAACGGGAGGATATTCAAAACCTGCAGAGAGAGAGAGTACGAACCTTGAAAAGGCGGTCTTTCTTACATAACTCGACGGACTGCTTCCAGCGGTTATTCCCTTTGTATAGGTACGCAGCGATGCGACGGAATTCGGTCAATTCGTGCTTCTCCAATTTTTGAGCCAAAGCAATATTATCGAAGTTATCGAAGGCATCGATCGATGTCCTCAGCCCCTTCGGAGACAAATAAAACGGTTTTAATTTGGTCGCGGGTTTTCTTCGAGAGTGAAACCCCATTCGGTAAGGAATCATATTTACTTGGTAGTCCTCTTCGTCGATTAACAACTGGTTGAGAGCTTCGTTGATTGCTTTATTGTTGAGACCCTGAACGGATCGTAGATAGGGCTTAACGAGTTGAAGATGGTTTACTTTGGTGAAAAAGTGAACGGCGCGTGTGTGGTCCATCCTCGGCGCCAATACCAGCAACATGTCATTCAGCAACAGCGGTTTGTAATCCAAATAAAACTGGATAGCTTTATAATAGAGCTCTATATTTGCTACCTGAAATTATTAAAAGTTCTCGATGAGTTCGGGGATTTTGTTCGTTGACGAAACTCTTTGAACAGTGAAACTTACTTTAGTTATAATATCTTTAAAATGTCCCTCTCTCCAGGCTTCTGTAGGATGAGCCATCATAGCGATAACTGCATTGTCGTATTCCTCGTACTTATCGTACAAGAACACGAGTTCAGACCATAGATGAGCCTGCTCTGCGGCTCTCAATACTTTGGGAATGTTAACTCTCGACCAAAACAGCTCTAAGTGCTCCCGCATTTTGCTCGGTTTGTATTTTGAGTAGAGAATAGCGAGTTCGCTGAACATTCCCATGTGGGCTCTTTCTAAACCTAAAGCTGCTTCGAGAAGATTGATCAACTCTTCAAAATAGCCGCGATCCTGAAATAAAAATTATTCATTTTTGCAAAACAAAACCCTTTGAATGAGCAGTAAGTCGAAGAAGAATTCATTATTTAATGAGCATCGCACTGTCAAACTCAAATGATCATTTGTAATCAATAGGAATCATTTAAAATTATCACCTGATAGTAATTAATTAAGTCCTCCAACTCGTCAGCGTGAACGACTATATGGAGTCCGCACATCTGAGCCAGTCTGAATTCCTCCGAGTCGACGCAAGCAAAGCAAACTTCCTTCCAAGTTCTCGTGCTGTTGGCTTTTTTGGCAGAGTCCACGGCCCCTTGAAACTCGCGCAAGTGAACCAGGGTAATTGCAAGTCGAGCGAAATTGCTCACATTATTGTATAATAGTTTGGCCGCTTCGTACATTTTATCGTCAAAGCACCTGTCACCGATCTGCAACGAGAATCATTAATCAAACCATCAATGTTTATCAACAATTTCATTTCGACTAATTCGAATAATTGCCTTTTGTATGTCAGCATGATTGGGCCCCGATATAAATTCCTCCAAGTCAGAGGAACGACCTGTCTTGGCGTATGCGTATATGAGCTCGCTCTCGATGTAGGATTCTCTTGCTTTCTTCCGTGCCATCTGAAGGTATCGTACGAGGTCTTCCCAACTATCTGTAAATGAATAAAATTAACTCTTTAGTGTGCGCTCCAGTGCATTGGGGCAAAGCGAATTTTCTAATTACTATTTTTTCTAGCGGTTTCGACCACGTCCATGTACGCCGAAGGGTCGTCGGCTTTGATGAATGAATCGATGGCTTCCTTGACCATTCCCTGCTGCAATTGGGCCTTAGCAAGCTGACTCCATACGGCCGGTTCGTTGCATCGTTCGGCGAACTCGTAGGCGCGATCTAAATTTTTTATGTGGTCAATTAAGACCTAAAGTTTAAATAAAAAAAACAATCGATTAATTATGTAAACGCTCGGAAATTATAGAGTCGATGAGTCTCTCTCTCACCTGAATCGCTGAAGTGTTGACATCGAACTTCTTAAAAATCGCAAAAGCTTCTTCGTACAGTTGATTGCTGATACAGATGTTCGCTATATCGGGAGCGTCATAGTTGTCCAACCGATTGATGTATTCCATAACACGGGTCCTGTCTGCTTTTACTGCGGTCAGAATCAGCAGGTTTTGAAGATTTCTGTAAAGCAGAAACAATATTCAGATCTTCCTCGCTTGTAAAAGTGGACGCAGCCTCAAGTGATCGTACCTGTGATCACTAAACACTGAATTGTCCAAAACGATTTTTTCTAAGAGTTCGATTAATTCATTTGGAAGATCAGCGGTCATAAAGGCTTTCACTGTGACAGAAATATCTTCTGGATCCTGAGTTTCGCTCAAGGCCGTCTGAACGACTTGATCAATGAGCTGCCTTTTGTAGGGATTGCTTTCGCTTAGAACCTCTGCCCAAAGCTCGGGGTCGCACCTTCTCACCAAGTAACTGAAAACGGAAATTCGTGATTTAGTGTTGTCATAATTAAAATTCACCCCATTCAGAGCATCAGAATTTATAAGTAGTTTACAAATTCTTACCGAGCTTCTGACTTGAAAAGCGAATTCTCGTTGCAGACATTGATTAATTCTCTGTCGCACTGTCCTCTCTCGTAGGCAATACACGCTAAGTGTGGATCTCTTTTCTCGCAATATTTTCCGACGACTCTGCTGTCGTAAAACTGATTCTCCCTGAAATGTCACAAAATAATAATTTCAAACCGTTGTGTCTTTTCAATTCATTCCGAATTTAAAAAAAATCGAAGACTCACCTGAGGAATCTTTCCGGATTATTGTTGCTATCGATGTAAATTTTAGCGAGGGCATTATGAGTAGCCGGTTCGACACATCCTTCGTGAACTCTGGATTCCAGCCAAGGCAGCAGCAACTTCAGACGATTCCTTTTCTCGACTTCTTCGACCAACTCATCCGTCGAAAACTGTCCTCGAACTACCAGTATTAAATTTTTGATGATGTCCTCCGAGCAATCAACATCCAAAAGCCCTCCAATAACGACCGGGAGTCTCGATGGGTTGACCTACAAAATTTAAATCACAGTGATTACAAAATGATGTGATTCAGACAAAATGAATTTCTTACCTTTTGCACGTAAATTTCAATATATTTTTGTAAATTGTTGCGATACAAATAAAGAACGAGGTCGTGAACGAAATCAAAGCGATCGCAGACAATGATTAAGGGCAACTGATCAGTTAACTTTGCTTCCTTCAAAAAGTTCTTCACCCTTTCCGGATTATAGCAGTTGGACTCCCTGCAAATTCTCTCCACTTCTTTGATCTGTCCTGTTTTACAAGCCGCCTGCAAAAAAAAAACAAACCTCACATTAACCGAAGCTGAACAACGAATGTTTAACAACATAATTTGCGCGAGAATTTACCTGAATATACTTAAAATGAACGTCTGGATCTTGCGAAAAATTAACAATAGATCCTAAGAAGTAAAACAGACCCTCATAGCTTTTAAAGCTTTCGAACAAATCAATTAAAGCTTTTGTGGTCAATTGCTCGTGGTACTTCGTGGCAACCTGAACACATATTTGGAGGTTTTGACGAATGTTGTTGGTCAACATAGCTTTCAAACATTCTAACGAGTCCTCGACGCTTAGGGTTCCGAAGAAATTTACTAGCCACTCCGAATTCAATAGATGTGTGTGAACGACCTGAAGCATAGAATTCCAAATTAAAATTTTGAAAACGAGCAAGTCGTAACGGCAAAATAAAAATGACTAAATTACCGCTCTCTTGATGTCGTAAAGATCGGTGTAATGTTCGAGAGCTCTTTGGAGCAAACCCGCTTTTTCACAGAGCTGAGCAATGTGTGCGCGATCATAATGCGTGAACATTTGATTTCCTAAGATGGCGTCTGCCACCTGAGGAGCAGATATTAAATTCATTTCGAGCAGACGCGTTTGCAAAGGCCCCTCAGAAGGTCTATTGTTTTTCAAAGCATCTAAAAGGAACGCCGTGCATTGCTGGACCATGTTTTGCTCCATGAATATATCCACAATCTAAAAATACAATCATAAATCTCATTAATAAAACCTCCGCATAAATAAAAAATACTAACTCAAACTAATACATAATGAATGACATACCTGATTGATGTCAGCGAGAGGTTCATCATCTTGTACCAACATCTGAGCAAAAGCTACGCCTTGTTCGGAATTCACCCTCATTACATTTCTCAGCAAAAAAATATAATCGGGGGTGTATCCGACTTTTTGGGCGTACAGAACGATTTTCTGAAACTGTCCCGTTTCTGCAAAGCACTGAATCACTTTGTTTGGAATATTCGCCCGTAGATAGACCGAGAGGGCCAAAGTTGGATCGGCCTGCTTCACGAGATCTCCCAGCTCTTCGGAGCATTCTAATTTATCTTCTTTCAACCATTTCTCCAGAAGCTGTTTACGACCCTGCTGCAAGACCGGTCTGCACAGCTCAAGAGATTCGTATTTGTTCAACTGGCCCTGCAATTTTGTTTTATTTATGTTGAGTTACACAGAAGACGGCTTTTTAAAAAATTCATTTGCTTTTTCAATATTACCTGATCCAAGAGAATTCCAAAATACTGAAGAAGAGGTGAGGTCTGTCCGGAGGGAGTCGGAACTTGCTGAAATCTTTGTATTGTCTGCGGCGTTCTTAAAATCCCTTTAGGAGCATTCGCAGCCACTTTAGCAGCTTCCACGTATTGGCCGTTTTGGAACAACTGATTGAATTTGCGGACGAATAAATCTTCCGCGCCAGAAAGATTGTTTCGAACAGCCATTCTTAAAGCCAAATCCGGATTCTGCAGAACCGTGGTTATGTACGGAATAATATGGTCTTCTTCAACTGTGACTGATAATACCTTAAGAGAAACACACAAATTTTTAGTATGATATACCGATAGCGCTCTTTAAAAATAATAAGATCTGAAGGACACTCACCTGTCCCTTTCGATTTACTCCTATGATGCCTCCTGAAGCTTCGTGAGGCGCCGTAACAAAGATAGTATCGGAGCTAATTCTGTTCATATAAATGCAAGTTGCAGTCTCTATGTCGTATAAATGAATGTAACCATACTTTGTTATTAGGTAAATAACATCATATTTCGGACTCACCTGAAAAAAAAAAAAAACAGTTTAAAATGGTACAAATTAGGAAAAACTCAAAGTGATCGCGATCTGCCAAAAGAGAACTCACTTGCATGGCCACGGGGAAATCATTTTGGGCCTCGGCGGGGAAAAACACGTCGACGGCCTTTTTCGTGAAGGGTTGATTCCCGGCGGGCGGTTGGCCAACCTCGATGATATGTAGTTTGCCACCCTGAACCGAGCGCACGGCGAAACAAAAAAGCGTCGACATTTCTGCGTTGCCTTCCATTTTAAACTGAGCGAAAGCGGCGGCATGGCCTGAAATTTCACATTAGGTCAGTTTTCTAATGTTGGTCTTTCTAATGTTAAGCAAATTTTGCTGTATTTTTCAAATAAACCCATAAATAAGAAATGGATAATTTTTTTTCGCTGAAATTAATTTTTATTTATTTTTCCGATAACTTTTCCTTATTCCGCATTTAAATTTGGATTATTTCTGAAATTACTAAATATACTTTGGTGTTAAATTTCTCTGAAATGTCTACATTCAAATAAAAATTCACCTTCTATCGGCTGAGAGCATTTTCTTTCGACAGAATACAATTGCATTGCTCCTGCCACTCTGTTCGATTGAGCTGTTATGCCGATGAGAAGCAGCCACTGTTGCTTCGGATCTGTTCTGTAGTTAATAATTTGGCATGAATTTAACGACGAATGACGATCGAACATCTTCTGAGGCGTCGAATCTCCTAAAATAAAAGAAAATCCATTCAGTACGACTTTAACGGTTCAACCCAATGAGATCTTTTTATACTCTAATCGGCTTTAGGCGTTTGCAATGTTAAATAAGTCCTTTGGGATGTAAGACTTAAAAATTTAAAGGGAAGCTATTCAGTGAAATTCAGCGCATCACCGCTCGAATTTAAATCTATTAAAATTAATCCGCATTGTGATGTAGTTGCTTTTCAGGTTTCATTTTACAACTTCTCCTTACGACGAAATCGTAGGAATCTCTCTTCCTTACTGAGGAAACTGAATTCTACAGATTTTTCAAAGCTTCGTGGATTTTATTTTAAAATTAATTTTTTCATCAAACACTATGGAAAAATACAAGGAACCGGCTGTGATTTTCCCAAAGCCAAATTTTAGACTTTGCTGAATGAATTTAATGAAATTACAAGAAGCGCTATCCTTGAAATAGATAACGGTTTTATCTTATTAATTTCATTCCTTCCTCTTGAATTTCTTCGAAGAGATAAATACGCATTCATACACGTATAAGCTTTCGCTTCTTTCTCGAATGACTTCCACAGAGCCCGAATCAAAATAAAAGAAAATCAAAACAAACCTTCCATACTCCAGTGGTAAACTGACGTTTCCGTAACAAGTGCTAGTGTGTTGAGGGAAATCCATTTCCAGAACACCACGTCATCAGTCATTGTGTGCGCTTTCATTTTACTTTTCATTTCGATATTGAAGATTTGGAGTGTTTTCTGAGCTGCAAGAAATTAGTTTGGGAAATTAAACCAACAATGTTCATTCTATGAATCCCGTTTGAAATTTATTTCCGTGGATATTCTTTTTTCTCTGGTTTTTAAAACTTTAAAATTTTTTTTAGAAAGTTTGAAGAAATAAATACATAAGGGACAATCATCAACACCAAATAAAATAAGCAACTGGAGCAACGATAAGACAGGAGTAAACTCTCTTGGCCGTAAATTCTACAGATTAATGCATTTATTTTCCTCTTTTTAGTCCCGGATATGAGGAATTTTTTGATTAAAGACCAGTCCGTAAGTGAACCTGCCGTGAATAACAACAACAAAGTGCTCTCTCACTTTATAAATCGGCCGTGGAAAACTCTGGTGAAAGAGCTTTATGAATGAGTTCTGAACTTGTCAAAATAAAAATTTAGACAGCAATCAAACGTTTCATCACTTTTTTTTTTACGACTTTATTACGTCTCCGACATATAATTCCTCGGTCCAATTCCCTTTAATGCATCGACTATTAAAGAAATAATCTCTAAACCTTTTGAATCTCTTAAACAAAAATTACCTTCCACGCCGGCCTTTCCTTTAAGCGCTATAACTTTTGATGCCGGATTCATAATGGCAGAATCTGCAGAAATGGGGCGTCTGATGGGATTGGAAACATCATTCATGTCAATGATGACCACCTGAGAAGTTTCGCCGACAGTTTCTCGAACACATATAAACTTGTCTGATTCCATGGTCAGCGTTCCAAAGGAGACGCTGTTCTGATTTATTCCCACTTTTGTGAGCTGCGACAAAAAAAAAAACAAAAATACAGTTTAAAGTCGGATGGCTTTGAATCGGGACAGTCAATAACAATTTAAGTTTCTTAAGGTGCGGACAATTACATTACAATGATGTTAATTTAAAAACACTTCTAAAGGAAGAGGTCGCTGACCTGTTATCAAATTTGCTGGGCATGAACTCATAAGAGCAATGGACTCATTAGAAGCAAAATTTTCAATCTTCAGTTAGCGCATGATTTTCGAGTTATAGCAGTCATAATATTGGGTCTCTTAACCAATTAGCTGTGCTTGAGGCGAATGTATGTGTGAAGAAGAAATGGGGAGTGTGAGTTCTGATGAGAATACTGGTGTCATGCATTGAAAACAGTTTCTTTTGCCATTGTGAATTGCAATAAAAATGAATTGCTTTGTAAATTTGAAGGATTTTGTACACACATTGAGAAGGAAATAAATTAAAAAAAGGAGGGAATGGATAGGAAGAAATATATCAGAAAACTGGAATGAATATGTTGCAAATTTAAAAAACTATAACACACTCAGTTCTTGACACATAAATCGCGGAGCTATTTGATGCTAAAATAAATGTATTATTTTCATAGAGTACTTGCCTCAAACAAATCTTTATTTGTACATTGACTTTGACTTTATTAGGCAGCATGTTATCATGTCATTAACAACAAAAAGCATACAATTTGGGGACAAATGATGTTCAGAGTTTGTTTCTTCAAAAACTTCCTTTTAAAATTACATGCAAGGATAATAATAATAAAAATCATAAAAATGAAATCATAATAATTCAAAATAAAACTAAATTTGTATCTCTTAGGAAATTTTTTAATGTATTTTACATTAATTATTTTATCTATTTAAGTAAAATTATATTAATCTCTTCAAAATACACAGCTTATTTTGAAATTTTTCCCCTAAATTAAATTATTTGTAATTTTGTATCTTTTTCCATAAACAATACATTAATGTGATCTTTTATTTTAAAAAAGCTTATGAAAAATAAAACTGAATGACAAATATTTAATAGGATAAAAAGAAAGTAAAAGATGAAATTCATTCAAAAGCAAAAATGAAAGAAGTTAATTCATAAATGACAATGAATTAATTTTGGAAACAATGGCAGGACACATTGAATTTTCAACAAGTCATTTTTTGGCAGCAGAACAACACTTGGTATTGGTCCTGCTGTTGTTTATTATAAATAACTTTTAAACAACATTAGGACTTTATTTTTAACTACACTCTTTATGAATGTAATGTTAATTTAATTGATTTTCTACAGATGTTGAGAAAGCTTAAAAAAGTTCACATGCAGGTACAGGTAATAACCTGTTTGAGTAAAGATTGGCAATGATACATGTTTCATCATGAATCACTGGCACAAATCCTTCCACTCTGAAAAATACGAAGGATATTTCCACAATAAATTTTGGATTGCTTATTTTACGATTAAGAAAGTATTAATGATTGAAAACCTGAAAGTGGAAAAACCAAACTCAGTGGGGTGGGGTGACCTTTATTCAGTCTATGATGAATCACTCAGAAAAAGGTATGAAGGAAAACTAATATAATTGAGAATGATTTGCAACGATAAGAATGATCCGATCAAGCGTCTTTTCTTCAACCAAAAAGCGTATCTCAATATGCTTAAAAAGGGGCGTTATTTTAGGAACATTACCTGCAAATGCTCCTGAAAACGTATTGGCAGAGCTTGTGTCATTTTTATTGTTTTCAAATCGCAATCCAACTTAAAAGTCCTTTTAAAAGTTAATACATCAACTGTTCTCTTTCACTATCACTTAAAAAAAATTTATATATACACAGTAATAGCATTACAAAACCCGATACCGATTCTGACATTCAAAACATGGCTACCAAGGGGACAGGTACGAAAAATAGTCCTTTAAATGCCTATAATTATTCACCCCCACTGCAAGGGAAGGCACTATCGAAAGTAATTTATAAGCACAAATTCATTTTCTTTCGACAGCTTTTAATCTCATCGCAACCACTGCAATGCACTTTCCACTTTAAGAAGGAAAATTTTGATACGCGGCGGTTACAAGATTGCCACATCAAATATCGATTCATGTATGTCGCACGCGCAATGATTTTTTCTTTGGTAGAAGGCTGTGACTTTAGTCACGTGATAAATGTCAGTTCTGAAATTTAGTTCTGCTTTAGATTCGCCTGCTTAATAGTAGAGTCGCGATAAAAGAAGTTGCAACACAAGAACCTGCACTGATAACAGGTGATAAGAATAATTTATGTGATTTTACACCTTTTTTCAGTAAATTATCAAAGTATTTCTTAAAGTAATTACAAGTATTTAAAGATTTAAGCGGTGTGAGAACACATTCTTTTGGGAAACTTATTATTCTTCGTTATGCAAAGGCATCAAAATTATTAAAAGAATGTATTATTTATTGAGTAATAAATTATATTAATTATTCTATAAATTTGGAAACTGTTTTCAAACCCATTAACTTAATATTTTTTAAAATGTATTTCCAAAAGTATTCTTATACAGAAATATTTTGGATTTTAACTAAAAATTTTAATTTAAAAAATGATAAAATTTCAGACTTAAAAATCTGATTCCTATTTATATTATTGTGATAATAAAATATTGTGTATATTGTGTAATTTTACAGTTGCAAATCAGAAATATGAACAGTTTTGATTTTTTTAGCACTTCTTTCAGCAGGCTTCACCTGAAGATTTTTACCAAAAAATGTGAACTGGAACTCTTCTAATTCAAATGTGAAGATGCATATGGTTTTTGGTATAACTGAAACAAAATATTTGAAAAATAAAATATTAATACTAAACCAATTTTCAATTATTGTATCATTTCTGATATATCCATCTTTCAATATTCAGATCCTAAAAGAAAATGAATAAATTTCAATTTAAAAAAATAAATATTTACTTCTAATTATATTATCACATCCAAGTAGGTTAAAACAATTTTTTGTTTCCATCACAACTATACCACTAACTCCAACATAACTGGGGCATGAAGACTTTGATACTGACATTATTGCCCCATGGTAGTCAGCTCTATATAGTTTTAATGAAACCTGCTCAAAATTAGGATCCTCTGGATTGTTTCTCCAACTGAAAGAAATGCAAAAACATTTTGAGTTTTTTTTTAATTATGCACAACTTATTACTTTCTTGAAAAAAAAAAAATTTACTTTTGCTCCCTTAACTCCTCCAGGTTGAGGAACATGGTCATATATTCCTTCCACAAGTTATGCAGTGGTAAAACATGTTGGTATTTTAAACTTCTCTTACCAAGGTTATATAACCCCAATTCTTTCCTTTTTCTATAACTTAATTTTTTTTGTTTACTGTTTTTTGTCTTTCGTTTTACGTCTGCTGTTTTATCAAAGTGCACAACAATTTTACTAAAATTTTCAGGATCTTCGGAGTTAAGTTTTAAAAACCTTTCCACAAATTTATTAAATATTTGCTCTCTTTCCGACCTATCATAATGTATCCCCCTTAGGACTCGGTTTCTCATATCCGCTGACAATGCAACTGAAACAACATAACCTTATCTTGTCATCGGAATTCATCATAAACCATGATAATCGAAAATAAAATCGAATAAAGTTACAACATTATACTTATCGAATATGTAATTTATTATTTAAAGTAGAAAAATTCAAACTCACTCTCCCCACTCGACATTTTCCTTCAATAATTGTATTTTCCGCGTAATAACCGAAAGACGTTGAAACCATAGCACTCAACTGAAGTTCAAATCTTCGGGGCCCGCCAAATTTAAAACGCTTCATACATTTATTTTCTCGTTTTTTTTTTGAAAAAGTGTTTCAATTGCCTTTTCTAATAAAGGAAACCATATTAATTAAACCAAGAAAATTTATTGAACATATTACTGGAGATAGAAAACTTTAAAAAAACTACTCGACGTTGAAATTAAATTTAAAATTTATTACCCAATCATAAAAAACCGTTATGGAGAATTTTCGGTTGTGAAACTGCTTTGGAAAAATTCATAATAACAATTTTGGAATTTTGTTATTTAATTTAAATCTCAAACTCATTTAATCATATAAAGTTAAATATTGTTGGATACTTACCGCCGAATGATACTTCGTTAAATAAAGAATTTTGTAAATATAATCTTTCAGGGAGAGGATCACAATACAAGAAAAAAATAATTTTAAAGATTCAATTGTAAATAACATTTAATCATAAATCCGACCCTTTTGTCTGCTCGAAGTGAAATTAGTAAACAAATCTGCGAATCATTCCATTAAAAAAAAAATTAAAACTATCATTCATTATTTCTAATCCGAAGGATAACTCATTTTCTTATTTCTAAATGTATATTCCCTCAAAAAATTTAAGCGTTTCATTTGTTTTATTCACTTCATAAAAAAAAAAGTTTATTTAAAGCCTTCCATTTGTAATCCCTTTACTAAATGACAGAATTCAAACCAGTTTATGTGTACCGTCAGCAGTCTCAATCGATAGGGACTCCATTTCGGTAAGGATACCATAGAAATAAGATGGATACAGTGTGGTCAAACACATTTTGGAGATGTGAAATCAGTGATGGGAAAGTTCCCTAACTATTTTTACTTTCGGCATTTTGCAATCCCGATTTCTATCTCAGTCATGCATGTATTTCGAACGGAGTTTAGTCTCGAAACTAAATTCGAATATCGGTTGGGAACTGGAGCTTTTGCATTTGCAATGCCATAAATAGAAAAGTCCTTCAACTAAATTATAGAAGTTATATTCAAGACGAAATGGTGAATTAATAAAGAGAACTAAATGAAAGACGACTAAATGCTCAATTTTTCCAGTAAACAAATAAAAATCCAGATTCAAAAACTGTTCTAACCTAATTCACAATTTTTTTTATACATAAAAAAAAAAATTTTTTTTTTTAATGTACAAGATGAAAACTTACTTCCATCGCAATCTGACCTGAGTTATTAAAAAATGTACAAAAAAATTTTTAAGTCCCAACCCAAGTAGAGATAGAAAGAAAGCGCTGTTGATTAAATCAGTCACAGGCTGTTTCCTCTTTTTTTTTTTTGTTTAATTATTTACTCAGTTCTAGAAATTTTAAAGCTACATACAATTTTTTTACTTTAAAAAAATTTTTTATTTTTTTTCATTTATCATTTTTTTTTCTCTGTTTTATTCAGCTTTATAAAAGCATCGATTACAAATTTTTTACAAGGTTTTTTCTGCAAATAAGCAGAAATTATAAATCCGGAATGCATTTTTCATATTCAAATACTATTTTTTACCTTTATTCCGGGATTTTGAACTCTTAATCTTACTTATTTATTTAAATATTTATAAATTTTATTTACATAAATTTCATTCCCAACTCGAAATGAATTTTTTCACTTTTTAACTTAATAAAAAAACAAACGTTAGTATATTCGAACATGTTGAGCAGTCGCCTTCGGCCTTCTTTATCCTTTGGCTTAATTTTTACCTCGAATTTTACGAAAAACTTTCAAATAATGCTTATTACTTCGAAAGTATTCCAATCATTCCTCATTTTTTATGTGAAAAATCCTTTTTACTGAAAATTAATCAAAGTTTTCTTTGAAAAGTCACCTTTTATACTTATTATTATACATTCTAAAGTAATTATGATACTCCTGGTCATAATATTCGAAAAAATTAACGTTACACAATTCCTTAAGAGCTTTTAAAATGCTTTTACAATCCTTAAACGATTTCTTTTTTTGGGTAAACAAATTTGAATCTGTAAAAGTTAAAAAATAAAAATCAGAAAAAAATCATTTCGAGTAATCGCTTTTCTTTTATACTTTTTTTTTTTAAAATCCGACTAGTATGCAAAGAAAATTTTGAACTTTTAATGAAATAACTTTATTTTATGTTAATAACTGTAGTCGAGAAATAAATTTTAAAACCCTATTTTTATTTTTTATATATAAAAACCTATTTACAATTTTTAAAAAAATTTTTAATGTACACAATTAATGATAAAAATGGGCGGAGATTAAGATAGATAAACTCGTTTTTTTTTCTTTCTTCTTCTTCTTTTTCTTCTTCTTCTCTTACTACAAAGTGAGATGGGAAATTACCCTCTAAAATCAATATGCTGCTCGTATTTTCTAAAATTCTTCAATTTGTTAAATTTCCAAAAAAAAAAAAATTCCTCAAATTCTCCATGAGTATCACAATATAGATTAATTTTTTTTTTTTCTCGTAATAACTCCTCACTACATGTCCTGTTTTCCTGTAATTATTCCTAAAAAATTTGTGTACTTCATGAGCTACTCGTAGAACAAAGTACAACGTATTTTTACTTTTTTTTTTTACTCAGATCAAGGAAACTGGCAATTTTTATGAGAAAATTTTTATGCAAATTATATTATTGTCTAAAACCGAAAAAAATTATTTTGCTGAGGCTGTTTTCGAACACCTCCGCTCAATATCTATTTTAATAATAAACTATAGTAATAATTATGATCGTGATTCGGATGATGATGATGGCGGTGACGATGATGTATGAGGATGACGGTGATGATAATTCATTACAAGTTCAACGAATAAAACGCTATGTCATCTAGCCGAGTTTGATTTGACAGATTTCAAAATAAAATTTTCCACGTTTTCATATAAGCCGTTGCCTACCCGAAAGATATAAATCACAGCTCCGTGTAAGTCTACTGAGCGGATATTCGCAACAGGCAAGAACCGCTTCCCCGTAAAAGAGAAATAAAGTACTTTAGAAAACAGTCATCAGCAAAATTTCTCAACTTTCTCAACTTTAGCGGCGACAAAGCTGGAGGTAACGAGTCGCTTAATAACCTCGAGGCAAAAACAAAAACGGCAGTATTTAAAAACCGAACAAATCACATTTTTGCCCGAAAAAGGTTTAAAAATACTGCAGAGTGTGCTTAAATGACCACTTATCCGGAAAATCAAAGCAAATGTCAACTAAAAATTGCCATTCAAGGCTGTAAAACCTTACGAGAGTCACCAAATCACTTCAATTCTCAACTCTGAAACTGTATGATTTCATCAAAATGCTATTGTACAGTATTGATTTGTGAAACTTATTCAGCATACGATATTTTTTTCAGCGGGGGAAAAAAATTAAAAAATAAATTCGAAAAAGGATCGACAGCATTTTGATAAAATTTCGGAATTAAAAATTTTTTCAAATGTGCCTATAATTCAGTTTTCTCAACCGTGAAGTCCCGTTCTTTAAAACAATATTCATATAAGAAATAGAAAAAAAAATCAATTAATAAAATCAAAATTTAGACGAACGACAAAAATACATTCAATAAAACTTTCTTATGAAAATTTAATAATTCGTCTTCTATAGTCAGTCAAAAAATAAATAAATAAATAAAATTTTTTCTGTGTTTAATTACTAAGAACACTGAGTTGTAATCCAGTAAAAACCCAATTATGCGAAACCAATACAAAAATGACTAATCCTCGTCACTAAGGGGTTCGTACTGTGCAGAAAGAAGGGGAGCGGGTTCGGCATTGCGTTGTGAAGAGCTATCGTCTTTGTTAACGGTCGTGGGAGCAGACACTATTGGCTTTGACGGAGTGGGGCTGCGGGCGTTTGCCGCGGTCATCGCGTGGACCGACAATGCAGAGAAGGGATACGCATAGGTCGAAGACGTTGGCGGCACGAAGGGAGACGAGCTCGAGGACGTCACGCTGGGTGTGTTGAATACGACTAGTTTATTAATTTCGTTGTCCTGTTGTTTTGTTTCATCTATGACCATGTCGCCCGGACTGTCGCTCCTGTCCTTCACTCCGATTCCGCCTCCCAAACTGCTTGCCTTTTCTTCGCTTTCCTTATCCTCGGAGGTCCTCATCACTTCTACTATTCTGTTTTTCACATAATCCAGAGGAGACAAATGCGATGGTTTCTCCGGATAATACCTGAAAGAACCATAAAGTTCGGAGTTCTGACCGTGTCATTTAAAAAAAAATAAATACATTTGAAGTGATGAATAAGCAAATGACCTTCCACCCCACTGCTCAGGCGGTGACACAGGTTCATGAAAAGATTTACTAGCACCCGGTTGTGACTGAGCTATTCTAATTATCTGCCTTTCATCTCCTTTATCTGTGGGTCCCTCCCGAACGATTTCGCCTTCTTTCGGGGGAATACCTGTCCTTCTCAATTTCCAATTATGTTGTTCAGCCACAGATAAACCTGAAATCAATAAGCAATTGTTTCAATTCACGGAGCAATATAGATAAACGTGCAGATTTAATAATAGTCTTTATAAGGAAGAAACTATTCCCCCCTTACACTAAACAGTTTCAGGGGAAATTCTAAATTGCAAATACCTTCTGAAGGAACGTGAAATTGTATCGGATAAGAGCTCCTATTAAAATCCTTCGTTATTATCGATTCAATGTGCTCCCCTAAGGTTAAAGGTTTTCCTGCAGGCTCTCGCTCAGCTGGACTAGGAACCCTTTTCATAGGAGACACTTTGCCATTGGTTTCCGCATGTTGGGGAGGTCCGTCACGATGAAATCCCTGGAAACGTCAAAGTGTACTTATCAGTTATCGATCATAGGTAATGTCAAACTCATTCGCGTCTCATGAGCACTACCTGGAAGAGGCGGTCGCCCGGTCTTGTGGGAGGGCCCTGATTTTGTGAACCGGGATTGTTAGCATCTGTACTACTTTGGTTTATTTGATGGGTGATAATCGCATCAATTAAACTAGCAGCCGTCATTGTCGAATCATCTCCTCTGTTTGACTGATTGCCCGAATTTGGTTGATTTCTAAAAAGAAAGTAGTTCCACTATAAAACTATGAACCCAAACTTCGTCAATTACAAAATAAGAACTCTAAAATACCTGGCTTGAGACGGGGAATCATTGTTGGACCTTGATATTCTATCTCTTTGAAATCCTCCAACTAAAATTCTCGTTGCCTCGCGATCTCTTTCCCTTTCGCGTTCCCTATCTCTCTCCTCTCTTTCGGATGTTGCCCTTTGTTGAGCATCCCTGAATTTAAATTGACATCATTCGAATATCGGAATCAAAACGAAGTTTCCCAACAAAATTTCAATTAAAACTTACATAAAGGCTGCAAGCTGTTGCTGATGCCTTTGTTTCTCGTAATCTAATCTGGTTTGTTGTTGCTCCATTCGAACGTTTTCCATCCTTATTTGCTCTATCCTTGACTTATTTTCATAATCAATCCGAGCTTGTTCTATTTTTAAAAAAACCAAAACAATATTAGCACTCTTTATTATAATTTTTAAATGCATTGAAAGATTTATTATTAGCAATTATGTTAAAATCTTCAAGTAATAAAACTTACGTTCTAGCCTCTGCTGTTGATCGATTCTTTGCTGCCGATTTTCGTATTCCATTCTGGCTTGTTGTTGCCTTTGTATTTGAATCTGTTGCTGCATCTGCATTTGCTCCCTTTCGCGCTCTCTTTCCCTTGCCACCTGGAAAAACCGAAAAGAATTCGAATTAATTTAATTCAGAATGTGATCGTCCAATTAAAAAAAATCAATTCGAGTATCTATTAACCTGAAATCTTTGCTCCTGTGCGAATCTTTCCCGTTCGTGATTTTGTCTTACTAAGCGCTGCTGTTCGCCCAAGCGCTGTTGCTCTGCCGACGTTATTCTCCCGCCGACCTCATTCCCTTGAACTCTGCCAGAATGATCAATTATCCTCGACGAAGACAACGAATCCACCATTGTTTTCCCCAATCCCTCGTGATGAGGCTGTTAATTATTTAATCATTAGTGTCGGCTTCTCCGTGCGGTACAAACTTTGCGTTTAAACTGCCCGCGCTATACCTCTCTATGGCTTAGGTGAGACTTTTCTGAATGGCCACGTTTTTCAGCCGAAGGAACTGGCAGTGACGGCTGCTGCACGGCGGCTTCTACTAAAGAACTAAATGCTTCATGTCCTGGAGGTGGATAATGTTGTTTCCCTGTGTTTCCTCCGCTCGGCGGCCTGGACTGCCCCTGCGAATCCAAAATTCAAACAATTAGGGTTAAATTGAAAAGAATTTAACGACCTACAGAAGCTGTGATTGCTTCCATTAACTCACCTGAGAAGTAGGGATTGTATTATGCCGTTGAATAACTCCCTGCCTTAGGGGTGGAGGCGTCGCACTGTCTACGGGTGACCTACTGGGGAGGTACATTCCACCTGGTGGAGAGTTGTAGTACAGAGGGGAAGAAATTCCAACTCCACCTCTCGGCGAAGAGGAATCCTGCTTCTCATTCCCAGTAATAGCCACTCTTCTTTGCCCATGCATCTGAAAACCGGACTGGTGAGTTTTACTTTGTAAATTCGCGACGGTATCATCCCAAAGGAAAATTTTGTCACCTGTTGCGAAGTGATGTAATCATTCATTATAATTTGCCTCGACGAGAGTTGTTGTTCAATGGGATAAGACGTGGGTTGCCTCGTTGGATTAGGAGGGTATGGCGAATTAAACCCGGAAGTTGCTGAGGCCTGACTGGGAGAGGATCCGTACGGATAGGAAGATGACACGGGTTGCCCCGGATTGCTTGGACTTGGATTTCCAGCGGGGGAACTCCTTTTGAAATATTCATAGTTGATCGGTTGCCTCTTATCGGTTGGTCCTAAATGAGATCCATGATGCACGGGAGTCCCCTGAGTGATGGATCTAAAAGACATCAACCTCCAGTCACTATTTCAAATAACTGAATCAGGGTGTCATGGCGTCCAACTGTTAGCTTACCCTCCTTCCTTGTGAGTTTGTTGAGGGGGCATTTGTCGAAGTAATCCTTCGTATCTGGGTCCTCCTTGAAGAGGGGTTCCGTGGGTTATGGATCCACCTTTAGCACCTGGAGGACCGGTCACTAATTTCGGAGAGAGTTTGGTTTGTATCGTGGGCAAAGGAGACTGAAAAGATGGAATTTTTATTATAACGTTAATCATTTTTCTGACCGTATCGCCCCAAGAGAAAATCCTTTCTCCTATATGAATTACCTTGGCTACTTTGGAATGAGGTTGCCGCGTGTGTGACATAACCAAGTGAGGAGTGACAGACGAAGAAGAGAACACGGAAGGAGATTTCGACAAGTTCCTATTCTGTTCCGACACTTGATGTGAATGATGATAGTAATGCTGGTCGCCAACTCTCTGATAAACGCTAGTTCCTCCTAAAAGAATGAACGAACACTGTTAGTACGATTCAAGGTGAACTTTAAAAAACATTAAAACCCGAGCGAAAACAATTACCTTTGGTAATCGGAGGAAGATTAAAATGATGTGATGGGGAATTTTGATAACCGCTAGGACTATCGCGCTTTTTAATAGAAAGATCTAATGTTTCTGGCTCGGGTTCGCGTCGTTCTTTCA
The DNA here is from genome assembly GCA_028293925.1 of Brueelia nebulosa. NCBI lineage: Eukaryota > Metazoa > Arthropoda > Insecta > Psocodea > Philopteridae > Brueelia > Brueelia nebulosa. Next base: position 252,501 of record JAQIBA010000049.1, read on the forward strand.
ATGCCTGCTGAACCTGTACAACGACGATGCCCTCCTTGGGGAGATCGGACCCCTGATTTGCACCAGATGGAGACAAAGGCTCCGGATTCCTGTCGTGGGAATTAACAATCTGAAAAAAAAAAATGATAATAAATAATTAATGCTCAAAAACGTATACATTTCTGAGCATTTTTTAAATTTTGGAATATACTCACCGATAATGTAGCCAGGGAATCCGATCCGGATCGCTTCACGAATGCCAATTCCCTGTGATCAGTTTTAAGAATGGAGGAAATGGTGGGTGGTGCAGAACAAGATACAGTCATCCCCGGAGTCTTCATTAGAGTCTTCTCAATGACATTCGCCATCAAATCTTTCACAGTCCTCGGAGGACTAGGCACGGGTCCGTTGTGTTGTTGCTGTTGCTGCTGCTGCTGCTGACCGCCGAGGGGGACAGCTGTGATGGACGTTCCGGGCAGATGGGGATACGTGTTTTCGCTGTCCCCGCCACCCTGCCCCTCATCAGCCGTCTCCTGGAAACAATGCTGTAATAAATGTATTTTTCAACTCTCTTCCAGGCCTTGTGTAATTACAGTCATTTAAAGGGATAAGAAAATAACATTTTCTCTTAGAAAAAATTTGTTAAGAATTAATAAATACACATACCGTAGCCGAACTATCATAATCCTTTTCGGGACGGGTTTCACCGGGGACAGCGTTTTCGGGGGGTCTCAATACGGTCTCTTCTTTGCCAGCTGTACCAATGGTTTCACCACTTCTGCTGGGACTGCAGGCGCTGGCAGTGTCGCTGGAATCGTGAGCTCCAGGGGGCATTTCATCGCAACTAGACGTTGACGAGCCGCTCTCCTCTTCATCTGTTACAGCAGGTTTCCTATCTTCACCTAAGTGAGTCTGGGAGAAAAGTCGACACGTGATTACACAAGAACTCGAGTATTATTGTCGCTTAAAAATTAAAACACATACTTTATTATATTCCTGAACTAACAGGTCTAGACCCAGTTTTTTCCTGCAATTAAAATAAAAGCTCTTGCACTGATGATGGGTTTTGGTGGCTACTTTCTCCGCAACTTTTGACCAACTGGTTCCGTGCTCTTTTAAAGCTCGCTTTAACGCCTCCGTTTCTTCTTCTGTCCAACGAAGAGTTTCTTCTTCGGGAGATAAATGGGGAGCCAATCGACGAGATATCCGATTAAAACAAGCGGAGCAGCACTTTGTCACGTTTTGCGGTATTTCTAAATAAAAACGATTAAAATAATCACCTCATACGTACGTATTTCCAGCTTTGTACAGAAAAGAGAGAGGCAAAACTCACGAAATTCTGCTACTATGGGGTCCTTAACTTCCGCGGGAAGTTCAGACCATTTATTTGGAAGAGCCCTCAAGCGTTTCACCCGGCCTTTAGCATTGGGACACGTCGGCAGTGGACATGTGGTGCAACGAGATCGTACGGCCTTACATCTGCAATTGTTGCACACCCGCCCGCCGGCTGGAATATCATCCTCAGACATACCATATTCAGAAGCGTGCGACCTGGGCAGTGATCTTGAATGAGCATATGTTTCTATTGTGGCCTTGCAAACCACGCACGGATGAGAACCGCCTTTGTCTCCTGAAAAAAAAAAAATGCCCCCGAAAATATTTAATTTAATGAGTGATCGAATCAGAGTGGAGTAATTTTGCGAATGACTTGGCAAATTAATGGAACCAGGTTCAATTTCACAGCGGCCGCTCGAAAAACAGAAGTGAAAGGGGTGAGTATAAAGTGAATGCAAATTATCACAATCCGTTAAATTGATTAACAAATGCAAATGTCAATCAAACAGCACCCATCGGATTCTGTTTGTTAATGGGAAGACAATAATTGAGGCAAAGCCATTACTCATTTGACTAATACCTCCAATTCCATCTATTCTCTCCTAATGCAATAACTTCATACTGTAATTACACAAGCGGCGAGCTTTTCAAAAATCAAATATTTGAATACTGCAGTGACGAGTCAAGGATTGCAAATAACAGTCCTCTAACAATGATAACTGCACTTTTAATGGAGACTCTCCAATTCAGTATTGAGAATTTAGCTTTATCCCTTAGACTGCGGCTTTCTTTATGAACTCTGAGCGCTTTAATTTAAACAAAAGGGGTAATTCGATATAAAAAGAAATCTGGACTTACTCCATTATCGAACTAAAGTAAAGTATTCATAGAGGCACTTATGATTATTTGAATATTAATAATGCAAGGAAGGTCGATTGTTTTTCACTTTTATATATTGGATCAATAGAGAACAATCTCGACGAGGGGTTGAAAAGATGGGGTCGTTAATTATGTTGAAATTGTATTATACTTGCCGGCCGTGCAATTTCACTTCCTTTAATGGTTTTTTTTTCTTGAAGGTTTGAAGAATTAAATTTCTTTTTTTTTTTTTTAAATTCCCAAGAGGAACTCTTCCCTTTCTCCAAAAAAAGAATTTATAATTCTAAACAAATTAACTTAAAAAAATTAAAGAGGTTAACTCTTAAAAAAGCGTCGGTTTTTCTGCCACTGCCAGATAATTAGGAAACCTTTTTGTTTCGTTCATGTCCTTTGAATTATTAATTTCACTTTTGAAATGGAAGTGCTTTCTAAAAAACCTTCGCTGATCGTGTTCTGTGTAATTTAATAATTAAGCGTACGTGTACTTCTCCAAACCGAATTTAAAAATCGTGGGTTCAAACAATTCACAAACACTCTACGAAACATTTAACCGGTTAAGGCTCAATGGCTTAACTCTTTTAGCGCTTGTCAAAAGACCACTTCTAAACAAATCGTAAAAATAGAACAAAATCGAAGAATAATACGACTGAACTATTATCGTCTTCACGTAGAAAACAAGACATAGCTCACACATAAGGCATCGAGTTTCCTTTCAAAACTTCTCCATGAATATTTCCAATAAATTGGCTTTTGAGATATCTAAAACTTATTTATCGGCGCTGTCATTAAATTTTATAAAAAGCTTCTGATGCACGTAAATTAATCAAGACTGAAAAAAGGATAAATGTGTACTAAATTCGACTTCACCCATTGTTGAAATAATTCCACAAGGCGTCAAAATCACCCGACTCTATTTCATGGATTCTAATTAGATTTGCATAGGACCAATAAAGAAATTACGTTCTTTTACAACTGTTTTAACGAGGTTTACCGTTTTTCAATATGTCCAAAACAATTATCGTTTGAATGCCCCCTTTACAACACAGACTTTTCTAATTTTTCAAGTTGTCTTCACGTGGCAAAATTGTTTAAGCCCAACATCTTTTTCGAATTATTTATCATCTTCGTCCGTGTGTTGCTGTCCGAAAAATTACATAAATTTTGAATTTTTGCGAGGGCGTTTATTTATAATTAATAAATTCCGGGAAAATCCATAACCGGGTAATATTTTCAAAAACCCAACCTGCGGACTCGAAGTGCTAATTCTGCATTTCCCAAAACAAATAAAGATCGGTTTGTTATTTCGCTGATGTCATGAGTGGAAATCAAATAAAATCAAACATCGTATCATCATCAATTTTTACGAAGCTCCCTTCGGTTTCTCTTTAAAAGAATTTCCCCGGCATTAAGTAATATAAAATCTCACAACTTTTGTAAGAAGAAAAGTAAATTACCGGGGTTTTATGCAATTAAGATATTAATTAAGAAAAGCACGGGTGAAAAACAGACGGAAAAAAATATTCGAGAGGGAAAAAGGGGAAGGAAGGAAAAATTTCGAAAAAGGTAAAAGTCAGGAGGTTATCATTCGAAAAATAAACATACAAATTACGCGAAACAAGTTCAAACACAAAAGTAATATAATTGGCTGGAATTATTAATCTCAAACTTATCTCTATTTAATTAATTCAAGTTGAAAGTTTGTTTAAAGAAAACACAGAAGGAGATTAATTCGAATCTTGATTCAAGGCTCGGTTTTTCAAAATGAAACGGGCCACCTTCTTAAAAAAAAAATGTGAAGCGTTCGGGGGTTTCGTAAAACCTAAATCCCTATCAATTTTTTTGAAAAAAATTATCTTATTCTTCTGTAAGCGGCCGTGAAAATTTCTGCAGCTTTCGAGCACGTCTGTGCTCCTGTGAAACTGGACCTGAACCGAAAAGGATTAATGAAAATAGTTAAATTAACGGTTTCAGAGTATGAAGACCGTCTCTCTCGAGATCAACTCAGCGAGATTTCTGTTGACTTTGAACCGAATTTGACTTCGGGGTGCTAATTAACGAGGCTTATTTCGGACTCTGCCAAACAATCTCCCTAATCAACTAATTACCTTTATGATCCATCACCACGGATGGATAAATAAAAATGTCTGTTATCCCATAAAGTTGGACAAACATGGCTCTCTTAACAAAAAAAAAAAAATAATAATGGCGTCCGATGATCATAAATTTAAAATAAAAAAAAATTTGACCGATATTTACGGCCGATAATAAAACTCACAAATTTTACCTCTGATATAAGTTTTAATTTTCGTTAGATAACTGACCGGATATACAAATGTCAGCCCGATTCATAAAAACTCTTTCGGTTAATTATGTAACGTGAATATGGCTACAATCATTCAACAAAGTTTAAAAAAGAGTATTTTATTAAGACATAAAAAAAATTAAAACCAGCCCCGTTTTACAAAAAAAAAAAAGTTAAATCTCTTTCTGACAGACGAAAAGCAGGAAAAAGCGGAAAGCGTCGGGAGGCCCCTCGGGATTGTTACTTGCCATAAAGGTAACTGAGTGGTTCTCTTCTTTGAAGAACCCATCCATTAATTTATAATTTACATAAGCACTTGGTTTCAAATCTTTTAAGAAAAAAAAATATACATATTTTTTTTTATTTTTGCTTATGAGAGCCGATGAACATTTTTGCCGCTGAAAAATGAGGGGAAAAAATTCAAATAATCTTCGGTGAATTTAACTAAATGAAACGTTGGAAATAAAAATTTATTTTCTTCAAATACATTCAATTTCAGAGAGAACACAGAATAAGCAAACAAAAATTCAGAATTCGGAAAGTCAATCTTCGTCAGAGACGTTTTTAAATGTTGATTCTCGAAAAAGGGGAGGGGGGAGAGACATAAAAATTCAGAGAGGCAAATAAAAAATCACAATTAAAGTAGCTCTCATTGATACTCCCAAGGGGAGGGAGGGATGAAAACCGCGGCGTTTTTTTTTTTAAAATAAATGGTAATTAATTCGAGTAAGAAGTTGGAAAAATACCACTTTCTTTTCATAAGAGCAACACGGGCGGAAGGAATGTTTCTTTTGAACGCACTCACATCCTTTACAGCAATACAGCTGGATTAAAAGATTAATATCGGAGCTCTGTACAAAAAGTAAGCTTCGGGGAATAAAATTTGCATTTGTTTACCCGAAGTCATCATCAGTGGACGAGATTTACAATGGCCTCCGCCAATGGAAAATTATCGTGCTCGAAGAAATTGTCCCGAGAAACTAAAAACCTCGTATAAAAATACTTTTAAAAAGCCTTTGGTTTTAGAAAACTTCAATACTTCTCATGATGAAAATCCTAGGCAAAGAAACTCCTCTCCTCTAAGGTTACTTTCAACGTCAATTTTTAAGTACTTAATTTCATTTTATTTTCATAATTTTAATATGATAATAACCTTTTTGTCTTAATTAAATGGAAAAAATTAGTTATTGTTCACTTATCTAAGAAAATTGATAAGTCTAAGGAAGAAGGAAAGGGGAATTTTATTTCAATGAACTCCATTCTCGCTGGAAAAAGTTAATTCTTTTAAAAAAAAGGCAAACAGAACTTTTTTTTTTTTTAATATTTCCAAAAGTCCCGTAATATCAAACACTCTCCGGCGAAACCGAATTAAGACTTATACACTATTGGGGATTTTCATTATTTTCTCAAGATTCAGAGAAAACCCTTTTCAAAAACAAGGAAACGTCGGAAATGTTCGCTTTTTCAGTCAAATGAAAGAATGAAACTTCAGCAAAATGATGGAGGGATACAGTCAGAAACCTATGTCAACATACTCAAGATGAAATAACATCAAATTAAAAAAAAAAAAAATCCTCCGTTCCAAAGAAAATTTAATTCGATATTTTATTTTCTCATCCCTGGTTTAATTTAATTTAGTTTCGACCATCAGGCTCTCTCTTTTTTTAGTTTTTCAATTATTTTGACGTCTTCACCGCAAAACTGATTGTCACGAAAACATTTCCATTTTAATATTTCTTTGGAAAACGAAAAATTACGGAATTCAGTAATGTTTATCTCCCCCATTCAATAATGTCATAAATAAAATAAAATTAATACATCATTTGCGATCCCATCCATAAGTGATTTTTAAGATATTGAACCGATCCATAGTTCGGCTTAATTATCTGTTGAATACGATTTCTATAAAAAATTTTGTAACAAACAATATGTGATTTAAAAACTGAATGTTTGTACCGATGGAAAAATTTCATTTTCAAGAAATAATATTCATAAAAGAATACTCCCACTCGGGAATTAATTATGCAGATAACAGCTGAACGACCTATGAATACTTTATTCGTTGTTTGAAGGCTCTTCCTTGGCGTGAAGGCAGAGCTGCAAAAATTTTCTAACTCAATAATAATATTTCATTTACTGAAAATTCATTGACTTTTAATTCTTATAAAACGAAAATATGGAACGAAATTTTTGGAAATTACATGGCGATGTATATCATACTTATGTACAAGCATTTTTAGACATCCGAATAAGTTTTCACTGAAAAGCAAGCATCGTCTTCTTATTTCCACTCAATCAAAAACATTTTAAAAAATAAAAAAATAGCCCTTCCGCTTAGGAAAAAAGAATATGATGAAAAGCAAAAACGATGAAAATTTTTTTAAAAAATTGGATTATGTTTAACTTATGCCGCGAATTAAAACGGAAGCGCAAAACGGGAAATAATCCTCAGCAGCATAGATGGAGCTTCAAAAGGGTTATTCTTCTTAGCTTAAACGTCTCAAACGATGCACAATTCTAGCAATTATAGCCCCATTTTACGTTTTCCTCTCATGCTGTCGTATTAACCGCTCTGCTTCTAATTTTCCGGGTAGAAATTAATTACCGAGAAATCTACCGGAACTTATTTTGGAGTGTCAAACTATGCCTGAATGGAATTGTGTTCAGTGATGTGACTGTATGTGTTACAACGACCGAAGTAATCGTTGATTTGTTTTTCGAGTAAGCATATAACAATTTCTTGGAAATTCTCATTCGCTTAAATGAAAGCAATGTATTCTTTATATCGCGCTTGGTTGATGAGAGACGCGGTGGCAGCGGCAAGTTTGGCTTCACCCCCGGATTTGATAATCACGGTCGGAAATGAAAGGATGGACTATCAGGAGGAAGCCAGGAACTTCGGATACCAATTCATTGCGCACAAGTATCTGGTGTCGATGCATAGTGGCTATTTGAAATCCCTTATTCAAAACGAATCCCAAACCGGTGGATTATCAATCACGAACATTTCCCTTCCCAATATCTCTTCTGAGAGTTTTGCTCCTCTTCTTTCGTTCATGTACACGGGCTATTTGGATCTGAATAAGGAGAACATTTATTCGGTCCTTCTCGCGACTCACCTTTTACACATGCCACGAGCGTTGGATTTGTGCCGTGCGTATTTGGTTCAAAATCAAAGGGACATTCACGAGAATCTCGCATTTCAACAGAACAGTTTGCTCCCGCTGCGAAACAATTCCAACATAATCAAACCCATACCCAGTCGTCAGACGAACAATATACCGCATTACGTTTGGTCCCCCGTTAATCTTCCCCCTCTCATGATACAGACAAGACCCGACGGTCCTTTCCAAAGCGTTTCTTCGTCGGAAAAAAAAGAACCCGAACAGTCGCTGCTCACGGAGCCCAAATCCCCCCTGGCGATTCCATCGACCAGTAAAGTGGACGAGCAGCTATCCGCATCCTCGGACATGTCATCCACGATATCGAATATGAGCTCCGTATCGGACGAACATACGGTGCAGGTGATAAAGTCTCCACAGAGAAAAATCCATAAGAGAAAAGAATACATATTGAAAAATTTCAAAAAAATCAACAACGAAAACATGAAGGTAGAGTACGACATTGCGTGCTGTGACGGCCCCGTTCGATTTCACCGCGTTCTCAACGAGAATTACGGCATGAGTTTGGACGAAATAATCGATGATGGAGACATCAATGAATTTAACGAAAACGATGATAAAATATCCGATAAGGAATATCTAGAGAATTACCCGAAAACGCAGTTTCTTAGGCTGAAATCGACCAGAAATTTTTCCAATTATATGCACCAACAAATGCTGAATTCGAATTCGTACAAGAAAGCTAAAGCGGCAAAGGGAGTGATTCAGATGAGGAAAATCATCGAAAAGGAAATCCAAGACAGACCTCAACCTGAGGAAAACCAGCAGGAAAGAGGTAAAGGAGAGAACAATGTCGAGAAGACGTTTACATGCGTGCACTGCAAGCACACGTTTAAAAGCCAGTACTGTTACCAAAAGCACACGAAGAGACATATCAATTCCGTTGAGGATGAGAAAACGGGCAAGAAAAACTTTGTGATTCTTCGAAAGGTGGTAACTGACACCCGAATCGACGGCCAGAAAGACAACGGGAACGTGCGACGGGAAGTTCGATTACTCGACATGAATGTTCAGTATTATCCGTGCAAAACCTGCGGGAGCAAATTTCCCAGCTATTATTTCGTTCACAAGCATCGAAAGCTTTGTCACTCGAACGAAGAAAATTTCGAGGAAAACAGCAACACCGTTTTGGAGAACACAGATTCTTCATCTTCCGATCGCTTGGTTCCGCAAGCGGCAGCGCAATAAATGGAAACTCCGGCATTTTCTCTTTCATTCTTCTCAGTCAAACAGGCCAACAAGTCTTTAAGCCTACAACCACGGAGTGAAAAATATATATGTGTAACATGTAACTGATTCAGCTGCAATATACATTACTTTTAAGCACAGAAAATTGATTTTTTTTTCCTCCTCAAGCTGACTTCGAAAAAAGAATTTTTTCTACGTCTCGAAAAAAAAAAAATATTTTGATCCATCAACTTACCGACTGCATCACCCAACTCCTCGTCCGATGTTTCCAATTCTTCTTTTTTCTTGTCGCCTTTCCTCCGTTTTTCTTTTTTAGTTTCCACTTTTGAGTCACTGCAAATTGATAAAATAAAAAATTAATAAACAGATTTAAAACATTCAATTCTAAATAGTACCGTCTATATCTTTCAAAATTATAGTGTAAAATAGTGTAATTCCTAATTTCAGAGCTCTTTATATTCATAATATCAATGTATTGATTTTTATGTTATTAATAATATTTATAAAAAGAATTTTTAATTAAAAAATTTAATTCTTTTTCAAAATGAATTGCAAGACTTTCATCTTAAAAAACCGCGTTCTTTTAGCATTTAAAAACTTTGAATTAAAAGAAAGCGGGATATTTCAGCAGTCTGTCGACATCTACAGGTGAGTTTTGGAAACCCATCATCAGCGACGTTACCACCCTCTCTGTTATCAATTCAAAAGTAAAAGAATCTGAGCTGTTTGCTGAACTTAACACGCATCAAAAAACATGTCGACATTTTTAATTAAACTGCATTAATCATAATTAATGCCCTTTGTAAACAATACAACGAAAAAAAATTAATTCAATGCAATTTATAAAAAGCAAAACAAAAGCGGAATTTTTATTCCGGCAAACATGAAATATTAAACAACTGTCTGAAATTCGGTAACATTCTTTGCAAAACATCGCAAAAATCAATCCTCGAAGTAGCGGTAAATTTTAACAGAATTATAAACTGTGAAAGAGAATGGGGAGAAATCGTGAAATTATACCTCTGACTCAATACATTGGTAAAATAACTTATCTTTTTGAATAAACATTCAGGTTAAAACTTATGTCTGCATTTTTAGTGCACGATTAGCAAGTAAGCAGCTCATGTAGAAAAAAAAAATAACTGCGGTTTGGTATTTTTTTTTTTTTAATTTCACACGTTTCAACAGAAAATAAAGATCGAGAAACAGACGAAATGGACTAACCTAGTTTTAACTGTGTTTTCCTTATTTTCCGAATTCGTACTGGCAGTCGACGCATTAGTGGTTGACGCTGGAGCACTGGAACTTACATCTTTATCTGGTTCTTTATTGGCACTACTATTACCGTTCGTGTAAGAGACCGCATTTGAGCTAACACTAGTAACCGCAGTAGTAGTTGCATTTATCATTAAACTAGACCCACTACATATTAGACTATCACTTAAAATCACATGATTCGTTGTATCCTTCGGCTCTTGCTTCTGCAGTTGTTCCCTCTGGAGGCGAGTTGTAACTCCCGTGGTCGAAAGTACGGCATCGACTAACGTGGTCGCAGACGCTGCAGACGCGTTGTTAACCTTCGCATTAGGATTATTTCGGCTAGATCTTGTCCTACCGTGTCTCGATTTTCTTAATAACTGCTTATAATTTTCTTGCTTCTTCGAATGATAATACCTGCGAGGGAAATCATACATATATAAATCTCAGCAATAATCAATTGAAATCTCAGCTGAATATACAAAGAATGCGTATATAAATATCGTAGAATTAGTTTCAACATACACATGACTTGACGATACAACTGAAAAATTTAGTCAATTTTAAAAAATGAGTTTACCTTTGAACGCAATCACAGACACTCTTTCGGTCAAGGTAACTAGCAATCAAACCAAAGTTTTTGGGATGTTGCAAATACTTTTCTTTAAAAATTTCATGTTCTGCCGGTGTCCAGAAATTTAGTAACTGTCTCTCCTTGTATTCTCTACTAAAATCTTCTAATTTCCCATTATTATTAACATATTTTAATCTTCTTTGCCGGGAATCTAATAAAATAGGAGGTATCACAGCATATGAACGCATTTTTTTGTCTTCCATCTGTAAAAAAAAAATGTAAAAAATACAAATTATTTTCTCAAATAATTAGTGCTTTTGAAAAATTTCCAGTCAAAAAAAAGCGGTTGTAGCAATAAGATAAATATTAATAAATTCACTTTCCCTGAACATAAAAAAGCTGCCTTCTAAAACATTTCACTTGAATAAAGGGAAATAATTACCTCTTGTTCCTGTAAGCCATCCATTATTTCTTCTAAATCAGCCTCGGATTTTATTCGTGCACCCACCCTATTAAATCTTTCCTTATCCTCCCTCTGCTTCCGCAACTCAGGAAATACTTTTTCAAAAAACTCTCTGTTCTTGGCTTCCTTAGCTTTTCTCTTAGCGGAGTTTTCAATCTGTAAGTAAAGCAAAACACACATATTTAATTCATACGGGTCAATAAACATTTTAAAATAAAAACTACACTACTGCTGGAAAAAACATCCCACCCCTAATTTTAAGGACACTTCAATAAAATTTTCTTAATTTCAAGAAATTGCGACAATGAAAATAATAATACTTTTCACTTACTTTATCCACTTTTCTAAGCCATTCCGACATAAGTTTGCTATAAGTCAGAGTCAAAAATTTATCATAGTTTTGTTTTTCAGCTGCCTGTTGTTTTAAGTATTCAATCAACCGCTTCTTAAAAGTTAAATGCCGCCTTTTGTTTTCGTGGTAAACCGTTGTATCCGAGGGTTGATTATATAACGGGACTTCTACTTTTGGGCCTAATTTATCTAGCAACGAATGAGCCTCTTGGGCCTTTTTCTGAAATGAGAGAAAAATTGAAAAGGTTTAAATACATGCATTTATGATTCCTCTCGCTTTGTAATTTTTAACAAATTATCCCCCCGACTCACCCTGTTCTCGGCGTAAATTTTTTGAGCCGGACTTTGATGTTTGGGCTGTTCCGCTTCCTTTTCCTCTTTTTTTGCCACTGGTTTTGACGCGGCTTCCTCTAGCTCTCGTTGTTTGTTTTTCAATTTGAAAATTTGCTGCTCGGTTTTTGCTATTTCCCTATCTACTTTGTTTATTTGCTGTAGTAAATCCTCTTTGGTAGCACGGAGTGCAATGTCTTCAGATGGAAGTGTCGGTGAAATAGCTTCGACCTGTGGCGTGTACGCAGTGGGAGATTCCTGAAAAATAACATAAAGCATTTTAAATGTGGATATACTATATAATTTACTACGAATAATGAATACGTATTAAACAAAAAGTTTTTGACTGACTCAAATAGGTAACTTGAAATTACAACTTTTCAAATGTAAATTTTACGTATACATTAAAACGCCAGACTAATTAACCGGCGAACATTAAAGTATTTTTACTCTTAGGGAGTGAAAAATCCTTCTGCTTTTCTGGGGAACATTTCGTAAGCAAAAATACATCTGAAAAATTACCCTAACATCGATTCGAAGCGGCTGTTGGAGGTCAGCTTTGGCTTCTCCAAGGCGGATTTTTTTGAACGGTTGACCTACTTCCTGTTGGGAGGATACTGCTGATAACGGCTGCTGTGCCACCGCCACCTTGAGTGTAAAACAAACATAAATTAATAAACTTTTAAATGTGTTGGCAATAAAAACGACAGAGAATAATTGACCGAAATGGAATTAAGAAATTTAAATAATTTAATTCAATTAAAAGCGAAACTAATGCAATGATACCGGAGCCGAACAGCTGACTGAATCAATTACACAAGAAAAAAATGATACATGAATAAAACCACATTTTCAGCAAAACAATTTTCTTATCATTTAAAAAAGCATTATTTTTTTTAGCAATTTCCTGGATTTCCACTCAATCTGAAAACCATATGTGAGGCACCTGTTTAAATTTCGTTTCGTTAAATAATTTTATGGGAGGTAATATTTCCAAGTTTGAAATAAAATCCGACCAAAAATGGGTACTCATATTATAACCACATCAAACTACTCGCATAACTATAAAAACTAATCAAAGAAATATTTCGCAAGAACGAGCATGAATATTATATCTAATGCATCGAAAGTTTTACTCCGTATCTCAAAGTTTTAAAATGAATACGATGATACTTCAACAACAAGTGGAAATATTTACCCTAACAGAAACGATGTCGTCTCTACATGTGGTTCGGGGGATGGCTGATATATAATCTTGAGTCGTGGGAAGTAAGGATATCCTGGGCCGCTCTCCGGGTCTCAAGTTCAGGAGGTCCACTTGTGGAGTGCCACTCCGTGATTCTGGCGGGCCAGTCTAAAACATCATTAAAAAATACATGTTATAAATAATACACATATCCCAGTGCTTCACAATGAGTAATTACATTCGTTTGTTTTGAACTTCGTTATTGTTTACGCCTTTTAAATTTTAAGAAGATCTGGGGCATATACAAAAATTATGAAAAATACAGATTACTTATCTAGAAACAATGAAAATGGAAAGCCAATGAAAGATAAGAAACTGCCCTACTAAAAGCCATTAAATCTCATATTAATAGATCTTCAAGTTCAACAGCGTACAGCAAAATTCTTCATTAAAAAGTCCGAAACAAAACTCGAAAGTCTTTCACAACCATAAATTTTACACTAAAATTTATATTTATATTTCAATATAATATACGAAAATGAATTAAATGGGAAACTTAAGGAAATTCAGAGCAATATTTTCTCAAAATTAGACCAATACTATAAAGTGTGCAATCCCTTTTTTTTATTCATACTTACTTTTTTCATTGTTTCCCATAATTTTTTAATGAATTCAATTATCTCAAACATATTTCAAACTTATCTCTTGCTCTATGTTCCCTAATCCAAATGACAATATATCGGATTACTCATACTGTTTTAAATTGCAAAAGCAAAATCGATTTTACAGAAATAGAAATAATTTATGCCCGTACATTTCACCCTTAACGTTATCAAATAATTACCATTATTACTAAGATAATTTTTTATTATCAGTTTTTAATTTATTCTTTAAAGGCCTTCACATTCGATTTCCCTGTTTTATTCATTACATGAAACGAAACAGGTAAAATTCGGAAAATTACAATAAACAACACGTAATACAGGGAAATATTAAAAATGACCTTATATACATATAATATGGTGTACTTCGGAGTGACAAATAAATGCCTTACCTGAGACCTGTAAGGACTAGGTACATCCCGATAGGGAACTGGGGCTGTATAAGGCGAGGACTGAAGGTATCGCATGGCTTGGGCCTCCCGACTGACGGGGGCAGTTCCGGACTGGTAAGCTGGATAAGCATTCGGTTGTCGAGTTCCTGGGGACACGGGAGACGGGGTTGCAGTCGATCCTCTTTGTGGTTTGTACGGGGAGGTATCCGCTGGCTGAGCGTTTGACCTGAAATCAAACAAAAATATTTCTCTCATTGTTCCGCATTAACATGAATTTGTTGCTGCAAGGGAAAAACTGTTAATTTTGAAAATTGAATTCCGTCAATAAAACGTCACCTGACCTCTTGGATCTGTTGTGGTTACATATGCATTTAGTGAGTTTAAATTAACAAGTTCAATCCCCAAGCGTACTATTACAGCAGGACGTAAAAAAATTTACAAGCAATGTGACAAAGTGTACTGTTTGAGATCATAAATTTTTTTTTTAATTTAAAATCCTGAACCGAAACAACTCAATACAATTAATTAATCAATTAATAATTATGGGTCTAAAGAATTTAATAATTTATTCTTGCAATTTTTATGGGATCATCAAAACCCTTGAGAGCTCCTTGGAATCATGATAATTTGAGATATTTAAAATTTACTAACAGTGTAATCATAACCAAAGCACAACAGGAAGGCAAAAATCAGTACATCTAAAACAGGTTAATGAGTATAATGGGGAGCATTTTTGCAAATGCCATGACACTTAAATATTAAGAATCAATTGCCACGACCAAATCTCAACTCATAAACTAAAGTAACAAAAACATCATCGAGTGTAACAATTATCACGTGACAAAAAAAAGAAAAGGTTTAATAACGTTATTAAAAAGTAAGTGCAAAGTCACTGCGAGTGTAATTGCCTTTGACTAAAACAAAGAATCACTATCCGAGCAGCTGATGCAGAAAGTAAAACTTCTCTCGGGGAATTTCGCAAAATCTGTGCAGTTTAAAGGACAACGAAAAAGCGATATTCTCACAATTAATTTCAATCGCATTATCGAAGCCTTTCCACTGAAAATTTTCGAGTGAGGCTTCTCCATTATTGTTTCAGAATTTATAAGAGCCAATTTTATCTAAATTTTATGTAATTAAATATTTTATTACAATTATATAAGTTTCCGGATCTCCTTCTGAGTGATAACTACTTCACCTGCAAGGGTAAATTTTTCATTTCTCTGCTAAGAGCATCATTAATGACTGGGCTCATTAAAAAATAGTTTTCCGAAAACCTTTAACTAAAGGACATAAAGTGCGAGATTTTAATGGCAAAATTACAAGAGAATAGCATGTATTTCATCATCGGAAAGAGCAAAATGAGGAGCAATGTCTAGCGCAACTCTGGCCAAAGAGTTGCGCGAGAAACATTCGGGAAAGCACCTCCCACATGGTCACTCTTATTGCTTTCCTCATACAGAACAAAGGCTGCTATTGACAGTTAGAATTTTCATCCGGAAAAATACTTTCCGGTTCTGTTCTTTAACTTAAGAAACCGATTTCTTCATCTTTCTTACAATCAATGAAAGACCGAGAGCGTTCAATACCTAAGATAAAACTATTTTTTTCGGTCGCAGTCATGCAATATCCCGCAAAATTACCTTCCATGGCCAGAATTAATAAACTAATACAGTCATTTAAAATCTTTTACTTTTTTCTAATACCTCTATTTAATGGTGTGAGTTTACATCCCTTATTCCCCATGTCTTTCCCCTAATGTTTAAAATTTGAATGAGTAAACCTTTTAGGTTTTAATTAAAATTTGAGTGCAATTTCCGGGAATATGTTTTTCAAAGTTTTGACTGAAGAGTTCTTTTCTTGTCTTTCCCTACATCAATATAATTTTCCCTCTTCAAATTCTCTGCCCGTAAGGATTACAGTCAACAGATTTATTTATTTCTTGAAATATTTCTGTTTGATTTCTTCCGAACTAAAACTTCTCTTTAAAATAATTTTCTCGTTGGGAATCCTCCAATTCTTTTGTTTAAAACTTCTCTTCTATTGTATAATCAACTTCAGCATTTTCCAATAATTTCCTACTTGAATTTACATTATAATTTCTCTCTTTTCAAATCCTCGACTTTCCAATAAGGAATTCGGATCCAAAATTTTTTAAAGCCGAAATCAAATTTATGGACAAATTTTTTCAACTGTAACTCCTTTCCCGGTTTTTTCATCAGTTTCCCATTCATAATGTCTCCGACAAAAAAAAAATAAGATAGGAAACTCAAAGTTTTCTTTCCTGGCACCGAAACCATTGCGTTTCATTTTGAATAATGTTCTGTTTTTCATAATGGCAGATGATTGTAAAAGTTCGTGCCCGACTTTGAGAGATGGCAGTGCATGGTTAAAATCCCGGTATCTTGATTTACTTGGTTTGCATGCTTTTACGAGATTATGTGTTGTTGGAACTTCACGGCAAGAAATTATTGAAATCGACCCATTTGCGGTTCTAGAAAATTTTCTTTTTAAATGGGGAGTTAGAAATTGCATTTGTGACACGTAATGCTCTGAGAATTTCGGCAAAAGTACGAATGTCCACAAAAAGCATTTCGGCGGTTTACTCTGATCGTGCCTTGGCCACCTGAAAAAGTGGTATGCAAGACTCTAACCGGGGACTTTACACAGTTGTTATACCTGCGATGCCCGAAAAACCCACGTAACTGGGCTTTTACGATTCCCCATGCAAAAAAAACTGACTCTTGAAATATTTTGTTCAAACAAAGTATTAAATCGACCGTAAGTAGTTAACCGAGGGAAGGTAAAAGGGTTCGCGGGCTTCCAGCAAATGCAGCCCAATTGCTGAAACTGGGTTCCCATGTTAAAAACGTTGGCCACTCTACTGTAAACCTCAAGTGGGCCTTTGGGAGGGTGTACTCCACTACCTTTCTCTGGTTGTTGAGGCCACATCATGAGTGCGTTCGTTAGGTAATTCTGACTATTAAAATTTAGCTAATTTTATTAGTTACAAGCTCAATAAAAAAAATCTGCAAAGCAAAGCACCAATCAAATACTTGAAAGGCAGGATGTCTTTAAAAATAAATACAATACCTGTAGAGGATTCAAAAACTATTTACAATGGACGACTTCTTCACCTTTAAGAGGCGCATGTATAAACTTTATTGGGAATAAAACTTTAACAGCTTTGTTTGCCGCAGTAAAAAAGTCAGAGTGGCATAACTTATTACTTATATGTCACAAAGATGGATTTCAAAAAGGCTGCACTACAAACTTTTAGCAGCGTTTCATTATTAAAATTAAAAAAAAGTTCAACTGCATCTGAATTCAATAAACACTTTGGTAGGACAATGCCTTTCAACTTGGAAATTTTTCATTTTAATAAAATACAACATGCATTGTTTTACTTTACAAACAGTTGCAGAAGGAGCAAAAATAATCTCCCAAGCTATTATTCGTTTATTTGTTCAGAATTTGTTTGTATACTAAAAATAAAATGGCGAGTTTCATTATTAAAATTCAACAGGAAAAATACCCGGTTATTTATACGAGTAAGGTCACGAAAAGAAGAAATGTCCCGCCAAAAAGCGGCCAGTTAAGTCAACCTATTTATTTTTTTTTTTTCAAACATTTTAAATGTTTCAGTTGATGAAACACAGCCTTGAATTATCCCGTGAACTCTTGGCCGAAACGGATGCGGCAATGAAAACAAAAAATAGAAAAAAAACACCCAAAAAGTAAAAATCAGTCCAAGTGTTTGGAAAATAATGAACGCCACGTTGCCAAACCTATGCGACCTTTAATACAAAAAATTTGAATAACAGTCGGCAACTTGGCAACCGGGCAATATACACCTTAAAATTACTCCTTACGTTTACCTTAGCTCTCGAACGGTTGGCGTCGAATTCAATTCTTTGACTCTCGTCCGCCCATGTTTTGCTTACGCGAGAGAGCAAAGGGTCCCCTTCTCGACGGGGTATCTCGGACGATTATATTTAGCATTCGAAAAAAACGTGCTTTCAAAAAAACCCCTCATCCCGAGACGGAGAGCACGTATTTACCTTATGATAAACGGGGTTTTCTTTCCTTTTCGTTTCCCATTCTAAAAAATAACAGTTCATGAATTGCGGCAACGCTGTAATCCAACGTCCATGAAGCGTTTGATTTTCGTCAATCACTCCACTCGCGCATTGTGGTAAATAACCGCCGGCCTGTTCCGAAGTTTTCGCTCTTCTGAACTTGGGCTCGGTCAGTGCACCTACATGATTTCCGTACTTTTTCCAAATGAATATCCCTGTGGGGGATTTCAGTTTCGACGGTCTTGGAAAGCGCCCTTTGTCTGAGCTTTATCACATATTTTATTCCTTAAAACTATTTAATGATCGGAGTCAGTCAAACGATCGCCAGTTTTAGAGTCTATGATTATTTTAGAAAATAAAATCATATTTTCCTTGCTGCTATTTATCATGACTGAAGCAAGAGAACGGGACCAAACAAAACATACAAGTTAGTCCATATATACATGTGCACACTCACATTACTATGGACAGCAATTGAACTGCAATTACCAAAAGTAAACTCGAGACTCTGTTGATGGTACAAAAAAATAAATGTGCACAACAGTTAAATTTACTTCCCACAAAGGTAAACCCACTGAAAATCTGCCATGTTATAAGGGCCATAAAAGTAACAATATAAAAAACCATAGGCGAATAATTATACAATAAATTATACAACGAGAATTGTGATAATCAACTGCTTCAGGAAACGCCACTTTAGCCGACTTTAGTCAAATAATGAAAGGAGGCTGAATTTCAGTGGAACTGTATGTGGAATCCTACGTAAAAAAAAAAAAAAAACAGCTCTTTCAAATTCAATATCAAGGCTAAGATTTCTTTGAGTTCCAATGAAAATGCACTGTAATATTGTTTTTACTCGGATGTTTTAAAGGCACATTATTTCCATATACAGAATGTTACATTCTTTTAATCATATTTTTCCCAAGCAAAATTTAATAGGGCTTCGAGATAATCTCGATTTTTCCTTTTATTTGAATTTTATCAGTACCTAATTTAATAACAAATCAATAACGTCAACAGGGCCACTGTGAAACCGAGGCAAAACCAAATAACCTCCTTAATGCAATTGCTTACGGAAACTCACAAAAGCCTCGTTGCCGATAATCTACCTGAGAACCTGCATTAAACGAATAACCTTTGTTAGCCATGCAAGCCAGGTATAGTACTCTTTGTAAAATTATACTTTTAATATTTTTACTCTCCCATCTTGGGGAGAATGCACACGAGCCGTCCCTCCCTAAACCCTCCGTTGCGAATTAATTACCGTTTTTTAGACTTTCTTAATAATAACGTCGCGCATCCTGTTACATGATTTATTGATAAAAATGCCTGACGACGTCAATCCTGACCCCAAATAGGGGTTTAGAATTCTTATGTAATCGGTCGACCAGCTGCCAAATGATTTCCCTAAAAAATTCTCCGGGGCTCGGTGCAAACGTTAGGAATTCCGGGGACCTTTTTCATTCCCCCAGTGACATCGAC
Source organism: Brueelia nebulosa (assembly GCA_028293925.1). Classification (NCBI taxonomy): domain Eukaryota; kingdom Metazoa; phylum Arthropoda; class Insecta; order Psocodea; family Philopteridae; genus Brueelia; species Brueelia nebulosa. The sequence goes on from JAQIBA010000049.1 coordinate 272,142, forward strand.
CAAGCGACGCAGTTTACATTTTCATTGATAAAAGCGGAGAAGCTCGCCCCTTACACAGTGAAACAGAACTCCACGAGGGCGAGAGAGATCCGTCGGCCTTGCAAGGGTGCAGAGAGGAGCGGCGGTAGGTCGCAGGGCAGAGGGAACAACGGTTAAATAAGGGGGAGAGGGGTGCAGCTAAACCGAAAGGGCGTAGGAAGTTTGACTCGGGATTCTTTTTTGTAATGTGAAACACATCATTCGCGGCGTTGCCGTGCCGTTCGTCGGCGTTGCCGTTACATTTATAGAACTACCCTTCGATCGTTATGGCTCTTCTTACCAAGTTATTTTCTCTACTTTTCATGTAAATATACTCGATTAATACGAACTTCTGAATAAATTTCAAAGAGTTAAATAATTAAAATTGTTATGATTCGGTAAAATCACGAGTAAATATTAATAGAAGAGCCGGAGAGGTCTTCCACACTATTAATCTTTCTTTTCTGGTTGACTGATGAGTAACCAAAAGGAGAAAATCCTGTTGACATTACCACCGGAACATAAAAAATAAAGCTGGATTTTAATATAACACAAGCTTTAAATCCCGCTTTCTCATTTTCGAAAATCCCATTACATAATTATCATTAAGAATTTTTACAATAATAAAAAAAACATTATAAACATTTGGAAAATTCATGAATAATCTTGATAAATCATAAATATTCCCTTTTGAGGATGAGACAATAGAAAAATGGGAATGATTTCATGCTATTTATTTTACAAAATTTAAGTAGTGTCCAAAACCTGTTCGAACTGAATGAATCATTTATCTGTGATGGGAGAAAAACAATCTGATTATTACACCGGTGGAAGATCCAAAATGACAAATGATTTTAAAGAATCAATCTTCATTCTTGGAAAATTACCACATGCATCCATTATTAAGAATTCAGGCCGGGTCTGGAATTTATAAGTTCGCCTTGAGCATATTTCGGCTTCGGTTCGGTCTCAACCTGATTGTGTGTTTCCTCCACTTATACTAATCTTATAACTTCAAAATCGTTTTGGAATACTCTGAGTAGTTCAAATTTTATAAGTCCAGGCAGTCATTTTTATATTTTAAAATTAAATTTCAAAACTCAGCCATAAATAAAAAAAAAATTTTTCGAATCGAGAAAGGTGAGGCCGCAGTTATTCCATTTAAAATTAAGAATTAATAAACTCCAATGTTGAATTTTGAAAGTGACATTCTATAAAAGTCCCCTTTAAGCAAACTTTTTTTTAAAAAATTAATTACACCATTTTTCGACTGCTGCTCAATTTCCATATTTAATTTTTTTCCATAAAATATCCAACGACAGAAAATACCGGTAAATGAATTACCGTCATGGAATGAATGAACCCTTAAAATTACCCACACGACTGCTGCATTAATTAACTATAAATCGAAGGCATTATTCAATTTTTTTTTTTTTAAAACGTACACGGCAATGAACTTGATCGAATATTGTATGTACAGGAAACATAAAAGACTGCGAAGTTTTTGCTTTTTCAGTGAAAGTGTCCGTGAAAAGACAAGTTCTATTGAGAACTCCCAATAAAAACCGAAAGTAGAAAACTCAACTTAGGCAATTTCGATTAATGTGCATTTTAGAGAAATAATGAAAATCATACAAATGAAAATACTATGCAACCTTTCCCGGCTTGGCACAGAGTTACACAAAGAGGTCAACATTTTAACGCCAGGAATTTATCGATCCGAAAAAAGTAACTTTACAAACGATTCCAAGCATTTGCCTCCCTTTCTCCTCCGCCATTATCTGGGGAGTGAAGACCTCCGTGAAATTAAGGTAAAGGAGGAATTAATTTAACGATATCGAACCCAGGAAATTCTGCCACTCACCTTTCTCCCAGACAGATTTTACATTCAAAACAAATAACATGAAAGCAAAGGCATATATGTAAGATAGAAATTTTTCACGTAAATTTCTATTTACATTTAAATTTTGTAATGAATGAAAATTTTACCTCTTTTAAAAAGCGATATGGAATAAGACAAAAAACCTAAATTTGAGTATAATATTTATATAAAAAAGAGCATTTCGTTAAATCGTCCGTGGCCAAGTATACTTTTCACTTTCATACATCAAAACGTTTAATATAGTTAAGTACTAAAAAGGCCACAACACTTTTTAAGGAAATTTCTCCCATTACAAATTTGTATCTATGACAGATTCAGTGCAAACATATTCATTAATTTCACACAAATCTATGCAAAATTAAGTTCAAATTTCACAATAGTCTTTTCCCATATAACTTCTAAATTTGAGGTTTATCATTTTCTGTATATCAAAACATTCAGTTTTCATTTACAGCACACTAACCATAAATGTATGACAAAAAACACCATTTGCACTAGTGTTCAAGTTCTAAATGTTTTCTATCATGGCTGATAAAGCTTAAGTCATGCTTTATCACATATACTTCACATTGCAGTAAGCAAATACATAGATGTCGGGGAAGATTTCCTACATCTTTCTTGATAAACCTGGAAAGAGAGAAGGCGGACACTTTCACACTTTATTCATTCTACATTACTTTTAATCATGCAATAACTTTTGACCTTCGGTTGAGGTAAAGGTTTTGGTAAAATCGCAACGCTTTCGGGGATGTTTCGACCGGGGCTAGAAAATTTATTATTATAATATTTTAAAACCTGTTTTTGTTAACAACACACCGCGAATTCTTTATGAAATTCTACGGTTTTTTTTTTCAAAAGCGATAATCATACTTAAAAATAACTATGCAAAAATCGGGAAATCAAACAGACAGACACATCTGCTGCTGTTAAAAAATACGCACAAAATTTTAGTACATTTCGCAAGCCGAAATCCCATCATCGTTAATTTTAAATCGCTCTCAAAAAACATTTATAAAGTTCAATCTTATAATAAATAAAAATACGGAAGGACCTTAATTTTTTTTTTTTTGGTCTCCGCACCATTCACTTCTAATGAATTTTAAAATGATTCAAAGTTCTTATGATTACCGAAAAAAATTTAAATTACAGGAATTAAAATATCAAATTTATTAAAAAATACGTCCTGGACTTGGAATGGGAGCCAATTGCCAAAGTATCGACATTCACTAAATTATTTGTTTAATGCCGTTCGTCCAACAGGGTTTCTTGGTTTCAAACGAGAGGTTGCCGTGACTCAAAGTTTTTTCCATCTGAATAACACTTTCTTGCATGTACAAACTTGGCTGTCGCGCACCGTTGACGCTCTAAATGAATGTACAAACAAATGACTATTGATTGGTTGTGTGAAGAATGAAAACTGTATACAAAACATCATTTATTTATTAATGAAACTGATTGCTAAAACAGTTAGTGTTTGCTAAAACAGTTTTCTACTCACATCAAAGCGATAAGAGGACAAGAAAAAACGAACCCAACAGGATAAAATGCAAGAAACTAAGCCAAAAAAATCTATAAAAAGAAGCAAAAAAAAATAAATAAAAATAATGAGATTTGAAAGGAAAAGGTTAAGCGCTTCAAAAGCTATGAACCGGTGTTTTTAAAAAAATACTCATTCTAATAAATTAGGCATTTTTCTTCAATGTCGAATTAATATATTTAAATTATGATCTATATAAGTAAGAAAAAATCACATCCACCGATGAAATTCTTATATTCGCCACATAAAATATGGAAATTTGCAGAATTCAATCTACTTGCTGGTAGTTCCAACGATTGACCTTGAAACAAACAACGAATAAAATAATAAAACCCTGTGTCATGAATGAGTTTCTTACTCGCAATCCTACTTCCACTTTCAATTCAATATTTATACCGAGAAATAGCCATGATACATAAAAGGAAGTATGCCGGGAATATTTATTCACTCATTTTAACTCATATACCACACGCATAATGGACTTACAGGTCAAAGTGATCGCCATGTTCGATCCCTTATACAAAACTGGGGGGGACAGACTACACATCGATTGTAGTGACATTACAAATCGAATATCTTCTCATGGCAAATTTAGGGCGCACGACGGAGAGGTGTTTGTCGCTTTCAGGGATATGACCCGGGTCTTTACAATTTGGTTAATAAAACAGTATACAACTCATTATTCCGTGTGTGAATTGAAATAATTTAGTGTAAGTAACTGCGTCACTGGTTCATCGCCATGACACTCCATAGGAAAGTAAATAAAAACACACCTCTTCAAATACAAACAAAGCACAAGGCATTTTTATGACAACCCTCAACGTTGTTGCCAAAGAATCGGCTCGAAATCCTCCACTTTCATCGGCCATGTGAATTTCATTTTCCCCAAATTAAATTTATTTGCGATCGCGAGTTTGAACGGTGAAACTCATGCGAGCGAAACACAGAGTTTATTTAACCCGACATTCCGTGTAATATTTAAATTATGACCGACTAGAATTTTACAAAATGTAACAGGATAATATCAGAAATTACGAAAATAATCTAATAAAGGCAACAACAAAAAGAGGACGCAAGTCTTAAATTGCTGGGAATCAAAACTAAACGCCGGGGAATTTAAAAACTTAGGACAAGAAAACATTACAGTGAATAAATACGAAGTGAGCAATGGAGAATATTTAAAGCAGAACTTGAAAAACTGAATTTTTTTTTTTTTAACGTACACAAATAGCCTCTATACTGTGAAAGCATATCCCCTTTAAGGGGAAAAGAGCAAAGACCGTTTGAATATTCTACGCCCCGCATATGTTCGTTCTAGTCGGTGGTTTTCAACATTTTTTTACTGCTATCCTCTCTTCCTTTCTTAATAACAGTTCTCTCATATGGCCCGAAAAAATCCACTTCCCCACTGTTTTTTTGAAGAGAAAACGTCCAGTTTTCCTTCTTTACATAAAACCCCACTCGACTACATGCATACTCTTCTTGGCATTAAATCAAATTTATAAAATATTTTAACTATAAAAAATCAGAAGGTCACTCCAAATTTCATGCACTCATTACATATTATCAAAACTCTACAGCCTATTTTACCACAGGCTGTTTTCAACTAAAAAAAAAACCACAAGTAAATCTATTGATTATGAACTTCTTTCTAGATAAACGTAGCCTTTGCAATAGATTCATTCCAAATTAATACTAAGTTTTAATTATTTACAAATACATTTATTTGAGAAATTTATTGTAAAATTATAAAAAAAAAATATGAGATAAAGTTCAATTTTGTATAATTTTTAAACTTTATTTGAAGATATTCGGGTCAGTCCAAAATAAAAATCAGGACCACAAATACTCTCTCTATTAAATCATAATTAAATTTGTTGATTTTATAATTATAATTCTATCACACCACTACTATTTATGCGGTGTCATGCGTCACGTTGTCGATAGCGCCATTGGGCGACCAGTTAATGTTCCAAAACCAGTAGAAATTTATTTAAGAAAAATGATCTTGGGGACTCCGAAACACCTTGTGTTTTCAATATTAATATGAAGATTATGCTCTTATTTTTCCAAAGCTCTTCATGTAAAAATTTTTGGAAGTCAATTCGTATTTTTCTCAAAGCCACCTTGAGAACCTACACTTATCCGAAGGCCGCCCTGTCAAGGTGCTTTAAGAATCAATAAAAAAAAACTACTTCAATCTTTTCGTGAAACATTTTTTCATTTTACGGATATCAAAACATTTAAGGCAATGTTCTGCATAATAATTCCGCAACAACATCAAAGCATTCGAAATGAGAAAAATAAAAATGGAAAACTCCGACGGGCAAATCCCAAAAACCCGGGAGTGAGATTCGTTCATTCATTGTTTATTTTTCCCCGAAAAAATTTTCAGTCCGCGGCTATTTTACGGGGGGGGAGACATGAAATTCTACACGCTTAAAAGGAAAAATAAGACTTACGCAAGAGGTCAGAAAGGAAGGAAATATTCTTTGCCCGTAAGAGATGGGCCACAATGCTCCTGCAATGACCAATCATACCATCGCCTTTAAATAAGGAAAGGAGCGAGGTCGCCCAGTCGACGGTATAAAACTCGGCAACGCCGCATTATTTTTATTTCAATCAACACACAATACACATACTCTAAGCGCTGTTGTCAATTCTCCGACATTAGATCGAGAAAACAAGATTCAGTTCCTGGATCACAAAAGAGTTATTTCTTATGTTCTTACTCGACTTTTCGTTTATTGTTAAATTGTTTCAATTTAATTTAGGGAACTGCTCTACCCCGAGGTCTTAGAAACGCAAACTTTTGTAAAATAAAAACGAAGTTCCCCCGAATAAACGATACAATAAACTTAAAAACCCAAAAGTCGAACCTAAGTTCTCCTAGTTACAACCGAAATGTAATTTTAAAAAATCTTTATATCCAAAAATAAGCAGCCTCTGTGTCAGCAATCCAAAATTTCACGGTCACAAATGTTATATTTCAGTATTGCCACATTAGATCATTTGAGGAAAATATGTTACGAAACGAAACTTAAGGAGTTTTTAGTTTATTTTAATTATATAGAAAATTTTTCCCAGCAAACACTAGTTTTTATTTATTCAAAAGATGGGAAAATAATAAAAGTTAAAACCGGGCCATTTAGAAAATTAACATTAGGTCACTTTGTTTATTCGGTGTAATTTCTGTTAACTAGTTTTCAAAAAGCGATTTACATAACCAAAACTGATTATTACGGAATTGAATAAACCCCCCAAAAATTCTCATTTTGAGACCTCCGTTGCTGATTTTGGGCACACATCTTTAAAAGTCACAGTGGCATTGTTTTACGCTATAAAAAATCTCAACGGCATTTTGGTACATGACTTATAATCCAATTGCAGGATGACATCATGATTACTCATAATTGTGTGAATATATTCAATAAGGTTGAGATTTAAATAATTATAATTACGGCAAAATTTGTCTTGCAGACGTTGTGGAAAGTTTTCAGAAACATTTCAGCAATAAAAAAGCATTCCTTGAACTTACATCCACATGCTGTTTTATACAATTTTCATAAAAAATTAGATCTAATAGTTAGATCTAATTTTCGTAGAAATTTAGATAAAGGTTTTTTTTGCGAAAACTCTGTAACTATTTTGCTCAAAAAGTAAACCAACAGTAATTATTATTTTAACAAATACCACTGAAATTTTTACTGACAGCCCTCCATTGCTAATAACAAAGAATTTAACATTTTAAAAATGTTCCCCTCGGATTTTTCAAGTTCATGAAATCCCTTAACTGGATTCCAGAAACCCTTAAACATAAATAAGCGATTTTTAAAAAAACATGATCTCGAAACTTGTAAGCAGAGAGAGAGTGAGAAACAACAAATGTGCTGAAAGTGCACGAACCGATGACAAACAAGAGATATAAGGAAAAAGAAGTACTTTAAACCTGTACTTCCTGAAGTTTTAGTTTCCATTTAGAATTTCAACTCATCAGTAATTACTGCGTGTCGAAACCAATGCCATATATAAGTAGTGAGCAAACAAGATCACCCTTCCTCAAAATGAAGGCAGAAGAAAACCTTATTACCTTCAACAAATTTTCATTATTTCAATTTTTAATGCTATATCACCAAGTTAAATTATTATTGCTTGGAAATATATAAACTCATGTGTAGGTGTTTTTTTTTTCACTCTTAAAACCTTTTGAGGCTTTTTACTCGGTTAGATGTGCCACAAAAGTAAACTTCCAACAAATAAAGTATTTCTCTTTAAAAATGTTCTCCTGCCATCACAGAAACATTTGATTATTCTAGGCTTCATTAAGACAAAAATTGATTATAGCATGAAAAATTACTTTGCAAAAGTTACTCATGAAAATTTTCATGTACGAATAAAAATGGCATTAAAAAAAATTGTACATTGACCCAATGAGTCATTTTTTTTTTCTCACCCAGACTCACTGTGAAATTAGCTTTCATGTTCATAGAAATAAAAAAAAAAATACATTTAAGTAAACGACGACACTGTTGAAAAAATTAGGGAGTTCACAACAAATACTGACTGCATTGTTTTCATTTATGAGAAAATTTCTCATCGAAACACAGTCATTTGGGTTACAATAACTGAAACTCTCTGTACAATAAAGATGAATTCCAGGTATTGCCTCTCCACATTAGAAACTTGAGTATATTTGACATCACTTTTTAGCATTTATGGTCTTTAAAACTACTGCTGTAAATTGTTATTGATAACATTGGTAAATTCACTGACAACTTTCCAAGTTATTAGAATTTCATGCTATAGTTAATACAAATACTTGGAAAATTCTTTTAGGAATTCAATATTAAAAATTCATACAGATATACCTTTTTTGTATATCATAATTTTTATGATATACAAACTCTTAAAAATTGCAGGATTGAATTTTCATGTCATCCATTTTAAAAAGTCATCTAAAATAAATTTTCAAGAATAAATTTTGCTTTCCTACAGATAAGATGGTGTAATCTTTGAATAAAAAATCAAGTGATAAGACCAAATTTTATAAGCAGTTGAAAATATTCTGAAAATCTAAATTATTTTAACCAGTCACCATGACATTCACTATCAATTCAACTTATCTGTGCAAGGAATAAGAGAAGAAAGCTGAAATCATATTTACAATATTCTGTGCCCTTTACTAACCTTTTAACTCATAAATGTTGAGTGCACTAGGAATACTGATTTTAATAGTACATTTTATTCAATAACATTACTTTAAAATAACTCGTAACATATTTTTAATACATTGCAAAGTTTTCTTTTATACAGTTTACATTAGGAAATACATAACTTTTCTTTCCCTTTAAACTGAACTCTCTATTTTACCATTTTTAAAATCACCCTTGGTGATCAGTAAAGAATTCTTATAAAAACATGGAATTTCAAACATATTCAAACCAATTTTGCATGATTTGTATGCTTTAGGCATAAACTAGTTAGCACAAACTGTGAGAATTATTTTCAACTTTCTGTTTCTTCACTGGTTAAAACAATTCTAGAGTTAAGAAATGTTTGCAATCCTATGAATTTGGAACTGTGAAATATTAAAACCAGACTTTGATTTCAAAATATCTATGAAATCAAATAAAAATTCAAATGCCTGCTAACATTGTGACCTCCATATTTAAAATATGTGATCCTTGAACCTCAACTTAATACTGAGAATTCCTGATGATGTTAAAGAAATCTCAATTTTGCCTAAATTAAAAGGACTTTCATGTTATTTTTCACAATTCCCATTGGTACAATTACATCTGCATCATGAGTTGAGAAGTAATTGTGGCTGATGCTCATAAAATTACATCTACCTAAACTGAATTTTTTATTGTGTGCTTTCTTTGTCAATTCATCCCTCATATAGTTTTTCTTCCTGTTTTCACACTAACATTTAGCTGTGAAAACATTATGAAAATTATAATCAGCAAAAATAATCAAAAATGAAATTAAATATATATACCTTAGAATATTAAATGCATAAATACCAAATTATAAAGCACGGAAGTACTTTAGCACAGATATAACTATAAATTAAAGATGAAATGTATATTTTTCGGAAACGCCCGCCAGCTGACAAAGAGCGATGCTATGCCCGAAAAAAATTAAGTTTAGGAAGAGCAATTAATTTCAGTCTATGACTTCTTAGTGTGCATAAAATAAAATGGCCGCTTTTTATTTGAAATCATCAAAATATTATTCCGTAAGAAAAATTATAAACAAACAACCCATACATGTACAAAACCATGTTATGGAGGGGCCTTGAACACAATCATTATTTAAAAATAAGTTCGGAAACCCGAAGGATTCCGTCTTGAAGGAGACCACGTGTGCAACAAATGCAAACACTTCAAAGGCTCTAAACCATTTTGTGATGGTTAACCGGGGCTAAGAATAATTTTATTTCTATTTTTTACTAACATCCCATAAAATATCTTACCGGATGCTGTTGTGTATCGCAGAATTTCGCTGGACGTAAGCCATTTGTGTTTGTGGGGGCATGCCGCCATGATCTAAATGTACTACTGAAGGTTGCACAGCTTCCATAATATCGATACAAAAAACTGCCCTCAATGGGGGGCCCCAAAATTTCCAGCCCCGCCACGATCAATTTTTGACACAAAACACCAGTATAATAATTTTCACTTATTCTACTCGCTTATTCTTTTAATATTTTTTGGAAACGGAAAAACTAGAAAAAAAACTTATTTCAAGCCATTTCCCGATAGAAAATAACATCTTAAATAAAACGTATCACTTTCATTCGTGCACGAGTTCGAAGTATTTTCGCACAAAAAGAAAACACAAAATCAGACCGCTATAAAACAAATCAAAACAATTTTCGGAAACGAGATTGAGAAAAAAAGAATATTTGTAATAATGCGCTTGCAAATTAAAAATTACTAAATATTAGTTTTGTAGAGAGATAAAATACGAATTTTCATCGAAGTCGCCATATTGAAGAAGAGCCATAGGAGTGGAAGAATAACGGTTCACATACTTGTTACTCATTTCTTCTCTTTTAACTATTTCCACCGTATTTTTGTGCTTAGGCATTTTCACTTTTTTTTATTTTCAAAATTTCAAAATAAAAAAGTTTCGACAAAAAGAAAACAAAGTTTTTCACGAACACGACTGTACCACGCCATACCCGAAAAAATATATAGTCCAATAAAAATCACGAGAAAAACTCCATTTCCGTTTTCCAATTAACTCAAAACACTATTTTAAAATTTTTAATGAATTACTGATAAAAATTGGTGAAAAAAACATCTGACTTTTTCAAAATATTTTCAAAATAAATGATTGCCTTGCAACATATTTTTTGGAATATAACAAAAAATAAGCCAAGCCAGGATACAGTGTTGCCAAACCTCCCGGTTATGATACACGTTTTCAATTTGTTTTCTTTTTTTCATTTGTATTGTTCGCTCACAGAAGGTGCCTTCACTTGGTATTGCAGTTCCCGTCATACGAAAACACACGCACTTTTTCGACTATTTCCCAAACGTTATTTTATCCAGAAATTTTTATATAGTTAAAAATGCTTACTGCTCGTAGAAGAGTTAAAAAACGAAGTCATTGAACCATTGAAAGCCTAAAAATCGTAGGATATTTTATGTACGTATTTCAAACGAGTCGAGCAACAAACGAGCTGTAGGCTTGCAAACAGGTTTGGGACGAGTCCATGTTGGAGCGAAGAGGGGGTGGTCGTACTTCATCGATGGTTGCCCAGTGAAAGAGGAGAGGGGAAAGAGGAGAAACGGTTGGCTTCAGGGTAGTAATCAGGCGCATTTTAAAAAGCAATCGTTGTTTGGTCCTGCTCTTTTTATTTAAAATTTGTTTTATCTACGAATGTCAGGGTTAAAAATAAAAATCTCATTTGTATAAATTCAATTTAAAGTTTTCTAATTGTGAGAAAATGTTGAAAACTACTTTTTTTTCAAAAAAATAATGCGAGAAATAAGCTTTTCCCCGTTTGAGTTAGTTCAACAACTAATTTCGCGCTAAAGAATAAATTGTTAAAGCTCAAATTGCTAAAAGAATACTATTGGTGGATGAATCAGTACAAAAAACGCAAAATTTTTCTTTTTTAAAGAATAAACAAAAACTCTGTAATGTTTGTTGCTAGGTAAATAATGATGTTTAGTAAAAAAAAATTACTACAGTGCTTCCATTGCTCAAAACTTCGATTTTAATTTTTTGTTAATACTCTACTTCCCCGAGTTTTAATCTTTCACGAAATATGCTTTTTCACATAAATGAGCATATTTTCTAAGCAATACATGAAATTTTAAAAAATTTATTTAATTTCCTTTGGAAAATATTTTTCGAAAACCAGCCCAGTTCGCACAGTGATTCCCCATGAGTTTTCACCCCTCTCGTCTACCTCAAGATATTCCTTCAGCAATGTTGCCAAGTTTAAGTAGTGATGAGCCTTTGCAAGGCCAAGAGCCCACGAGAAAGCGTATATTTTTTTTTATATAATTTTCATTTGGAATTTAAAACCTCATAAATACCTTTTTTAAGTTAAATTAACTTTCAGGGTGTCGTACGTTTAATTCTACCTTTTAAAAAAAAATGACTTTTGCAATTAATTTACGGATGTTAATTAGCAATTTGCTAAATTCTCGTAAAGAATCCAATTCCAAATAATGATATAGCATTGCCAGATAGATAATTTTGGAAAAGTAAATTCAAGAACTGCGGAACTTTCCAATACATAAAATTTGATTTTTGGACAGTAAATTACATCCAACTTTTAAAACCAAGCAATTAAAGAATACTATAAAAATTTAAGAAATAACATTAAAAGATTACATGATTTATTAATGAAATACTATAATTAATTCAAACTAAATTTGCTTGTAAAAGTAACGCATCATGTAAAACCTAGTCAAACTGGCTGTTTTTATTACATCTGGGCAACCTTTATGTCACTTCATTTTTAATTAGAAGGTCTCAAATTGGGAATTTTTCGTAATTATGACTTTACTTAATGAGACTCACTTATTTCCTCGCAATCAAATCAGATGTGAATGTTTGCTTTTTTAAATAAAAATTTTGATGATAATTTTGAAAAATTTACTTCGGGAAAGGCAAAAACGTTTAAGAACGCGTAACAGTTGTTTCAGTATAGACAGAGGAAGAGAAAAGTGTTGATAGGTCAACCGCATCAGGCAAACAAGTTTTTTCTTTTCTAAATACTGTATAAACTTGAACTTAACCCATTACGTTCATTAATTTCATTTCAAACAGGCTTTTTGTTGCACCGATTTCAGAACTGTTTCCAGTAATTTGGTGTGTCAGCAAGTCATTTTTATAAAAATGCGTAAGATGGAAAACCCAATATGGCAAAACCCCGCAAGCATTTTTTTTTTTAATAATAATTGACCATATTTCTAAATTAACCATTGCTAACTTCGGTATAATTAAGTTAATTTTTTTATTTGTTTTTAACAAGTGAGTGGAAATAATTTTACCTTTTAGTTAAATATTAATAAATTTCTTTGGTAATTTTAGACGGCTCTCCAAGGAGATTTTTAATATTATTCTTAACTCTTCTAAAAAATTTTTCTTTCGATTTCTTTTAAATTGCACTAGAGGAAGCAAAACAATCTCGACAATTATCTTCTTTGTTAGGCAGTTAACAATAAATTTTTATAAATTTAGGTGCTCTACCTAGGCTCTATTTTCACGAGGCCCTCATTGAAGTACTGTCCATATTAAAATTTTGAAATAAAAAAATCCGACTTTGTAACTTTTGTACACAAAATATGACTTGACTTTACAGTTTCTTATTTATTTGTAATTTTTTTGACAGGATTGAAGAAGCCCTTCATTAAGGCTTAAAAAGAAATTCGGCAAAAAAATTTGGGGCTCCATAAACAATAGATATTTGAGCAGGTGTATGAATACATACGGTTCCTAAAATCGACTTCAGCTCCAGACGGCCATTTTGAAATAATCAGTGATGCCAACGCTTCAGTGTGACATCTCCGAACTAATCAGTTCTCTTCGTGATCTTGGAGGAAGAGAATGTTTCTTAAGTATTTGGGTAGAAACTTTTATTTCGCGATTTTTTTAACTTCAGAATTTTTTTTAATAAAAAAATATTGATCTTCTGAATAAAAATTTTTATATTCATCCAATGTTAACCTTATAAATTATTAATGTTTTTTCAGTAGAAGAAAAAGGTAAAATTAGAAGCAATTGTGTTTCTATCTAAAGCTTTTTTCAACATTTGTTTGGATTAAAATCAAAATTTAAATTGAAACTATTGAAATTATAATTAAACTTATTTGGAGTGATTAAATCAATTGAAATTATTTATAAAAATAAATGAATTATAGCGCCTTATTTGTTAAATTTTCCGTTCTACATTTCACTTATTTTAAGTGTCTAAATTTGCTTTTTATAAATTAGGTTCGGCTTTCTATATTTTATCAAATTAAATAAAATTTACTGCCAAATGAAAGTAAGAAACCCCATTTGCTTATTACTTTGTAATTTTCTCTCTTCAAGTAATAAATTTTTTAGCATTAATTGGTTCGGTAAACTTAAAATTTTGGATACAGTGAACATTATGAAGTCAATTTTCAATCTGCAGATATAATAAGTCAATCAAAAATTTAATAAATGATTCGGGTTTTGAAGACTTTTAAACCTTTAAAAAAACTAACATGTCTCTTTATATCCGACCGCATCTTAGTATTATTAGTGCCTGTGGTTTTAGTCTTCAATCATTAAGAACTTCATTGACTACTTTAATTTAATCGTAACCACATTATATGAAATTCAGGAATTAGGGATTTTCAGGGGATTTGAGTTCTCTTCAAAAAGTTTATCCAATAAATAAGAGAGGTTTTTATAGATATAAAATCTATCGCCATATGATTTCCCTGTGGCCTATGTTAACTATGTTCGAATATGTTCGTTTATATTCTTAATCGATTTCATACTGTTTTAAAATTATTTAATTACAAGGGAGGGCAGAATAGCATAGTACGTTAAATACTCGCCTATGAATACAGGCAAACGGCATACAAATTTCCTTCCAAAACATCGATGAAGCACTGTCAGTGGACTCGCCATCCCCTACAGTATCTTACATGTTTATTCAGGTTCTGTACCTGACAAAGGTCCACAAAAAAATGTCGAAAACAAAAGAAAAAATAAAGAATTGCAAATCACAAAATATTGCCTCAGAAATTCAAGTGCTGTAAGATAGAAGTAAAATCTTTGTAGTTTGTAGTAAGCCAGTTCAAATTTAAGGCAAGAAATGGGCTAAAAGGGAAGATAAAAGGATTATTTCTTTGGAAGCAGTAGAGCAAATTCATGAGTTTAAGTAGATTTAGCTCTGACAATTTAAAAAAAAAAATCCTGGAACCAAATATCCTTTCATTGATTAGGGTCACTAATGAAATATTGGGCTAAAAGGCAATCAGATAATAATTCAATTTCCAATTTACTGTGAAGTTAATATATTTAAGACAGGGAGTTTTTAGTTAGAGAGAAATAAAAAAACTTAATCAATGGATTAAGGAAACTTATAAAACTCTAAAGGGAAAAGGGGATTTATCAGTAGATGTCTTCTAAAAATTTGTTTAAACGTCGTTCCCCCTGAATATCATGCTGTAACTTCTCAGATTTTGAGTGAGTCTCTGGAGGTTGTAATTCGAGGTATGGCTGTAAAATGAAGCGACGTGACAACGTTGTGTTTTTTCAGTCGGTGGATTTTAAAGTCGGCAACACCGCACATTCAACTGGATCGATTTCTTGGTGGTTTATTCTTGCAACCGAAATACTTTCGTTACATATATTTCCACCACCATTAGCTAAATATAGGATTCACGGCCAGTTTAAAATTTTAACCGACTTTGAATGAAGTCCTTCTGCATTAGCTAAATATATCTTAAATGCTGCATCTTAATTTAAAGTTGGATTTGGATGTCTTGGCCTTTCTTGCTCGATGCGACGTTGCCAATTCTCAAGCTATTTTTTCCTTATGAATGATGAGTGGTTTTGTCAAAAATTTTGTCGAAACGGATTGGCCGCGCGTACAAGGTCATAGAGCTGGTAAAAATCTGGCTATTTTTCAACTACTGCTCATATTATTCAAACATTCATTTGGAGAGACTGCAAAACTTCCGCTTCCGAAATATTGCATCAGTTCACCATTTTTCCGTTGCAAAACTTTATGCTCGGAAAAATTACTTTTTTTTTAGCCCCCGCCTTCGCGACTCGATTAAACAGCTTTTTTTCGATACTAGCAACATTTATAATCTCAATCTTCACACAACTTTCAACAAAAGCAATGAATAACCAAAACAAATCAGGTTATATAGGTATATTTAAAATTAAATACGCCCTTTCGAATGTGAATTGGTACCTTTTTGTTTAAACTGAATATATTTCAAAAGGTCCTCATTAACGGCAAAATAAATTTCAATTTAAAATGCAATTTACTATTTAAAAACCAATTACGGTTAAAATCTTTTAGGATAAATTTAGTCCCAAAATGGAAACGAAGATTAATACTCGTTATCTCGCAGAGAAAATCTTTTCAAAAAGAAAATTTTAGAGGAAATACCTTTCAATAAACTTTTTAAGTGCTCGAGGAAATTTAATTTTCCCTTCAGAAACTTGAGAAACTTTTTACCGGAGGTAGTAATAATACACCGTTGCGCCGAGCTTAAGGCTCAAGTTTTTAATAAATTGGATTTCTAAAATAACTTTAACCTTAAAGTCATGCTTTGAATCGCTATTAAAAGGTAAAATTTTAAGTCTGCAAAATTTAGGCATTACAAACTGACATTGGTTAAAATTAATGCTTCATTTATATTCTGTATCGTTTATCATTATGTACTTTAGAAAGTAACAATAAATTTAGCTTTTTTTAATAATATTTTATCTTTTTTTTAAGTAATTTTCTACCTCCCTGAAGCTTTTCGCATTGCGAAATTTATATCGCTACTTACCTTTGAGATTTTTACTGCTTTTTTCAAAATTGCATTCGGCTAAAAATACACATTTTCAGTCCACTAGTAATAAATTTGAAATTTAAGACTCTCGAAATTGTCTTCATTATGGTTGTTTTTATTTATTATTTTTCCGACAATAGAGAGTGCCTTTTTTACTTTTCCGCTAAACTTCAGAGGAACTCTTAATTCATTCAATAATCTGTTAGCCTAACTCAACAATATTAAAGGCACACCCAGTTGGCAAGAACTGATCCCACAACCATGCTTCCTCTAAATACAGTGGATGACACCATTCCGGTACTAATTTTCAATTTCAAAGACGCTGAAAGTCCCTTTAGTAACCTTCATAACTTAGCACTATGGGGAAGGCTGGAATTATTTTCAGAATCCTCCACGCCAAAGATAGAATGACCAACCTCAGACTTTTCAGGCTTTAAGTTATTATCAGTGATGATAATGGTAACTTCAGCACACGTCATTTAGGCTTAGTGGTTTTATTTTCAGACCGAAATTATGCAGAGAGCCAATATGAGCACCTAAATTTGGTTTTCATCCAAATTAGACTGCATTGATGTGGTTATAAAATCACATTACTCGCCATAATGAGTTATCTAAGAGAATGAAAGCTAACTTTTACAGGGAATTAAACAAAATTTCCCCTTACAGTTAATATAAAGTCCTAATGAGATAAATATTATATAAAATATTGACAAATCACTAATTTTCTAACGGAAAAATTTACTTTGGGATATTTTATATGCATTAAAAAAAGGAGAGAAAGGAAATTCATACGTGAAAAAGGCGGATGGTGAATACTGCTTCTTTGCACAGAGTTATGTGGTTAATTCATGTTAATCATTACCATGAATTACACTGAACTCGACACGTACAATGGAAAAGCAACAACTATTGTGTATTAATTGTTTGTCATTTGAAATGCCGGTCCTACGTCACTTCCGACCTTGGCTTTCCTCTTCCTTTTATCAGTTACAGATACCGAACCAAATGAGTAGATTAAAAAGTAATTTTTTAAATGTTATATATAACTAATTCTCTCATATTATGAAATAGATAATTCAATCCCCTCTTTGCATTAAATGAACAAATTGTTTCTAATAGAAGAGAATGTTGGATCTTGGCAAATCTTCCCCAGTCAGTAAAAGTTTCATTGTTCTTCATTTTAATCACTCTAAATCCTGTAAAAGAGATAACATTAAGAAGAATAAAGAAAATATGTAATCAGAGTGCCATTGTAAACGGTTAAAAATATTTTATTTATGTAATGCATTAAAAATATTCTTGTATTTCTTCACAGTACTTTAATTTGAAAATAATTGGCTTATTAGTACTACTCTTACACAATGGACGGGTTTTTGGCAGTCTAAGAAATTAAATGGCACACTGAACTTCAGGAAAAGTTAAAAATGATTTTGCAAGCCTTTTTTTGCCTCCAGCATTCTTTCTCTGGCTTTTCTGAAAGCCTCAAGCACAGCATTCACACTACCCAGCAATGAACCGGCATCTAATCTATTGCTAATGCATCTTTCAGATTCATCTTGCTTGTTTATTTTGACTGAACCATTTATGGATTGATGAAGAATGCTTAGTTTAACCTTGATGAAACCAGACGGAGCTGTCTTGATTCCAAAACGACTCATCACTTCATCCTGTATGGGAAAAATCGAGGTTCAAATAAAGTAAAATGCAAATTTATATGAGATAATTTCTGACGTACTTTTTCACTAGTTGAGAGTCCCACATAAGAAACATCTTCCAATTCCGGTCCACCTCCGATAAAAAAGCATTCAAGCTGGGATGTTCTGGTTTGGTTCAAAATTTTCCAGCATCTCAAAGTGTGAACTTGTGTGCCAGGGTTATTTGGTATAATCATATAAGTATATCCTTCATTACGAAACCGATTGTATTTATCTACTGATAAAACTTCAAAAAATAACTCGAGGGGTGCCGGTAATGAATCTGAAAGAAATATTTTATCAATTAAAACAAATAAATAAATACAATTATTAATGTTTGCTTTGAAGGTACATTTCAAAACTTTTTCTATAAGAATATTTCAAAATACCTTTGTGTGAATTTAATTCTAAAAAAAAATTCATTTCAAACAAATGTGAAAAATTGCAAATCCCTTTTGAATTTTTCTGACAGGATTGTGTTCTCCCCATTAAAGAGTCAATATCACTGAATCCCCATCCAAAAGGAACTTTTACAAAATAATGAATGTGCAAATTGTCATAGTCAAAATCTTCAGCACTTATGATTTCACCATACAAAGTAATATAAAAATGGTCAGGCTTTCCGGTAAAAAATTCTGCATCCAAGTGCAATTTCTTTATTTCTTCTTGATAGTCAAATACCTGAAAAATTAAAAAAAAATACATTAATACCACTTGCAGTAAATCTTCAAAGTTGCCCAAAATTAAGAATTACTGCAAAAAACCATTACCATAGCATTGTAATATGATATAATGTGAAAATTTACACACTGTTCACTTGCAATTAATTAATTAAACCTTTACTAATTTACCTTTGTCATTAGCTGTATTTCTTTTGTTAAATTTTCATTTTTTATGTCAGATGACTCATGATATATCCAATAATAATAAAAATTTTTCCCATTTCCATTCTGACTGCCGATAGTATAAGGTTTGTGTTTTGATTTTGAAAATGGAGGAGTCATTTGCAAAACAGAGTTTGCATGATCAAAATATAAAGAGATTAATACTCCCTCATGGTGCTCCTCTTCATCCTTATCAGTGGACCTAAAATAATAATATTTATCAATTAAAATAAAATACACACAGCACTAGTAATCTAATTAATATTCTACTTACGCATCTTTGGAGCCCAAATCAAGCATGATAAACATTTTTTGAAAATTTCTGTTCAACACATGAGTTTGAGTTTTGAATTCTTCTGATGGGTAATAATTTATTATTTTTCTTTTAGGTAAGTTTTTATAATGCTTCACATACTGCATACTTATGTTTAAGTCTTCCATTTTTTTGCTTAAGGAAGAAACAAAGTTATTTTTTTCAGTAAATATTTCTAAATCATCTTCAGAAAGTGAGAAGTTATCTGCTTCAACATAGGTAAACACTTTTGCTGCATAATTTGTTAAATTTAATTCATCCGTAACGTCATACTGATATTTTTCGACCAGTTTCTTCTTCCAGTCTTGATCATCAGAATATTTTTTGATTTCATTTTTGCTAAATACTTTTTCCTGCCATTTAAATGTATACTCTTCAATATCTGAATTATTCTCTTCAGGAGACGCTAATACATCCGAAGATAGCTTTGTATTAAACTGAGGTAAAGGAATGTGCAGGGTTTTGATCGGCTGTAATAAAATCCTAAAAAAATGACACTACATTATAACGCCAGTCTTTTACAACAGTCAAGATTCTATAAGCTGGGATAGTATTACCAAGGACTTACTTAATCTTAAAATTTTCAATAGGGTCGATGCACCGATAATAAATTGTGCCATAATCTGTTTCTTCTTCTAACGTCATGTTTCTGAAAGAAACTTCAAGGAAGTTTTAAACTGAAAAAAGCTGCCTTAATGTTTAGCTTTATGTTTCTCATATTTATATGCATTTTGAAGTTAAAGACACGGAATGTTCCATTAAAAATGGAAATACTTCAGAGCTTGAAGGAATATCAAAGATAAGAAAATAATCAAGTTATATCTTCATGAATAAATACCGTATGCACTAAATTTATCATCAAACACATCATTCAAAATAAATGCATCCATGACAACAGTTTTAACCATACCAACACAACATTATTTTTACTCATGCATAACAACATTTCAGTCATACCAACATGACAATATTAAAAATCAATGGTTTTGCAGAAGGCTGTGCTTTAGAGTTCTGTTTCCTTTTCCGGTTATCCTCATGTACCCTACTTGCTAGATCGCCATATTGTGAATTTGCGTTTGTCACGTTTCGTGTCTTTGAGACTTAAAAGTAAGTGGTGTTAATGATTTTCTTGCAATAAAAAAGTATTAAACATTTTAAGATCTTTTTGCTCGACACAAGTAAAAGTCTTTTGACGCTGCCATTTTACTGTAATGATGATTCCATTTTATTTAAACTGAGACATGATGTCAATTTGGTCCCAACGTACTGAAAGCAGTTATTTCTTCCGATGAAGTTTAAGTTTTATATAAAAAAGAAGAGCAATTTATGAATTGGTAACTTATTTTTCAGAATGCGTTACGTGGCTGCGTACTTGTTGACCACCCTTGGGGGAAAAGAAAATCCGAATTCAGCGGACATAGAAAAAGTTTTAAGTTCTGTAGGTATTGAAGCTGACTCAGAGAAACTTAAAAAAGTTCTTGATGAGTTGAACGGTAAGAACATTGAAGAAATAATAACTAGTGGAAAAGAAAAACTAGCTTCAATACCTAGCGGAGGTGGTGCTGCAGTAGCTGCTGCACCAGCTGGGGCACCGGCAGCAGCTCCCGCTGAGCAGAAGGAAGAGAAGAAAGAAGCCAAGAAAGAAGAACCTGAAGAGTCTGATGACGATATGGGTTTTGGCTTATTTGACTAATTCCTTAATATAGTATTTTTATACTGTAATTGATAATGCTGTTCATTTGCTTTTCTCTATTCTACTCATTAATTCCCAGAATCACTCCTTATTCTAATCACTGTATTCCTTCTTACCTTGCCTTATTCTATTTTAATCAGTAACATTTATATTCAAAATACCAAGATTATCACAAGAGAAGTTCTTTACAGGAAACAGATTAAAGGGTTAAATAGGAGGGTTGTTTAGTAATTAAAAAAAACCACTGATGTTTCAAATTATGAATTATAATTTTCCTTCAAAATATATCACAATTTTTATGATGTTTACAATAAATTATACATTTTCTTAGTAAATCATAATACAGTACTATTAACTCAAACATTTTTCTCTAGAAATACTTATTGAAATTAAGATGTATGTACCAAATACAAGTGCACATTTTACAAAGTAAGGTCTTTGAATAACATAGCAATAAATATGTTAATTTTTGATCCTTATGATCATTTATTTGGGGGCATCATAGGTATTGTAGCATTACAAGTAAACAGTCTTCTCATACAAAGCTTCTAATTAAAGAGTGAATATTTAAATTTAAACATCAATTTCTTGATGTTGTAGAACTGATGATCTAAAAAGCTGCACTTAAATCCATTTGTGAAGAATTATTTTTAAAGATATTAGTGAGAAATCACATAAGTGATAACATATTAATAAGTTATCTGACAATTAATGACCCATTATGAAAATGATAGTAAAAAATTTTAAAAAAAGATGCAGTAAAATATCTCCACTTAGGAAGTGCATGAATATAAAAGATTAAAACTTCATTAATTAGGCAACAAATAGGTTTAATTAGAAGTTTTACGTATCTTAAAAATTTTGTAGTCAGTGTGAACTATGTTCCAAATGATAAATGTAACAAAATTTCTATATTATCACATGAAATTTTAAATTTAACCTGTAAAGACAGAAACACTTCAGCTAAATTTTTTTCTAATGAAAATGCCATTGGTTACAAAATATACAAAAAATTATAAACAAAATTTGGAATCATTGAGGTATTTAGATCAATGAAGTTTAATTACAAAAAGTTGTTAAAGCTTTCGGAATGAATGAAATTTCAGAACTGACATAAAAATTTAAAAAATATCAAAGAGTTGAGTTAATCACTATGAAAGACTTAATTTTAAGAGAAAGCCATCATTCTTCAGGTACAGACAGAAAGATTTCAGCATCAAGTTTCAAAGTCAAGAAACTTGACATACTGCTTGCTGTACTGAAACTAATTTTGACTGTTAATTACTAATAATTTAGTTAGGAAAAAGTTATAAAATTTTGTCTATGTTATCTAAAAAGAAAATTTCTTTGAAAGTAAAGAAATGAGATGGCAATACTGTTTGCTAAAATATATAAGAATGTATAAATTTGGATTATTTAATTAAATTACCAATTTAACATAAGATATAACAATTTACAAAATTTAATTTTTATAAACCAAAGATATTTAATGTATTTTTTATGGTATTTACCCAATCCAGCATGCAATTTCTTAATTATTTTTAAAAACATATACTTGGCATAATTAGAGCAAGAGGTTCTGAAATTTTAAAATATAATTCAATAAATTATTTCTCACACTACCAAAGTTTACTTCATAAACAGAGTTCAACTTAGAGTTTACTTGACAGCTTTGAAAAAATTTTGAAATACATTTCTTTAAAGCAAATAATTTTAATTTGTGTGGGCCTTTAAGTGGAGCTTCTAATGAAAAAGAACAGACAGTTATATAAGACTAAATTGCAAAATCATTACATTTGTTAAGTGCACTAACAATTTTTTTTAAATGAAAAATAGTGCATTATAGTCATAAAGTACTGGACATACTAGAAACTGATATCTCACTGGAGACTTTTAAAATTTCTTTTTAATCTATAAACTTTAGAATTTTGCTTTAATTAATAAGCTTTAGAATTATATATCTGAACAGTACAAATAAAAATAAATTAATTTTATTTTACAATTAAAATCTGTACAAGTCACATTTACTTTAATGTTTCCAACACAAAATTTTATCTTTCTTAATTTTTTTAATCATCCTATTCACCATAAAAAATTTTAACTAAAAAATTTTTAAAAAAAAGTTTTAACTCAAGAGCAATGTACAGATGAAATTTTTTTTTGTGGGTAAATTTATGCAGTTCTCAATTCTCATTGCTTCCATTATGGTTTGGATTACAATCACATTTGCTTTGAAAATGTTTTTATCAGTCAATTTAACATACATAAATACTAAACATCATTTTTTAAAGTATCTTACCACTTTTATTACTTAATCCACATACTTAATTAAATAATGGTAAGTGATAAAAGTAATAACCCCTCTTTCCTTTGACTGCAAAATAAATGTAGACTACATGATAGGCACCAGGGACAAAGCATATAAAACCAGCTATGAAAAAAACCAATCCCTGTATACCGGATGAAGTTGCCAAAACAATACCTATGGAAAATAAACCTGAAAAAAAAAACATAATTAAGAATCTGCATTTATAAATGTTGCTGACTCACTGAGTTGGTTAATATGATAATGTTTTTAATTTTAGTGAAAATTGTTTCTCTTAGCAGGCCTCAACAAAGTTTACACACTCACATATTCCAATAATTAGCAAAGCAGTAGCCGCCAATACCATTTTCCAGTTTTCTTTTATTTTAGGATGTTTCCAACATGGCTCAGAAGGATCATAATCATGTTCTGATGAGTATCCTCCATACCGGATTAAGGAATCACTGTCTTTTGATGCATTCTAAAAATTAGAAATGCTTTAATGATCAAAGGTACTTCTACTTAGTTTTTTGCAAAGCCCAAAATATAAAATTCTAACATCGTCCGCAGTGACGTGAAGTCTTTGCTGACCGGGAGTTTCTATCCAAACAGTAACATTGTCATCAACCCCTGCATCTTTGTCTTTTACTTTCAAAGGAGATCTTTCCGTTGTCGATCCATAAATGCGTATAACGTCGTCATAATTTTCTTCGAAGGCATCGTCTATAGAAAATTTCTTCTGGCTAACCAAACTCCCAGCCATTTTAAATTCACTTTATACAAACTTTAAAAATGAAAAAACTAAATTTATTTTTAAATTTTAGAAACATCATAGATATGGATTTGAAATGTTTTCAGTGACTCTCTGTAAACAATATTTTCATTTAGGCGATTAGTAATTCTAAACAAATTCTAAATAAATACGGTTTTCAAATAAATGTTTGTCCTCTTGGTTTTGATGTATTAAAAATTATTTAAAAAAGGCGGTGAAAGAAGTCAAAACAGCATCAAAAAATTCGATTCACTTTTTAAAAATTCACGATGATAACCATTTATAAAACAGACAATTATAAATTTTTTTATGGATATTTAATTTAACCTTTAACTGAAGAGATATTATAGAATCACGTATTACCAAATATGGACTTTTTATCAGTCTTCCGGTCTCAAGTTTTTGATTTCAATGGACGCCGCCTAGATGTAAAGTATTCTCAATTTTTCTTTATTTTACTCGGTTCTGTTTTATAACGTTTTTAAATGTTGTTAAACTTTATAACTATATTATTGGTGCAATAGAGTTCTCTATTTGTAAGTTTAAATAATTTTTTATTTAAAATTTCTCCTGAAGTATGTCATCTTGAATGTAGGCTTCAAGGAGGGGGCAATTTATTTTAGGTTAAATGACACTTTCAAAATCAAATTTCTTTAGGACACAACTTTGAAGTAATTTTCAACATTTTCTTTCAGTAATATTTTCTTGATTTTTTTAAATTTTTTGTTGAGATTTAAGACGTAGATCGTGAACAGATTGATTTTTTAAATTCATAGGCGGTGAAATTAGCGCAGTAAATTTCTAGCTACCGAACTGTAGATAATATTTCACTTATCAAATTTATTTCTTATCTAAAAAAAACACAAAAATTTATATTGCGAGGGTTTTTTATATTTCTCTCAAGTTTCATAAATTCTCAGTAAAAACTTTGACATATTTTTCTAATTTGAAACCTAACAGAGTAAAAGTTGATAGCACTGAATTTTTTATTCATGAAAAACGTTTTTTTTTTAAATTGTCTTTCACAGTAACATGAGTAACACTGCAATACTGTTTTTGTGTTATTAGTTTCAGTGAAGAATGTCTTTCAGAGTTGTTAGAAGCAGTAAGTTTCGTCATGTGTATGGCTCTGCTTTTAAAAGAGAACAATGCTATGATAATATAAGAGTTTCAAAATCCTCATGGGATTCAACATTTTGTGCTGTGAACCCTAAATTTTTGGCTATTATTGTTGAATCTGCAGGAGGTGGTGCATTTATAGTTTTGCCTTTAAACAAGGTGAGTATTATTTTTGATGACATCATAAGTGTCAGAGTTTAAAAGAAGTTTAAAAGCCATAATACATAAAAATTTATTACCTATATTGAATCAGTTATTCATTATTTAATACAAATGAAATGGCATTAAATTGGAATATAAGTTTTAATTCAACTTTACTGGGAGAGTAATAAAAAATAATAAAAAAAAATTTTGTCAGGTGGGAAGGATTGCTGCAGATTATCCATTGGTTGGAGGTCACAAGGGACCTGTTTTAGACATTGCATGGTGTCCACATAATGACAATGTGATTGCTTCAGGCTCAGAAGATTGTGTTGTCAAAGTCTGGCAAATTCCAGATAATGGTCTTTCACGCACTTTGACAGAACCAGTTGTTGATTTAATTTATCATCAGAGAAGAGTCGGATTGGTTCTTTGGCACCCCACTGCCAAGAACGTTTTATTGACAGCAGGTAATTTCATTGGTTGTTTCATTTATGAAATTTATAATAAGTTTAAATTGGCATTTCAAAATGAATAAGTATTCGTTGCATTAACGATTATTTAATTACCACTTTTAACTCGGAGGTGTTCAAGGCTTTAATCAAATGTTGGAATTTCTATAAAAATACCACATAGGATCAAAGAATGTAGCTTTGTGTAAATTATGTTCAGTTCTAATGAGTAAGTAAAAATGAGAGAGAAATAACTTAAGAGGAAAAATGATTTCAGGTTCTGATAATCAAGTTGTTATTTGGAATGTTGGCACTGGAGATATCCTTGTTGAAATTGATTGTCATCCAGACATTGTGTACAGTGCCTGCTGGAATTATGATGGGTCTCAGCTTCTTACCACATGTAAAGATAAAAAGATGAGAATAATTAATCCCCGCACTGGTGCAGTGGAAGAGGTGAGATTTTTTATTGTCCTTAAAAGTATTTATTCAAAATTTAAATGTTATTATTTAATTAAATAATAAATGTTGTTTTAGGAGGCCATATGTCATGATGGTTCCAAAGCATCTCGAGCAATATTTCTCAAAAGTGGCCTCATATTCACAACTGGCTTTAGTAAAATGTCAGAGCGACAGTATTCCTTAAGAGCGCCTGAACATTTAAGCGAACCCATTGTTATGGTAGAACTCGATACAAGTAATGGGGTCATGTTTCCATTGTATGATGTTGATACTAATCTAGTCTATTTATGTGGAAAGGTAAAACTTCATTGTTTTAAAATGCTTTATTAGTGAGTGCTCACATTTTAATTTGCGTTTAGTACTTATTTTCAAATACTTTGAGCTATGTGAGATAAGCCTTTTCTACAAAATGAACTGATAACATATAATCAAATTATTTCCTAATGTATCAATACAAAATGAAACTCCTGCCTGCTAATTATATTCCCAATTTACCAATCACAGTGATTAGTTTTATTTTATTTATGATAATAAATTTTAATAAAAACTGTACATGAATTAAATGAATGTACCGAACAGATCGAATTTTTATTTTTTTGAAAATTGTGATAATGAACAGGGCCCCTGGGGTTTCATTCTTTTTTAGGATTGGAAATTATCTCAACTAATTATAAAATAAATTATTTTTTTTAGGGAGATAGTGTAATAAGGTATTTTGAAATTACTGCAGAACCACCATTTGTGCATTATATCAATACTTTTCAAACACCTGATCCTCAAAGAGGTATAGGAATGATGCCAAAGAGAGGATGCGACGTCAATTCCTGTGAAATCTCTAGGTTTTATAGACTTAATAACTCTGGTTTCTGCCAGGTCATCACTATGACCGTTCCTAGAAGGGTGTGTAAAAAATTATTGTCAAAATAATTTTTAGAAATATTTTGGTAAAATTCCCTACAGTTTTTTTTACTCATAATTAAACATTTGCTGTTTAATCTTTTTAAATAGTACAGATAATTTTTTAGAATTTAAAAAATATCGTGAAAATTATGAAAAAAATAATTACAAGTTAAAATAATTTTTTTGATTTCCCTGATTGTATTACTATAGAAGTAATACTATATCATACCGCTATTTATTTTTCTTATGACTGTTCTGTGTCTTTATTAAAAAATGATCAAACTTGATGCAAGGAATTTTTACCAAATATTTTCCAACGGAGCCTTACTCCGCTCATTTTATGAATAAAACCCTAAATATGACTAAACTATCGAAACTATAATTTTTCGATAGTTGGTGTACTAAGTGTATTCCTAACATAAAGTAATAAATTTTTTCAGTCTGAATTATTCCAAGAAGATTTATATCCAGACACACCTGGTGACGAACCGGCAGTTACAGCAGAGGAATGGATAGCAGGTAAATAGGTTTCCGGTAGAATCTCAATTCTATTTATAGCTCATTTGAGCTGATGCGATAATTTTATGATAGGCGTTTGCATCCGGTAGCGGATGGAATTACTTATCATCTTTAATTTCTATGCCCACATTTGCTTGTCTAAAATTTACTTTTTATTAGTTTTTTTTGTACAACTTAAAAATCCATCATAATTTAAAAAACTTTATTAAATAAAAGCTAATTTATTAGATTATTCAAGTACGATACTTTGTCTCCGTGTGTATTATAAAGCAAAATGGTCTTTCATGAATTTATTCTGCTTTAATGACTGGGATTTCTTATCAATCGGTGATTAATATTGTTTGTTTTACCTTTTCAGGAACCGATGCTGAGCCTATTTTGATATCACTTCGTGACGGGTACACACCTGGTAGCAAGAAATCTGAGCTTAAAGTTAGCAAAAAATCCAATATTTTAGATAAGGTTCCACCAAAAGGGTCTAAACAAAGTTCTCAGGATTCAGTCCCCGTAAGTTAAACAAGCCTGGTTTTAATATTACTCCATCGGACGATTTAAGGTTGAGATGAGAAATTTTTTTTCAGGACGATATAAAAAAGCTGTTTCAAGAAGAAATCAGAAAATTAAAAGCAATCATCGTAAAGCATGAAAATCGGATTAGGGCATTAGAAGCTCGTCTCCCTGCTCAACCGAACGATGAAGATGACGGCATATTGAGTAAGCAGGCAACGAAATTGCTGCGCACTGATAACGAGCAAGAAAGCGAATTGGGTCCCGATGAAGTCTAAACTCATGGCCACGTATATTGAGGAAAACATTTTTCAGTCGATCTATGGGGAAAGTTGTTCAGAGTACAAAGTACACACACAGGGTCTTCTTGACATTATTCAGGTTTGAGCTCATCACCTTTGGAAGCAGGTAAAACATATGGAAAGCAGTATTATGAGACTTTGGAAATGGTATCTGCAAAATATAGGATATTTTAATCCAGAAAGTTACGAAGTTTCTGGAAGACTGAAAACTGTTAAAATGATATGGCTTTGGAAATGATTATTTTTTTTTAAGGAATGAGAACTGCGTTACGCCCCCCCCCCCCCCAGAATCAGATATAAAGGTGCTAAAAATTACATTATTTGAGGAAATCGTTTGCAAATTTGTTATTTTTGCGAGTGCGTGGATTGAAAAGATTTTATTGTCTTCTTGAAAATGTTTTCGCCCGAAATTGTCTTTTTAATTTCAAATCAAAGGTTGGCATTTAGTATTTGAGTCGTGAGTTTTAAGAGCGGGTTCCTTTTTGTGTCATTTCTAAGAGATGGACACTCATCAAGAATTGAAATGGTCCGAGCTTTTTTTCAGCCTCCGAAAGTTACTGGGAATTCCTGATCGGTCCTTGCCGTATTCTTGTTGCACTGAGATGAGTTTATGATGTTGAAGAATTCAGTTACGTTTAATTTGTATGGAAAGGTAATCTTTTTTTATAAGAGAGTTTTGTTTCAAATTCTTAAAATCGTTAAAACAAGGAGAGTTGAAACTGGAAAATGGAAAACTGAATTGGGTGAAAATATTCTTTTCTGGGAATGTAATGGTCCTTTATCGTGTGAGGAACTGAATAGATTTTCAGGAATTTTTAAATTTGCAGTTTGTTAATATTCTGTTTTAAACTCTTTTTCGAAGTTGCTGTTCTTTCTCTTCGTATATAAATCAATGTTAAAATTCAAGTTAAACTTATTAATTTCCCGTCAAAATTGTTGACTTTTATGGGTTGCAGTTCAGAAATGTTTATTAGCTCGTTATACCCTATTTTTTACCGAAAAAGCAAAAAGCTTTTATGTATTTTTTACTC
Organism: Brueelia nebulosa; assembly: GCA_028293925.1. Classification (NCBI taxonomy): domain Eukaryota; kingdom Metazoa; phylum Arthropoda; class Insecta; order Psocodea; family Philopteridae; genus Brueelia; species Brueelia nebulosa. Next base: position 301,695 of record JAQIBA010000049.1, read on the forward strand.
AAGTGGACCTAAATGTTCTGATTCTTCTCAGGTTTTATGCTTAATCAAACAAGGTTAACTGAAATTTTCAGTTACCGTTTCTATTCTTGCTACCACATCGAGTCTGTATTTGCTTTGTAAGCCATTTAATATCCTATGGGCTGCGCTTTGACTATAAAGCACAAAAAGCAGTCGTTGTGTAATTCTTAGAGATGCCCCTCTTTCCCAAACCATTGTATTAAGTCTCGATTTCGGTGACGTCTTCCATTTGGTATGTATCTTTTTTTATCATTATGTAAATTTGGAACCTAAGTAGAGGAAATTTCAGTAACCTTTCTGCCATCCGTTCCTTTTTCTTGAAAATGTCTTCAATTTCTCTTTAACTTAAATTTTTCTTCGAGATTTAACGACCCATTGGTTTTAAAGATTCCTAACTTAGATAAAATATTATATTGGGTATTATAACTGTTTCGATTCTAAGACAGAGGAGAGCCAAGTATCCTACCCTTCCTTTTCAATCTTTTTTACGGATCAGAAGAAAAGGAATCTTACAGTTTTTGGGTGGCAGTTCTTATTGGATGAGGGGTCGAATGTATATCTCAGGCAAATTCATGTAAAAGTAGAATCAGTTTACGATCATACCAAAGATGCTTCCTTCTTTAAAATTATCGTTTCATAAATTAGATTGTACAGTACGGCATTGTATATACAGAGACTAAAATATTATACCTCAATTTTCTGCAATTTCAGGGTTCATAAAATTATTTTTACGTTAGTTTCAGTTTTGTTTTAAACATGACATATGTCTCAATTTGTTGCTTTACATATAATGTTTATTAAAGTGCCTTGATATGTGGTAAATAATTATTAGAAAGCAATCGGATACAATTATTGGTACGGTTTAATGATTAATATGATTTTCGAAAGGACGTTTGAAATAATTTTTTAAAAAAGGATTAATCATCAACATGACTGTGCTTATGCTAAACTAATGCACAACATTCAGGTCAATATATAACAATCTATTAGAATGCTTTTTTTTACGCTTTTTTGGTTCTTCGATTTGACTTTTAGATGATTGCAGTGTAGAAATAGACTTTACGATTTCTCATTCTTACAGATGAAATTATTTACATTAAAAAAAAAAAAGGTTTGACCGTAGTTTTTTTTTTTTAATTTATGACTAATCTCAAATAAAATTGTGAAAGCGAAAGTTTGAACACGTCGTGTTGTAGTTGAATTAAAATTTACAATAGCAACATTTGCAGTGGCATTGATTTTGGCGTTGGTATTACCACCTAAATGTGAATCTTCCAAGAATAACTTTGGAGAAAAACTGACAAGTTTGGGAACCAAAGTAACAGACCACAGTAATAAAATGTTATAATTTGCAGATAAAAAAATAACCAAAGCATCGAAAAGTTGATAAGAGTTAATGGTGAGACGAGATAGTTCAATATTTTTAAACTCATTTTGTAGTGAAACATTTTAATGGTGGTTTTGAAGGCACAAGAGCTAAAGGACTGGTGCCCCTTCCCACTGTTAAGATTTCCCATAGCCAATCATAAGGGAGCAGAAATGAAAGCCTTAGTGGAAAGCCCTTCACAGATTTTGCTGCAGTATGGCATTCTGCTCAGTGTTTTTTTTTTTTTGTAAAAGTTTAATTTTTTAAAAGAAAAATGTTCTGAGAAAAATTATCGATAATATATATCTTTTTAAGCTTTTATTTTTGTAATAATAATAATATAAGTATTTTCTAACGTAGACTTAATATTATAAGAAATCTCTACAATTAGGGTAATGTAAAAAAATTGGTAAGGGTGTTCTGAATAATTAATTCCTTTAATTTGCCTTCGGTGAATTACTTCTTTTTATTCTGAATTTTCAAAACTGTTCACGACAAAAAGTAATTTTTTGTAATTGTTAAAAGATAAGAACACCCTACTCAACAGCTCATTTGGGTAAAATTTTTAACTTAGAATTACGGAATGGAAAACCTACTGTGTAGGTTTCAAGCGCTTCACCTGAAATATATTTATTACACGTTAACTTATCTTGACATAAATTAAATTTATTTTTACACCAGAGGAATTTCATTTGCTAAATCCGGATTAGCATAAAAATAAAAGAAATGAACGCACTGAAATAAAATTTAAAAATTTATTACAGTGTTGTGGAATGCGTTGGTCTTAGAGTACGGTTTAAGTATTACAGTGCCTATCCTTACAGATATATTTTTTGGGGTAAAATAGAAAGTAACTGTGGTTTTTCGGAAAAAATTAAATGCAGATCTTAAAATGAAAATTTAAATTACTTTTGTATTTATCGGAATTTTTATATTATTTTCCGTAAATAGGTTTTTCAATATGAGATCTAAATAGGGCTTACCATAAATGAGAAGAATCTGGAAATTCTTAAATATTTTGCCAATGTGAATTTTATCTTTAATAATTTAATAGTATTAATTTGTTTTCAATATTATAACTTTCTCCTCCTGTTAATAAGTATCAATTATTCCCTTTTATTCTTTTCCACTTTATGAATCGGGGAGGAGTTAATGTTGACATCAACACCGGTCCCACCGTTCTTTATGTTCTGATATATGTATACATTTCTCAAACATGACAAACTCCGTTTGCGTTTTATTATATTAATATTTTACACCGAAAGGCTGAGGGTTTTACACAAACATTAAGAGGCTCCTTTATTCTTCGCAATATACAAATCAAAAATTGTATTAACATATCAAATGTGATTTTTTAACTCATTTGAAAATCAGTGTAAATTAATTCTAAAAAAAATGTCATAATTGTTTGAATGGAAAACACCACAGTTTCGGCATCCAATACTGAGAAATGTATTGTTATACTCGTCTCAATTTGGTTCTTGGTAGGAAAATACCAGAATTTAAAACTGTTAAGAGCAGTCAAAATCTGTGCGAAAAAAAAAATAATAAGTTGCTTATACTAAACTTCTTGTTTTATCTATTTTTTGTTTTCTTTGATGTAGTTAACGTAAAATTTAATAAAAAACCCTCTCCTGATGTATAGTAATTTGGGTTAACATCACAAAATAAAAAAAAAATTGTTATAATTAATTATTAGTTTAGTTTTATTTAATTATTTCTGTGTATTTATTATTCCTTAATCAAAATGTTTCCGGATTGTTGTTCATAAGATTTATTGTATTAATTTTTGTATTTGTTTTTAAATATGCTTTCATATTATACTGTATTGTTTTATTTTTTTAAATTCTTGTTGTTATTCTATATCTATTCATTAAACATTGGGGTTTTGGGCCGTTTATTCCTTCTGATTGACTGTGTGGATTTTTAATTATCTCCCCTGGAAACTTTTCAGTAATAATTTTTGTGGATTTTGGTGTCGGTATTTTGTTACTTATTCTGAGCAGACTTTGAAAGTGTACAATCACTCGTTTTTCCGATTCCGTAGGACAAGAACCAATTTGGATTCGTCACGGAAAATGCAAGGTTGGTTTAACAAAACACCATTGAACGCTTCACAAACTGGAAATGATTGTGCAGGTTAAAATTTAATTGTATGCAATTGAAAATTCAAATAACCTTTAATTCGATTCTTGATAAATACATTATTTTTCTTTGAAAAAAAAGCAATTTTCATTGATGGCGATGATGATGGTGATGCAGTTTTATGAGAAACTAGTATAAGTTGGGTGGCACTATTCCTTCTCTGAGAAAGTTTTATACAATTTAAAAAATAGGAGTGTGATGTTTAACCGTTCAGTTTTTGTGTAAAGCATTTTTAAATTATGTTCGCCAACTCCAGTTTCACAATCATTTAAGTTACTACCCCTAACAGTGGCACTTATTAAGGTAAAATATTCTCGCAGTTTTTTGAGCCGACAGCACCAGTGAAATTATTACATGAAACGAAAGATTGTGATGTTGGTGCAGTTTTTAGTTCTTTCAACTTCTATTTCTCTCTTTTGGAGAATTAAATGAGCTGTAATATTTTATAATTATCCGGTCGAAATCAGCTGAGAGGGGGCTCGCCATCGATGCAGGTGAACAAGGGGTGAGGGGTGCGCCTCACAGTGCTCACGCCTAAAGTCTTTAATTTAATGTGGCTCTTATTAATTTTACCTATACACTTGTACTTTGGTTAGCATTGTCACTTAAATAAATTAAAACCAGTTGGAATTAAGAAACCTAGATTCGAATCTCCTTAGCCACATATTTTTTATAAAATCCGCAGCTTTTTCAGCTATCATAATGGCCGGAGCATTCGTGTTTCCACTCGTGACTATAGGCATGATGGAAGTGTCTGCAACCCGTAATCCTTTCACTCCGTACACCCTCAACTGTGGATCCACCACTGCTAGAGGATCTTGAGGGGGACCCATTTTACAGGAGCCTGCTTGGTGGTTTTCTGGTCCTGTTGCCCTCGTCACCGCGCAGTGCCAGTATTCGTCGCAGCCGAAAGTGAAGTTTTCGCAGCCCTTAACAGGGGTTTTGTCAAGTCTGAAGCCGTATCTTTTTAATGCGGACGTTTCCGCCATTCTTATGCCTATTTTGATTCCGTCCACCAAACGCTTAGCATCGTCAGGGTGGCTCAGATATCTGGCAACTATCTTAGGATGGTCCAGTGGGTCCGAAGACTTGAGCGTTACGTAGCCCCTGCTTTTGGGGTGCAAAAGGCACGGAATGATGTTAATCACGCGATGGTTATGGGTACTTGAACTGTCGCTTGATATTTCGCCCACTTGACCAGTTTTCGCGCAATTGGCGAGGAAGCCGCCGAAGAAGTATTGTAAATCGGGATGATCAATGAGTGGGTTTTGATACTTGGACGGCAAAAATGCAGTCACTTCTGAAATTCCTGTTCCTGACATAAGTCCATCGCGGAATAATAAATACTCCATTGCGGTTGCCCAGTTCAAAGGAGTTGTGTCCGTGTCGTTGATGAAGAAGTTGAGGAAAAACGCCACGTGGTTGTGTAGATTCTTTCCCACTCCCGGCAGGTCGTGGACCACCGGAATGTGAAATTTCACTAAATCTTCTTTTGGACCAATTCCAGATAGAAGAAGTATTTGAGGCGAGGCAACGGCCCCGCCTGAAATTATGACCTCGTTCCTCACGAATACCGGCTGCCTTCTTCGCTCCCCATCTATAATTTCAACTCCGTAAACCTAAATGCAAAAAAAAAGTTTCACGTCAGTGCTCACTACGAAATTTATGCTAACTTTGTTATTGGAAATGAACTGTGCATTATATTGGGGCCAAGTTCAAAGGAACCTGAAAATGATAATTACTGCTGAATGGCGGTATCTTTCATAGCCGAATAATAACTGTTATCTAATACCTGTTTAAGCCTTTGAAAAGGGAGATAAACATCTTTTTATGAGCTCTCTTTAGAAACAAGAGAAAGTAACAAAGCTCGAGGTCATGGTATTAGATATAAAGTAGTGAAAATGTAACTGATGCAGAAGATATGTGTTGAAAAATCGAATCCAAGGAGTCATACTGCAAAAGAGCTGAACTATTGATAAAAACAAAAGACAGTGTTCTCTTCCAATGAGTTAAGAAAGACATGTATATCATAAATTTTTAGCCCTAACCTAACTAAAATTTAACAAATAAACGGCAAGAACAGAGCAGGTTGAACGTTCTATTAATAAATTAGATTAGTGCCGTAAATCAATTACTAAAGATAATCATCGCTGAAAAGCTGTTCTGAATGATAACACGAGCGGTTAAACAATAACTGTAAAAAATGCTACCAAAAAGGGAATGTTGAGATAACTTTAAGTAAATTATAAAAAACTCAAATTACCTGTTTTGTTTCCTGATTGATGAGCACTCTCGCTACAGTTGTGTTCAGCATCACGTGTAAATTCGGTCGAGATTTTACAGGTCTTAAAAAGGCCTTCGCTGACGACAATCTGCTTCCATTTCTGCTTGTTGTTTGAGCGATCATGAACCCCGTGTGCTTCCTCCCGTTGACATCGCGGACTTCATAACCCATTTCCTTACCGGCTTGAAGAATGGAGTAAGAAAGAGGAGGGTGATATGGGAACTGAGTCACCGTTAAGTAGCCTCCTATGCCGTGGAAACCCTGATCCATTGTATTGATTTGGAGATTGTCCTCGGATTTTAGGAAATATGGGAGGACTTCTTCGTAGGACCAACCCGTATTGCCTAAGGCCGCCCATTGGTCGTAGTCGTGTCGACTCCCTCTCATGTACATCATTCCGTTCATAACACCGGTGCCACCAATTACCTAAAAAATAGTACTGTAATTCTCGGTACAGTTCGGGAGGTAATTTGTCTCTACCTTTCCCCGTGGCCAGAAGCACCTCTGCTCGTCTTCATTCAAGCAAGCATTTTCTTCAGGTTCTGTCCTGTACTGCCAGTCGATTTCGCTGCCCACGAAATTGAAGAACATGGATGGGACTTGTGTTCCCGTCGGTTCATTCCCCCCGGCTTCTATTAGTAACACTTTCCAGTTCGGCACTTCACTCAATCTGCTGGCCACTACGGAACCTGAGAAGAAATTGTCATTTTCATTCACCTAAATTAGATATGTAATAGTAAACGTGAGAGTGTTTCAAGCGCATAAATCGCTAATATGTACTTTCCTGAACTGTACTGAAAGGAAAGGCATGTGCTTATAAAATAAGACGAAGAGCTTTCACTCCATTTCGATGAATTTCATGTAAAACTAATTTTATTTGACACAAGTAATAAAAATGATCTTAGATTGTCTTTTGAGAGTTTTTTTTATTTACCCGTAAAATAAAAATTCGAGTTTTAAAATGAGGAAGAGGTAAATCTCTTTTGTGAATAAGGAACAGACTACAGCGTTTTGAGTTCTGTATTGACACTTTTTGGTGAGATACCATGAGGCCTTGGTTGTTTTTTTAAAGGTAATAGTTTTTCAAAGGTCTTGAACAATGACAAGGTCAGACCTCGACAATGTAAGGATAAGTGCCCTCAATTGACACAGTCTCAAAGGTTTGAAACACCAAGGCAGTACAAGTCTCCGAGTACCAGGAAACACCTCTGATAATTGACACATAAAAGTGAAAGAGAATACAAATTTTATTCCCATAACTAAAAGAAGATTTTAAGTCGGAAAAAATTACTTTTACTCACCAGCACTTCCACCGCCCACTACAATAAAGTCATATTCTCTATCCAGATTGATATGTTCATCTAATCTTCCGCAAGGGTCTTCCAAATCACACTGAGATCGTATGAAGACTTCTAACAAGCCCATGAAAAGCATGAAAGTGGATCCTCCGCATGTGGACGCCAAAGTGGGGCCGGTATGGGTAACCGGACAGTCGCATCCCGAACTCATCTGCGAAAGAAGGAAAACTGTTTCATAAGAAAAACAAATCTTGGTGATGTAAGGAGGAAAAGCCGAGAAGTTGACCGAGCTCTCTAAACAATTATTTAACATGTCAAAATTAAATCGTGACAAGTGTGAAAAAAGGCACGGGGTGTCTCAACGCAGTAAACCTTGATTCCTAACCTCCATTTTTGGGAGAAGCGCATTTGTGAATTTGTAACGCGTTTAGAATGCACTTCACCCGAGTGTATTTTTTTCGTAATGTTCAGATGTTTAAATAAACTATTGTGGAGAGTTGGAAAGAAGGCGAGCAGCATAAGGAGAAAATGTTGTTTTAAGGTTCCGATCTTCAGACAAGTGCTCTTTGCATAAAGTCTGAATGCAGTTTATTTCAATAAATTCGTTTATAAAATAATAAAAGAATGAGTAAATCAGCTATTTTGAAATTCTTATCCTTTTGAAGAAGGAAAATTAATATTTTCTGTATATTAAGTTTCATTGAAACTGATTAATTTTGCAAAATAATTCTTATTGGGTGTTGTCCTCATTTGATAACCCTTTAATTGACCGGTTCTTTCGGAGACTCTAAAAAAAGAAGTCCAAAAACTCGCCCACTGTCTCAGGAGAAAAGCAGGAACTTCCTAATAATTCGTCCGATAAAAGTCCGATGCAAGAAATCGTGAGCCGAAAATCGTGAACCTAATTTCGAGGCTTAGGTCGCACGACCGTCTTTTGTGGTCGCGCTAAATTAGGCAGAACTTTGTTTTTGTTGTGGAGCAAGGGTTCAAGGAGTAAAAACTTTTAGAAAAAAACTCATTTTATACTCTGATTTTACTATCGTTGCCGGATGATTTATGAAAGGGCAAGGTCGGGGTTCGCAGTCGCCCTCGTTACCTTTATTTACTGTTTGCTTTCCTAACAAATAAAGAAGACGGATCGAATATTATCGAGAGCTTTCATATAATTTGATGTCGATGAAGGTCATATTTTGGGGGAAAAGTAAATGGAAAAGGGAACGGAAATGATGGAGTTGGGAGAAATGTATGAAATATAGTGATAAGGGACGAGGGGTGTAATGGTCAGGGTGAAACTCGAGATATAGAGGGAGAGGGAGGATTTCAGGGGAAGGTCAGGAGGTGTAACTAATTTTTCTATATATGACTAAAAGTTCATAGCTTATTAAGGTAACAGATTTTTTTGGAAATGAATAGGCAATCGATTTGCATATATATATACATATCGTATTGCTTTCTGTTTTACTTATATTTTTTATTATTTTATAATAACCTTAGGCTTCTTCTGTCATTATTAACCCTTTTGCGGTCGTATTAAATTTGGGCATGGGTATACTATTGGTACGGAAGGGTAATTTCCGTCGAAAGAGCAGGGATACATTATACCAAAGTTTACGATGGATAAACAACATTTAGTTTAGATATCTTTTAGATATCTGGGTATATCTTTATTCAATACAGGTAACTAATGTTATGTTTTTGTATAAAAATTATGTTTTATAACTCTCCATCATGTGGTATTTTCAGAGCACTCCATAATATGTACAACTTTTGTTTAGTTAGTATTTCGTTATCTCCAATCGTTGGGGCATCGTATTAGTTCTTTAGGCATTGAGGTTCCCTCAGGAAAAGTGATGAACTGATATAGGAATGCATACAGTATAAGACATACAGTATTCTACCATAAGTAATTCACCGTATTAGTTCGTGCATAGGTGTTTTTAGGTTCGTCAGGCATTGAGGTTCCCTCAGGAAAAAGTGACAAACTGATATAGGAATGCATACAGTATAAGACACACAGTATTCTACAGTAACTAATTCACCGTATTAGTTCGTGCATAGGTTCTTCAGGCATTGAGGTTCCCTTCAGGAAAAGTGTGAACTGATATAGGAATGCATACAGTATAAGACATACAGTATGCTACAGTAACTAATTCACCGTTTTAGTTCGTGAATAGGTTCGTCAGGCATTGAGGTTCCCTTAGGAAAAGGACGAACTGATATGAGGAATGCATACAGTATAAGATTCTTGTCTGGTGGCTGAGAGTAGACATACGGCCGCTAAGGGCTAAATATGGCGCAGGAAGGGTATACTTTAACATACTGTAAACAATCTCAATTCTTGTGCCGAATACTGTAAGATGGAAGACTTGAATATATTCGTGCGAGATTGCCATGTCACGCATGAGAATTTTCTTCCTGTTTGCCCTTTTGATATTCACAAAGCAGTTGAGATCACTCACAATTGAGTTAAGATTACTCTGACCACTTCTGATCCAGTTTATGCCATTTTTTATAGCCGAAATGTCTGATTATCTTTAACCGGCGTTACGTTACATCGACAATGTCGTGTTAATCATGTTTTCATTCCGAATTAAAAAACTTTTTTTAAATATACATTAGCTAATGTTATACTAAAAAGTCACGAAGCGGTTCAACCGTGAGCGCAGAGAATTCCGTTGCTTTTCCTGAGAATTTGATTTATTTATTATGATACTTATTCATTAACTTTGTCACCGCTTTTACATGGCTTCCAGTTTCTCTAACGTTCAGCTGTTTTTATTCAGTCTTTTTTGTTTTCTTTATTAACAATTTATCATTCCCAGTTTTTGCTGGTCTCTCTAACCTTGGCTAAAAGGTTTCTTAGCGTGTACAGGTGTTAAAAAAGAAGGATCTGACTTTCATTTCAACCTTTGCCTACCAGACCGCATGAAGAGCCTAATAAATTTGCATCCTCATTGCCTATTAGCAAGATTTCCCGGATGAAAAATCGGGACTCACTGGCAATTACGACGACATGATTATAGCATGATATCACCGGGAACGAAAGGTTTTCCCGTATTTTTTTGTTATACCGAGAAAACGCATCCTTTCAATATAAAACTCAGGAAGTTTAACTCTGAAATTACGACTTATCTCGTGAATTAAAATCCCTAATTCTTAGTAATTAGTAAATGGAACAATTCTCGAAAGTAATTATACCGGTTTCGAGAGAGACTTTTTGCCTCTGAGTGATGGCGAATTTCATTTTGGGGCTTAACATGTGAAATAATTGTAGCAGGTGGATTACCGCAATACTTGAACACGAGTTGACACGACTTCCCGTATTGATTGGTTTTACTAATAAATAATTACACTTTGTCATTTTTATCTGATTTTTTATATATACAAGTGATTACAAAAATTAAGTCCTCGTTTTAGTTTAATCTAATGAATCTCAGCTAATGAGATTTTAACTGAATTTCTTTTTGATTAGGAATGGTTTTCTTGTGAGGTGGAAAAAAAACAAAGCGAAGTATTTGTCCTTCAATAAGACTTTCCTCGTCAGTGTCACCTTACAGTCTTTTAACATTTACTTTCGAATTGGAAATATCAGTTCCTTTCTTGAGCGCTTTGCCATGGTTTTTGATCCATTGCGAGTATTTGTCGTACAACGTGAAGACAATTCAGACAAATACTTGTGTATTTGTAAAATTATTCAGGAGCAGACATGAAAGTGAAAATTAAAATATGCAATCGTTGCATTTGATAATAATTAACCCGTTAAGCGGATCCGGTATATATATACTGTTGATCTTTTGTATACTGTGGCGGCCATGACGTATATATACGGATAATGATTTTTCTTGGTTTATTTATGTCGTGCGATTGTTTCTGGTAATAAAGGGAGGGTAAGAGTATTGCAAGATTCAACTTGTTTATAAAGATACATAAGATACATAATTATTATGAAGATTATAAAGAAACATAAGATATACAATATTACAAATTATATAAAATACATGTAATAATTTAAAGAAAAATATAATTTTGTATAAATATAATTTATAATTTAAAGAAAAATATAATTGTGCACATTCCGAAACTAATCAAAGCCAAAGAGCAATCTAAATATAAACATAAAAAAGCCTTCTTTTCCTTTCTCTCTTCCTTTGTCATCATTCCAACCTTTCGGAAACCACTGTCCGGCTCGTCACGTATACATATAATATACATATTATATAATACAAACTTACAATATTATAAAGATACATAAAGTTTCGTTCATTTTTTCTCTCTCAGTGTGTGTACATTACCTTTGTACTTTTATTTCAATATTTTATAACCTGTAATAAACATAACCTAAAATAATATAAATATAACATATAAAAAAATTATTCGATGGATATGACGTACATATACGGCATCTACTGCAAATACGTGGCCACTGCAGGAACCACTACTCGCTACATACAGAGCGCTTAACGGGTTAAAAATTCTCCTATTTCTTGAGGGGCTATGCCTTATAAAATTCTCCCAAAAGAATAAAACCGCACAATTACACATGAAAAAAGCCGCATAATATTGCAAATGTTCGGTCAAATCGTAAAAAAATGCAATTTATTGCTCCGGCTGTGTCCCGGGGTCGTAAGGCTTAAACCTTAGGCTTTTGGCAGTTTTAAGTGCATTTTTAGGGGAATCATTATCTCAAACCGGCGGTTGTTACGTAAACCCAAAAGTGTTCGTATTAGTTCCGCTAATGTAAAAGCCGTTAAACGGGATTACGGACACATTTGGAAGCACTTACTCAGATTTGAGCGTTTTGCTTTAATGCAAAGAAAATCGATTAAATTATTTACTTATTGATTAAGTTTGTTGCTTCAATGAAAAGCCCAGGCCAATCTGGAAATGGATTGATTAAAATTCTTTCATCCACAAGTTTCTCAGGGAAATCATTCGCTCTTGCAAATGTTGCACTTTTATTTCCTCATAACAATTATTCTAATCAGTTTCCATTTTTATTGCTTTCAACCTAATCATCCCTTAATAGAGTTTTTCTATTTTTACATATTTTTTTTTGCTGATCCTAAATTTAACTCCTGCAAATGAATGCCACATTTTTATAATACAGAGGGAGAGAAACTCCAAAGTCGTAAAAATATTTACGACGTGACTGCTTAATTGACATTTTGGACATATTACTAACAAAATTTGTTCACAATTTAATGTTTTATCTCCTGAGCTAAAGTGTCGAGCGCCATTACGCTTTTTATTTTTTTGGACTAAAAATTAGAACATATCTCTCTTCAATCTTGAAACTTAAATTATTTCCAAACAGGTTATTATTTTAGTTTCGTTCTAATGTTTCTTAAATAAAATTAATTAATTAGAAACTTATGTATTATTATGCAACGCGAGCTTTGATTTAATCTTGCGTAAAAAGTTTATTTGACATTAATGTTATAATAGTTAAGCGGGTAAATATCCCGTTGATATCATCATAACGTACTGAATTTATTATCGACCGCCTAATTTTAGAATTTTAATCGATGTGGCAAAAAATTTTCACAACGGGAATAATAATGGCGGTTGTAATTCATCACAGTAAATTGTTTTTCATGAGGGATCATTTGTTTATTAACTTCCAGCATATGTTATTCAATCGCGAGAGATCCGAAATGCAGTTCAAAATAATGGAAATTACATCAATGGAAAAATTTACATAATCTTTTTGCTCGAACGATCCCTAAAATCATTATCGGATTTAGAAATATTTTTTGAATTTTTAAGATCAAACACCGTAAAAAAAAAATCATGTAAACTTCTCATGACTCCCCTAAAATGAACAACGGGGGTTGAATGTAGAATTAATCACGAATGCTTTTACGATATAACGGTGACCTTATCTCCAGATTTATCTTCTTTTTTTATCTCTTAATTCACGAGCAACATCATCTGCTCTGCTCCCTTTCTCGCCCTACTTAATTATGTTTCAATTGTAAAAAAAAAATTGTAAGATTTCTGCTTAGTATGTCACATGCATTTATGTCCAGGAGAGCACACACAGAAGGAGAACATAATTGTAAATTGTCAGAGCAGTAGGAGCTGACCATGTGGATAACGAAAGACGTTTGTTAAGGTATCCGAATTGGCCTATTCATGTCTTTTCATTACATAATTAGTTGCAGAGAGGAATAAAAGAATGGCGAACAATCACATACACACTGCGATTATGATTCTTCGAGGAATCGTGACCCGAGGCTTTGGCTTTTATGGCTGTATTTTTATCACTTTGTCATGGGTTTCGTTGGAAATTGCTAAAAGAAAAGCGGCCAATAATTAACCACAATACTACTATTATTAGTAATAGCGAAGTTTAGGCCCCTGAGCATTTATCTGAAAAGTCAGCCGGGTAATTACCGGTGAGGTAACTGAGAGGAGATATGACGTTTAACCGGATTCATAATAAATAAGAAAGCCTCGTGTCAGTTTTCGGGATTTTCGGCAATTTAAGATTACGAATCTAACTCATGAAAACTGGTGCAAATCAAAATATAATGACAAGTTTGCGCCTCGAAGCAGTTGCATTGATTTCCGGTCTTTGTAAAAGGGGGTTCGATTGCATTCTTTTAAAGTATCTGCTATCGGGTTTGGAAATATACTTATTAAGTCAGATGACCTTCAGCAGCGGATGTGGATGATTTGATATTATTACGGAATATTATTAATTCGCCATTACGTAATTTTTGCATCGGGTGTAAAATAAAGGAAATATCAGTATAAAAGAGAGAAGAACATTAAGTTAAGAATAAAACAGTTAAATCCGAGACGTGTCAAACTGGAAATACGAGGAGGTATTTAACATTTATTTGCATCCCGGGTTGCAAAAATACAGAGAGGTGAAGCAACGAGATATGAAGAAAATAACAAAGATAAGGGAGATATTTCGCTTTTTGCGGCTGCGATGGACCGTGGAGCAACCCGGTGTTTCCCAATAAAGATAAAATGTGTCTCCGGTGGCGAATTACGTTAATTTCTATGTCTTCAGGCGAAGCACACTCTTCAGTCAACCCTGAATTTGCCGAAAAGAAATAAATAGCCTTTCAATTGTTGTAATACTAAGTAAGGAGCTGCATAATTCTTACGTAATGAGGACTGATTTCGTTTGGATATTATTAATAAGCACTCATTACCATCTGGTCCCTCCCGCAGGCCCCATTTTATATGTTATATCGTTTAGAAAAAAATAAATAAAATCCCATTACGAATCTTCATGACGAATATAAGAAATGGTGACGTCACAAATGTCCAGTTTTATTTTCGTAAAAAACCCTAAAATTAAAATGGCGATGCATAATATAATATTGTGTCTAAAAAATAAATCAGTAAATAATGAATGCCTCAATAGAGAGATTATGCAGAGCAGAAGTCTGGGAAAAAAGGGTTAATTTTTCAATCAGAAGTACGGAAATTATACGCAGGAAATGAAAAAAGGGGCAGTTTTTTTCAATTATAAAGATGGGAATTAAAATTACTGGCAATTATTTAAATTTTAAATTTAATTACCGCTTTTGCACTCGGGTTTTGGTTAAAGAAGAAAAAAGCAATTATGATACGATAATTTTTTGTCTTTGTTCCAAAATAAGTCAAAATGGTGACTCGGAAATTTTTTTAGAAGGGAACTGTATTACTTGGTTAAAACAAAGGGTAAAATTTATTATTTAACCGTTCATTATAACGGTTCCTAAAAGATTTTAAGTTTTGCTTTTAATTTAAAGATCTTCCGAAAAATTGGCATTGAAATTATATTTTTTTTAGTATGGTCAAGAAAATTTTGAAGTTTATTAGTAAAGTCAGCGAGTACGAGAGGGAGAGAAGGCGGTGAGTGAGTGAGAGGGTGAGCAAGATGGCGTCCAACGGTTAGTTTGAGTTTATGCTTAATATAATTTATTATGAAATTACGTGCGGTTACTTTATTATTATATGTGAATAAATTGAGAGACACCCTCATCGTATAACCGTAAAATAATTTTGCGAATTGCATTTATATAAACCTTTTCCAAGTGTATTTCTTTGAGGTCACGACCGCTTAAAATCTTAAGCATTTTTAAAAAATAAATAACCATTCATCGAATCAAATTGTCTTTGATTACTGAAATAAAAAGCCACTCGATATTTATTAACTGAGTGAGATTAAATATTTTAGGAAGGACCTTATTTAAAAAGAAATGAAAGCGGAGGAAACAATGCCATGTTTTTTTCTCGTGTTTTCCTTTTTCACCGGTTTTTTTCCTTTTTTCTTTTTTTCAATGTCAGTCTCTTAAAATCCAGAAAGCGAATTTCGAAATCAAATCACTTAAAAACTCAACTTGAAGGAGTGAAAACATTTCTGCGGCTTTCGGCCTTCTCAGTCGGTCGGATCTGGCGCAATACAAGAGTTGAATGTCGGGTGTAGTGTAGCGTTAAGATGGCTCCGGTAGATCACTTTTACCTCTTCCGCCCATTTTTAATTTTTCCATTTTATGGGTTTCAGAAAAGCGGGGGAAATTCATATACCGATCATTCGATCACTTTCTTTTTTTCTTATACATTTAACCCGTTAAGTGGATATGCCGTATATATACGGTTGATCTCTTGTACACTGTAGCGGCCATTACATATATATATATATACGGATAATGATTTTTCTTGGTTTATTTAATAATATACGTTCGATTGTTTCTGGTAATAGAGGGAGGGTAGGAGCATTGCAATGTTTACATAAAGATACATAAAGTGTCGTTCATTTTTTCTCTACTCTTCAATGTGTGTACATTACCTTTGTACTTTTATTTCAATATTTTATAAGCTGTAATAAACATAACCTAAAATAATAATATATTACTCTATTTTTCCCATATTAGGCGATTAGAGTTGATGGCTACAGTTCAATTTTCCTAATGAGTGGCCCATCAGTAGTCTTCAACTATACTTTTTTTTATTTTTAAATTGACTATATACATATAAAGTTTTCAAATATGTGAGACATTAAATCTAGGTAATTATAAATAAATCAAAATTTAATAAATAACATATATACCACAAGGTTAAAAGGGTTAAAATGGTAAAAATGGTAAAATATTAAAGTTAGTGTAATAAAATTAGTATAGTTTTCATGTAGGTAAAATATTAAATAATTATATATAACCTAAAATAATAAAAACATAACATATAATGGAAATGATGTTAAAAAAATTATTCAATGGATATGACGTATATATACAGTACTTATATATAAAATTTTTAAAATAAAAGCATTAAGCGAACAGGACTTAAAGGCCAAACTTTGCAGTCCTTACAAATACAGAAAAAAGTCGTCATGAATAATCGGGAATCCCGCCTTTGTGAGGCGCAAAAAAAACTTTTACCCCCGAGGCAGGGAAGTTTACGACGTACCCTTCTCTTTTCATGCCTGAGGAAGTTTTCCGCTTTTCTTACCTCGCACTTTGGATCTGATCCTTAAATATCAAGGCAATAGCTCTTAAAATAAGAAATTGAAATTTTATGAAAACCCCGACTACAAAAAAAAGTCATTTAACGCCAAATCCTCCGTTTTAATATTAACACAACTGGCTCAGTTTGCATAATTTTACAATTACAGTAGCTAACTAGGTGAATGCAAGCTCTTTGTGACTTATGAATGAAGTTGTTACTCATTATCTCTGAGATGGTACAAATGCGCCAAATGCGTGACTCAAAGTTTTCAATGACTGAAAGAACGCACGCGTTATTTATTTATATAAATGTCGATGACATTTTATGAGCCTAATTGAAGTTCGATTTTCAAAAATGGGCAAAAATAGGAAATAACGAACTCTTAATATTATGGATACACTTTTAAACTACCTTTTGGTAAGAAATTTACAGCAAAGGTTGTTCGAATCCGTTAGAACTCTAATACCAAAGGCAGATTATAGAAACTATAATAATTATATTAACTATAATATTATAGTTGAAACAACTTTTATAAAAATTATCCAAAATTAATTTCAGTCTAGAAAAATTATTATTTTAAAAAAAATCATACAGCGCTTGGGTTTAATGATTTCTTTTGCATAATAGCAAACAATTAAAAAATGAAAGTTGGTTGTGTCACGAGATTTTCATTAAGGGGCAGTTGAACTCCTAAGGGCAAGCAAAATGTTTTTTTAAGTACTTCACAGTTTCCAAAGGGTTTAGATTTTAGTATAACAGTTTGGCCTATTTACTTTGTGGGGAGTGCTGACAATGTCGGTTATGGTTTTACAGCACCACTCGAACAGTTTGTAACTTCTTTCTAGTGAGCTTATCTAATGTCTTTTATCTCCGTTTCGGATTCAGTTTGTATTCGATCTTCCACTGTCTATTCTCTCTCCTGTCAACTTTTTTTCCGAGCAATTCATCAAGATGTCTTCTGTAATACTTTTTAAATTAAGATGCCTCTTCTCTGGTTAATTATTCAGACCGGATAGTCTGAACAAGTCATTTTATTTCTCAATGTTTGAGTTTCTACGGCTTTTACTTTCGTACTGCATCAATTTTATTTTGGATTTAAATAATTAATTCCATCTGATTTAACCCTTTGCGGTTGTATGTCTACTCTCAGCCACCACAGCAAGGAACTATACGAATATATACGAATCTTATACTGTATGCATTCCTATATCAGTTTAAACTTCTTCCTCAATTTCTATTAAACCTTTTCATCAACTAATACAATTGGAGATAACAAAATTTAATCTAAACAAAAGTTGTGTAGAATTCCAAAGAATATTTTCTAAATTGTATTTAGGAGTAATTAGAGATTCTCTCTTGTTAAAATATTACTAAATATTACCGAATATTATGTATATGTATCCCTGCTCTTTCCAAAGACATTAATTCCGACCAATAGATACCCATACACAAATTTTATACGATCGCAAAGGGTTAAAAAATAAATTCAACATGAAAATTCAATTAAAAAGTTCAACTCAAAAGCTTTAAAAT
Organism: Brueelia nebulosa; assembly: GCA_028293925.1. NCBI lineage: Eukaryota > Metazoa > Arthropoda > Insecta > Psocodea > Philopteridae > Brueelia > Brueelia nebulosa. The sequence continues at coordinate 319,789 of JAQIBA010000049.1, forward strand.
TACTTCATTTCCAAAAAAGTTTGTTTTTATCACCGAAAATCACTACTGAGGGGTTGCAAATGTTATATTATAAGGGTTGATTCAACGCCATTAATTTCATTTAAACACTTTAATCGGAAATATAACGATAATCATCGAACCATTTTCAAATTAACACGTCTTACACATGCGGAAGCAAAAAATGGCGCGCACTCATTCAGTGCTACCACCTTACGAAAGTTGCTCCTCTCAACAGCACATATTTTGCTCGGGAATTTCACTGATTAAATGTTATATTTACTGCGAATTTTTATTGGTCTTGTGCCTGACATAAAATTAATGCTAAAATATTTTTTATTCTTCGAGTTCCAAGCATGAATACACTCGAGTGCTTCTCGAAACGGCGTTTCACCTATGCGTTCTGGTGCCTGAAAAACTACTTTTAATTACATCAGTAGAAATGTGTGACGGTTATTCAGAAGTTATAAAAAATCTTTAAAAACTCTCAGTTTTTTATTTCCGGAGTTTTAATGATTTTATTAAAATGATTAATGATTTAATGATTTTAATAAATAAAATTTCAAAATTTTGGGATTAAAAATATCGGGAAGGTGGAGTGGTCAGCAATTGGGAAAAAAATGATAAAATGCAGTCGCAAAAGTGCTGAAAATAAAGAAATGGGACAGGAGAGATGCAGAGAAAATTCTCAACTTATGAAATTTCTGGAGTAATAACGACCTAATCTAATTTGCAAATAGAATTAATTATAAAGTCATAAGCTTCTCGGGCAAAAGTTTCGCCATCATAAATCACTGTGATTAATGCACATCTACAATAGAATTCCGTTTTCATTTATGACTTTTGAATGGCTCGCACCGTTCAAATCCGATTTGGTTCCGCTTTTTAGGGAACGAGGCATGGCAATAGAAATTGTAATTTGCTGTGAAAATTAGGAAGGACGGCAGACTCTTGCAACGGTCAGTTTTATAACATAGCAGAATGGAAAGAGTGCTGACGGGGCGTTGGAAAGAACACCCTCTTGGCCGAGAGAATCCTTGAGAAATGAGTAAAGGGGGAAATGGAGCCATTGTAGCTTTGTCCTAGACCCATGAAAAATGATTCTTTTGTTGTGAAAGTCCTCTATTGGGTTAGGGTTCAGGTACCGTATTGTTCATTGGCAATATACTCTGGGTCGAACTTCGCCTGTCAGCCGAAAATGTTTTAAATTGAGATTGTGAGCGGAAGTTTGGAAAATTTAATTAGGTTTGGCGTTGAGGTCAGTTACGGCTGCAATTTATCATTCCGGGGGTTCTCTATTGGAGCTGCTATGCTATTGTAAATCAAATAAAACTTTACGTAAGCTTTTCTCCATCAGGGTTATTAACAAAATTACTTTGGCGGTTTGGTTCAGTGTACCTGTTTAACCCCAGGATGCATGATTGTTTCAATTTACACATTCACACGGCGTGGGCCTCGGAGGCTTGGCTTCATTTTTTTTAAAATATTTGTCATTTAGAGTAAAGGTAATAATTTTTCTCATACTGGAAACTTTAAGATAAAAAGATGGTACTGTGGTTATTTAAAATCAAACATGGGAGTCATTCATAGAACAGATTTTTTCATTCATACTCAAGGTATTTAAGTTTGTACCTTATAATTAACCCTTTACGTGTAAAATTGGGGGATGGGTATCTATTAGTCGGAATTAATTTCTTTGGAAAGAGCAGGGATACATATACATAATATTCAGTAATATTTACTCATATTTTAACTAGAGAGAATCTCTAATTACTCCTAAATACAATTTATAATTATAAGTATATTTATAATTAAATTATCTCCAATCGATGGAGCATCGTATTAGTTGATGAAAAGGTTTAATAGAATTGAGGAAAAGTTTGAACTGATATAGGAATGCATACAGTATAAGATTCGTATAGTTCCTTGCTAGTTCCTTGCAGTATGTGCCTGAGAGTAGACATACGACCGTAACGGTAAAAAGGCTTTGGTGGCTTAAAGTGATCATACATACCGCAAAGGGTTAAACTGATATAGGAATGCATACAGTATAAGATTCGTATAGTTCCTTGCTGTGGTGGCTGAGAGCAGACATACGACCGCAAAGGGTTAAGGTATTCCATAAGTTGTGATTAATTTAATCCGTCGTATTTAGCATATAAATCTCGAGTGAATATTTCCGCGTCAATTTATTCGAACGACCGATAACGCAAATATTACCGGTTTGTCATTCTGAACTGAATTCCGTTCGTGCACTGCACCGATTGATACATATTTTGGAGCGATCACGTAACTGGAAACTGTTAAATAAATAAAACTCGATTCTCGCACGGGGTTTAATTTGTTTAAAGGAAATTTATGAATGTATTTTCTCGTTATCTTTATGGAAATTCCTGTCATTAAGCCATCTGCCGATCCGATGCCACTCTGAGAGTGTCAGGACCTTTCAAAAGATCGTTGAAAAGCCTGGCCTTGAATCTCAGAATAACACCGATTGCGTGACTGAAGAAAGAAGATAATGGCAAAGGCTGTGGGAAAATGGAAAGACTCTCGTGGAGATGAATTTTACTAAAATCCAGAAAAGACGATTTAAAAGAGAAAGGAAACTAAGAAAAATGAGAAAAGTCATTCTTCTTCATGACTTGTAGATCTCTTCAAAGGTTGTTTTATTCGAGTAACGCCCATTCAGAGTATTATACATCTGTCAACAAGAGATAAACCGTTTACTTATTTATTGGTTTCACCTGAAAACATAGAGATCCATGGAAGAACCTGAAGAAACGATATCTGCACCTGAACCGGTTTCACTGAACTCGGGCTGACCCATTAATGCAACGGCCGACTAATTATACATCTTTGGTAGCTCTGCAGTCCAATTCAATTTTGGCCATCGATTAAGTGAGTCTGCCGGTAACTTTCTGGGTCGGCGGAGCTAATTATAAAAATCAGCACGGAATTTTACATATTTTGTAATAATTAAGAAACTGTTCATGCAGTCGCAGTGTGGATTTCAAAATGAATTTTAAGGATTAGACGTAGTTATTTTTTCCTTAATTTTCCAATATTCCCAAAGTTATTCTCTCCCGATCGGATTCAGCTGACAAGTTTTTAAGGTATTTCTTAATCGTACCTGATTGAAAAAAAAAATACCGGAATCACGAATGGAATTCGAAGTAACGTCTTTTTGGGAAAACCCTCAAATATTTTTTTTAAATCCAAAGTTAATGACGCAAATACGGTAAACTCAAATATTTCCCAAAAATCGAAAAATATTAACTGTACGATACAAACTAATAATGTTTTCCTTTCCTTCGAGAACAACTGTACTGTTATTATTCCGACTTATATAACGACTTTATCGAGGCTGACTAAAACAATGCAGAGGTGAAATAAAGTGAGTTTTCGCATGTAATAACCAGAACTTCCGGAAAACACGAGGCCTCACTTATTTCTACGTGAAATACGAATGTTTGTGGGTTAATTACTTTCGAATTCCAACTAGTTCCCAAGTTATACGGACCTTTTATAAAAAAAAAAATTACTTAACGTCTTCATTCCCACTTTTCGCCCACAAATTCTGAGAATATCCAACGTGGAAAATTTCCCTCAACCAAAATTAGATTTTTACGATTTTAAGACTCTGGATTTTCCACGAGGGGATTTATTTATTAATTAAAAAATGAATATGAATGTATTAAAGAATGATGGCTGTGAAATTAATTTTCATGCCCGTTTAATTTGTTTAAATTAAGGTCGGAAGAAAGATAAAAATTTTTATTTGGTTGTTTTTTTCTCAGAAGTGTCTTTTACGCCCTCTCGAACTAATTAAAGAATTTTAAAGTCAATAATTTTATTAATAACGACAACCGAAAGGAAAGTAAATGAACTGCAGAACCACCTTGGCAGCATCAAGGTTAAGATAAAAACTCAATAAAAATTAATTTCCAATCAATCAATTGATTATGATTAATTTAGGGAATGCAAAACTTGGCTTTTTGACTTGTGTTTTATTTTACAAAAAAAAAAATGAACGAAAAACGGGGGGGGCACCAAATGGATATATTTGCGAGGTCGACTGCGAAAGAGCGATCAAACCGATCACGAATGCGCCATTTTAGGAGTACACGGATGGTACATTCCAAACCCTTTGCGAAATATAACTCATTACGAGAGAAAGGATAACTGTAATCCCCCCAACCCCTTCAGGGGGATCTGTTTAACGCATTATGGGGTAAATCTTCTTCTCCCCCGAAAATGGTCGTCGGTGACATGATACAACTCTTGGCAAATTTTTAACATGGTTTATTTTTAAATTAAATTATTTTAAAAAATTCAAAGGGAAGTGGGTTAGCACTTTTTAATTATTCAGAAGGGAAAATTAACATTTAAAATAAATTCCAGTCTATCTGTTCTGATTTTCTACCCATTTGAATTTTTATCAGAAGAGCGGTTTTTTAATTTTTTAGGCGACTGCGTGATAGTAATTTGAAGGTGTATAATAAATATAATAGATATAATAAACAGTAAAAGTATATAATATATGTCTAGTATACAACTGTATGTAATAGTATGACTGTAATTTTTATAGAAGAGCGATTTTTTACTTTTTTAGGCGACTGTGTGATAGTAATTTGACTGTATAATAATAGTATAATAATATATGTACTATAATATATGTGTAGTGTGTAACTGTACATAATAGTATGACTGTAATTTTTATTGAAGAGCGGTTTTTTACTTTATTAGGCGACTGTATGCGAGTAATTTGACTGTATAATAATAGTGTATAAAATATGTGTTATAATATATGGATAGTGGATAACTGTACATTATAGTATGACTGTAATTTTTATCTAAGAGCGATGTTTTACTTTTTTAGGCGACTGCATGATAATAATTTGAGTGTACATAATAAATGCATGGTATGCAATAAATAGAATAGTATATAATATATGTGTAGTTTAGAACTGTAAAACAACAAACATAGTGCGGTGTGAATTTGATTGTATGTGATTGTGTAACATTGTGAAATTGAAACATTGTGAGCCCGATGAAAGCCAAAAAAGCAATTCCGGGCATTAAAAAAAATGTAGAAGTGTACCTAATAGTATGACTGTAATTTTTTTTGAAGAGCGGTTTTTGCTTTTTTTGGGCGACTGTATAATAATAGTATATAATGTATACTATTAGAGAGCGGGTTTTTATTTTTTTATGCGACTGTATGAGAGTAATTTGACTGAATATAATAAGTGTAATAATACATAATAAATGTATTATAATATATTTATGGTATATAATATTGTGACTATAATTTTTATCAAAGAGTGTTTTTTTTTTTTACTTTTTTTAGTCGACTGTATGGTTTTCCCTGCTGTTCAATGAGAGAAAAACACACCCCAAAGTGAAACCGATATTATTTCGTCTAAAATTTCGCCTCGACCATTGCTCTCTTCCCCGGTTAAATTTAATTTATTAATCCGTTCGAGTTGGGGATTTCGCGTGGGAATCTAATGATAGCGAAAGTGAAGTTACTGGACTCAGTTACTAAGCTCTGAAATTTTGTAATGAAATGCCTCGGAGTCGAGAAAATGTCTGATTAAATTGTTGGCAAAAAAAATCCATTACATAAGAATGAATGAAATGATTTTGCACTCATGACCTGCGTTTTCGGTCATGAGAAGGGCAGTCGGGATTTTATGGAATGCGACTGTGGGTGACTGAGTTACTCCTCCTGAGGTTATGAATGTCGACAGGAGGAAAGGTTGTCATTCTGTGGGACTCTTTGTATATGCAAAAATGTCGATCGCCCTCAGCAATTAAATATTACAACGACGAACTTAATATTAACATTATGTAATCATAATTAAACCCAAATGTAATTAAAAAAAAAGAATACGTTAGTTTTCGGCAGCAGATTTCTTTTGTACTTCGGTTCTTACAATTAGAATTACTTACGTTTATTTTCGTTTAACAAATTGACTCTTAAAAAGGAAGTCAATTAACAAAGTCAAGAACAGGTAATAGTCTGCGGTCCTCAGACTCAGTGTAATCAAAGACTGAAAACACTTTGAGCCGCTTTTCGAAATAAGTTAATTTATTGCAATAATTAACGAGGCAATAAGCTCTCCAACATCAGCTGATAAATGCACCGGAGAGAGAATATGGTCAAATTCATTTCGTGCATTGCGAAAGGTCCTTGAATACGTCGCTTTTTATGGCACTTTACGTTCTTTCACCTATGGGAGAAGGTCAATGTCAGTATAACTTCTTCGGCGATGTCTTCGTCCAACCTTCGAACGGTTATGAACTTAACTGGATTTGTAAGGTTGAGGATTTCGAATGGGTCGAAGGAAAATTCTAAAATTCTCCAAAAGTCAGCACGGCTTGAATCGTTACGTAAAGAAGTGGTCAATTGTAGAATTTATATTCTGATTCGTTTTGAACATCATTGGTAAGCAATAATCCAATCAAAACTGATGTTTTTTTCAAAATACAAAAGTGACGAAGCAGAATGATAACTCCCTTATTTTAATAAATCAACCATTCAATTACTTATTTTAGTATTAATGGCGAAAGCAATAATAATAATAATAAATTGTCTATTTTACATAATTTACAAATTTTTTAAAGTCACGTAAAGTGCTTTTCGCACTTATCTTACTAAGTTGCTTATTAATTACAAAAGGAAAATAAAAGAGAAAAAGAAAAAATACAAAACTACAAAAAAAGGAAAAACCACAAAAAATACAAATACAAAAAAAGAAAAAAACACAAAAAAGAAAAAACTACAAAGAAGAAAAGATTACCAAAAATAAAAAAACTACAAAAAGGAGAAAAGCATCAAAAAAGAAAAAAACTACAAAAATAAAAAACAACAAAAAAGGAAACAAAACTACAAAAAAATAAATAAAAATACAACTCTGCCACTTTTACACTATGTTAATTACAGTATTAAATTTTTAAAAATAATCATCGTTAAATTTTATTTAAGATTTAAAATTTCTTTTAATAAAAAAAAGAAAACTAAAATGGAATTAAAGTGAAAATAAAATGGAGGAAAGGGTGGAGCGAATTGTGTGACCTGTTTTTTTTATAGTTGGGAAAATTTATAAAAGTATAATTTATAAAATTATTCGTTGCTAAGAAAATACATAAATAACTTTAAGAAAATATAGTTAAGGGGGACGTAAAATTGAATTAACTATCCCTAAGGAAAGCATTAACTCGGGAGACAAATGCGATGTTAATAATTACAAAAAAAATAGTTGTTTACAAGAAAATCACCACTGGGAAAAGCAATTCGTCCTTGATAATAAATTTTCCTCTGGCTATTTCGACTCATAATTCACACAAACCGTTTCCTTTTTCCCTCTTTTTTGCTCTTAAGTAAGAGTTCGTTACCGCGAATGATCTGAACTTGACTTACATCCGAACAGTGACTCATTCGAATTTCATTGAAAATCCATTTAATAATTTCTTCGGTTCTGATCGTTTCACATTTCTTCAAAACAAAAAAGGGGTGTCAAAGAAAAAACGGTCACACCCAAAATATTTCCGCCGTAAATCTTATTTCAAAATCTGTTATATTGTTATATTTGCTCTGATTACGTGACTGCGTGATATAACAACCAGATGGTTTTGGTATGGTCATCCCCGCTGGCCTTTAAGATTTAGCTATGTTCATTCTTCGGGTGGGTTTCTTCCCTCTAATTGATGAAGAGAAAACACTGAAAATCTTCAGTTATATTTTAAAGGAGTTTAATTCTGAAATTTATTCTTCATTAATGACTGAAGTGATCTGATCGGAAGATAATTGGAAAAACATTACATAAATTTTATGGGTACTCGAGTGAAAGATAGACAATAAAAAAACAGAGATATTACTTCTTTTCCAATAATTGTGGCATATTACTCAAAAGTATAGATCAGTGATGGCCAACCGTTGATAATGTGCGGGCCAAAGTTGAGTTTGGTGTAATTTCGGAAAATTAAATATGGATTTTTAAAGTTAGTTTTTACTCTTTCTCCCCTTTTCTATTTTTCTCATTTCCTCTTTCTTCCCATTTTCTCTTCTTTTCTTTTTCTCTTTCTTGTCATTTTCTCCTTTTCTCTTTTTCCGTTTTTCCCTTTTTATCATTTTTTCTTTTCCCCATTTCCCCTTTTCTCTTTTTCCGTTTTTCCCTTTTTATCATTTTCTCTTTTCCCCATTTCCCCTTTTCTCTTTTTCCGTTTTTCCCTTTTTATCATTTTCTCTTTTCCCCCTTTTTCTCTTTTTCTCCAATTCTTTCTTCCCATTTTCTCTTCTTTTCTTTTTCTCTTTCTTCTCATTTTCTCCCCTTTTCCCCTTTTCTCTTTTTCCCTTTTTCTCATTTTATCCTTTTCTTTTTTCCCCATTTCCGCTTTTGTCTTCTTCTCATTTTCTATTTTTCTCTTTCTTCTCATTTTTTTATTTTCTCTACGTTCCTGCTCTCATGGCTCTTTTTTTCTTTTTACCTCTTTTTTTCCAGCTTTACCTTTTTTACAACATTTTATGCAAGCAGTCCTTTTGACTTATATGACCGAATGGATTCGAAAGCGTTCGCGTAAATTTAAAATTTTGCCGAAAGGTAAGAAAGAAAGAAAAGAAGAAATGAACAAGAAGAAAGGTAAGAAATGGACAAAAATCACCAAATACGTATGTGAATATAGGAATAAAAGAGCGGGCCACATGCAACACCTTCACGGGCCGTAGGTTGGCCATCACTAGAATAGACAATGAGTTGTGTTAATAACCTCAGTTTTTTAAGGAAGAGTGACAAAAATTTTCACATATTACAATTAAAATTCAACTTTCGCACAGACGCTAAATTGCTACTTTTTGAGGTTTATGACTCTTAATTTTTTTTTTTATTGGGGGAAGGGGACGAGGGGTTATTAGATTAAACATCCAACGCTTCGCATTCCGGAACATCTTTATTTTGTTTTTTTTTTTTTTTATAGCAGCTTTTGGTTAAATTCGCGCATGAAATTTCTCGCACGACTGAACTTGTACCTGCTTTGATTAAAAATACTACAATTTCAATAGGTTTCAAGAGCTGTTCAAGGTTTTTATGATGAAATTACATCCTTCCAAGGAAACGTGATCTCTTGAGGACGTTCCAACAAAAAAAAGTGAAAACAATTAATTGACAATGGTATCCTTCAGCTGGGAGGAACCATGACCACAATCCTGCTGAAGATGCTAATGACATCCAATAGCATCGGAACGGACATTGCCACTGCGCAGTAAACATCGCCCCTCGTTTGACTCGCCATCATTTGAGCTTCTTGCGAATGACACAGAAAATGGAGTGGAAACAAGATGAGACCCCCATAGAAGCTCATCGAGAAGAAGAGGGCGCCGGGGGAAGTCCTGATGGGGAAAAGTGCAGCACCCACCGACCCCACGAAAACCGCAATCTCGAAACTACTCAAAGTCGGTTTCCACGCCAAATATTTCCCGGCGGGGGCCGTCAGCGAAATAGTGATTAGCACACAAGCGATCAGACATGTCAAATGTATGGAGAATTTGGCGGTGTTGAGTCCCAGAAGAAACGCAGGCGATGTGATTCCTCCCAAGAACGCGCAGTAGAAAATCCAGGCCAATCTCTGACTGCTGAGGAACCCTTGCGAATTGAGACGGGTGAACGTCCTCCCGTGCTGAACCAGCGATTGCACGAATATATCCACGAGTGCCATCGGGAAACTGGAAAACAGGTTATACAACACCGGATCGCTGAAGACAACGATGGCAGTGACAATGCAAATATAGAAGGAAAGGAAGAAGTACATGTAGGTTGTTTGGATGTTGTCTTTCACCTCTTGTGACCACGTTCCCGATTTTATGTGATCCATCGCACTCAGCTGATGGGAGAGCCCGCAGCCGTAATATCCTAAGCTTCCGAGCCCTAAAAGGGCAGCTGCTATCACCGATAGAATCCCAATTTTAAGTGCAGCATCTCCGAAATGCGTAGTTTCCTGGCCAGGATTCATTGCTTGACAGCCTTTCACCAATTCCAGAGCTGTCAGTTAATAACAACTTTAGGCACATTTTAATAGTTACCGATTGGGGGCATAAGAAACGCAACAATGAAATCCGGGGGTTGATTTTTTTCTCATGTGATACCTCAACTTATAAATTTTGTTTCGTTTCCAAATTTTGTGGCCAAACAGAAGGCACTGCCTCCGCATTTCGAAGAGCTTTCTCTCAAAGCCTTCTGCGTTATCAATTTATTCCAGAACCGAAGTGCAGTGACCTTAAGGTCAGAAAATGCTGTATTCCTTTCGAATGCAATTATACTACCCTCCCGCAGAGGGTGGACATCCCCATGGGAAAACTCCTCAAATGAGACCCCAAAAAGTTAATTAGTTCCGACTGACAGACTTTCAGTTGGAAGTGTTCCACTTTAATGACCAATTTTCCGGGTTATCATCGCAGTCTAATTGATTTTCGACTTGACAAACATTCTTTTATCTATGACTACGAGGTTCACGGGACACGACCTCAGGACATGTGACTCTGTACGCCATCTCTACCTTAATTATCAATTACGAGCTGCCCAGACGGAGACTATTGGCTTTCAGTCCTATTGTGATTGTGAAAAGTCATTTTTAAGGATTAATCCAATGAGAGAAATAATTTCTTTCATAATTCCAATGAAAATAAAATTGGTGTGTTCAAACTGTTATTGAGTAACTATTTAATTTTTTACATGACGATCTTAATAAAGAAACTATAAAACACTTAATAATACAATCAAATGTTATTATTTCATTACTTCATTGGTTAATCAACTTTCGAAACGGAATTATTATTTTAGATAGCGATAATCCACCGAATATTATTTCATTCCAAACAGGATATTGAGGTTGTGTTTAATCTTAAAGACGTGAACACTAAAAGTTTCAAATGAAAGAGGGCTTAGATGGGGTGTGTCACCTTAACAGTATTTTTCCAGGGATTCCCCTGGTCGTCAGTTGGTGGAACAAGAAGTGGAAAGTCGGTTCTTGTCACTGATCCCACATGACTTCGTCAACCAACGGAACTTTTCTTCCGAGTGGAGTTCCAGAGGAGACCTAATCGCATGGCTGCACTCTTAAATTTGGAATTTTAACCTTGCCATTAAATAAGAAATGATTGGTTAGGTTTTCCTGTCCGGAAAGAGAATCCAGGAAATGAGAACTTTTTTGAGGGAAATATCGGATAATTTCTAAAAATCTGAAGGGGAAAGTTTTCCTAATTTCTTCCCTAATTTTATAAGAAGTATTCAATGGGGGATAAAAAGCCTGGAGGAAAGCTACAATGGAGGACATTAAAAAATTAATTGGTTTCCTCAAGAAAATAATGGAAAATGGTCAAGAGTGTATTTAGGTGTATAAAGATGATGATTTGAGTGGGATAGAAGAGTAAAAAGAAAGGCTGTGAAGGAGGAGCAAAAAGAAAACTGGTATATATTTTTATTTTTTATTAATATTTTGTTTAGAATTATGTTTTTATATTCTTTATTTTTTATATTTCTATATTTATTTTACATTTATTCTTGTAATTGACATTTTTTGTGTTCTTTATTTATAATTTGTATTTATTTATGTATTTTTATTAACTAATTTATTTTTTACTTATTTTTATTTTTTAATTATTATTATATTTTATTTAATTTTGATTTATTATTTTAATTTATAGCCCCCTTTACAGGCCTCTCTGTGTTTGTGTTATATATTTAGTTTTATTTGGTTTTAGTTTTATTATTTTGGTTTGTGTTATTTATTTAGTCCACTTTACAGTACTCTCTGTGTTTGTTTTATTTATTTAGTTGTTATTTATTTTATATTGTGGAGTAAATACGTTGAATTTTACAGTGAATTTGCAATTATATGAAATTATTGAATGTATAACTACTTGAAAGTTGAAATTATCTTTATATTTGAAATGATATTGAATTTCTTGTAAAAAAAATATTGACTGTCTTGATGCAACTTAAATGAATTGTTATGTACATATATCACATGTATAAATTTTGATAAAATTTGGAAAAAATTGTATCATTTATAAATGTATTATTATAATAAGTATTTGTGTTGTGATTTTTTTTGTATTTAATATTTAGGGTTTTCTGCTTTGTAAATTTTGAAAAACTTCCCTACCCTTTATTTTTGAACATTTTATAGTGTAAAATATTGCTAATAAATTGTAAATAAATACAATAAATAAATTGCAATTTATGGTAAATAGACAACTCATCAAAAATTTGTATGAAAAAAATTTTTAGCAATAAAAAATCTTCAAACCACTATTTTCTACAAAGAATTTCTGGCACTGAGAAATTAAAATAATAAATATTGAATTAATTTCAACATAATCTTCGAATTCATATTAATTCATTGCAGTCATTTTTTCCATAATCCAAATTTTGGGTTTTTTAATATTTTTTTCCAACGGTTCAGACGAAGAAACGACGCAAAGTATTTATTAAACGGTTCCTAACGAAACATTATTCTGAAGTGTTTGAGGAGTGTTTTTTGGTTTCGAGAATATTTCAAAGCAAATACAGAAATAAAAAAAAAACGATGAAAAGGTAAAGACAATTTATTGACAAAAGTGTCTAAACATAACGGTCGGCGATGAGAAGTTTTGATAAATACGCTCCCACAGCATACAAATAAAAAAAAAACAGTGAGTCAATAACGTTTTCAATCAGTTTCACTCTGTTGCAATGTTTTTATCTCTCATGTAAAGCTAAAATTTCGATTGTGGTTATGCTGCTCATTATTTAACCCGATAACCAATTGTTTGCTCATTGGGTCATTATTGACTCCCGAAAATCCCATTTTCGACTCAGTTCAATTCAGGAGTCACATCTGAATATAAATTGCAACGAAACACAAATCACAATTATGGTTTAAAATTACACATTCAGGTACACTTTTAGGGAGAAGCTTTCCATTCTGAATTTCTATTAAATGACCGTTGGAAAAAAGAACAAACCATAGATCACCATCTTTTGAGATTACCAAAACATGGCCGAAAAAGCATCGACCAATTCCTCAAATTTCATTGCAATCGAATGTTATAAATATTAAAAAAATGTAAAAAAATTAATTTTTACAAATAGTTTCATTCAAAATTTTATATAAACGGGTTATTCGTGTTTTGTGTTTGTGCAAAAAACCGAAATACTTCAAAAAGAATAACAAATGAATGATTTCAAGATGATATCTTACCGTACTGATGTGTTAATTTCAAAGTTTCCTGCCTTTATTTTACTCCAAGTAAAAGAACTAAATTGCGCGGGAAATCGAGTGAAACTTCAAAAAATCGCGGTACCCGCAAAAAGCATGACTGGATGACGAGAACCTGAATGCAGACACCCGCAACACTGACTTTATCTTTGCCTCGCTCTTTTCGATCTCTCATTATTCCCATCAATTGTTGATCACCTAGTTTTGCGCTGTTAAACGTTTCTTCGTTGGTTGGAGGTACCTGAATTTGAGCCCTTTTCTTCTGATGGGATTTCCCGACTTCGTCAGCAGATGACAGCATTCCAGTATTAGTCAGTATTAGTCGTTTGAGTAGCATCTCGGTAGTTTCCGTCATTCGAGTACCTTACCACGTGAGATTTTTAAACAATTTTAGGTTTTTTAAACCTAAATTTTCAATGTGTCTTATTTTATGTTAAAAATTAGTCTACAGTCTCATATTTTAAGGTACTGTCCTGCGTGGAAAACAATTAAAAGCTGTATTGGGCGTTGAATAATCGAGTTTGTGATAAGTATCAAAAGTATTTTTTTTTAATATCAATTTATATTATTTATTTAATTTTATTTATTATTATTATTTTTAATTATTATTATTATTTTATTTTTTTTTTTAATCGTTTAGGCCAACTGTGGACCACTATAATTCCAACACTATTGAAACATGTTGAAACATTTCTATTATTAACTGCCAAGGCAGACATTTCCGTTTTGCCTTATGATTATTTTATTTATTTATTTTTTATTTTATTCATTATTAATTTCAATTTTATTTACATTATCAAAAGTGTCATAAGTATCGAGTATTTTCGAACATAAATTTTGTATTTCATAAATTCTGGGGAGAAGTTATGATTTTCAGGACGAAATTCATTTTGTAGCATAAAAGTTAAGAAAAAGTTATAAACGCCTGCAAAAAAGAGCGCGATAAAAACGCATACTTTTGTCATTTGCAAGTTGCATACTTTTGTTTCCTCAGGCGAAACAATTTCGATGAAAAGTTTTCACTTAAGTTTTTCACTTTTTCTCTTTTACTTTTCTTATTCAAATTTGAGGGAAAGTAAATTTCTAATTAAATATATAAAAGTGTTGAAAATAAGGAACTTTTCAGAAGATTCGTTAGAATGTCAAAAAGGAGGACTTCAGTAATTATAGTGTAATTGTTAACACTATTTGGGGTTCAGATAGGGAAAAATTGGGAAACTCATTACATCCAAATCCAGTCAATTTTCGGATCCAAAAAACGTTTTGAGTTTTAATTTAACTATTCACAACTCGAAAGTTTTGACGGAGAAAAACTCCAAAAGAAAACAATGGTTTATGTTTCGTGACGTTCAAACGCAAAACATTCCTGGAGATTGTTCGGCACACCCACTGGAATGCAGCACAACCTCGCGAAATAGGATATACACAAATGATGATGCAACTATTTGAATAAACTACGTGCCATCCTGATTCGTTTTCATTGAGAAAAGTGCCAGCTCGAGCCTTGACCTCCGGGAAGTTTTCCAATCAAACGAGAGGTCAGTTTTGTGGAAAATGGAAGCGGATAAGCCGACTTTTCGAAAGCGACAGTCTCCGGGGGTTCCGATTTCATTCGCGGAAATGGCGAGTAAGTGACCGTGGGCTTTGTCATGAGAAGAGTGAAACGGTTTTCAATTGAATGAATGGCGAAACTTAGCGAAACTCGCATAAAACCCTTAGATGCGCTGAAATTCGATGCCTTCCTCTGTAGTCTTATTTAACATTGCTGGAAATTACGTCTCACAAACGAAAAGGGAGTAAACAATTATCAGATTCATAATCGAGGAATACGGTAAGCCGATATGTGGGAATAATTTTTTTTAATATTAATTAGAGTGAGGAACTGTAGTCGAAATGAAAATTTGTTTTTATGTGTAACCTTTCAAAGGTTGCATTGCATTTTCAACGCCATTTTTAAATTTTATAAAAAATCCTTTGATGGATTCAGACTGTGGCATTAACTTGTTTCCCAGATGTGAATACAATATTTGTAATTATCTCTCGGTGAGATGGAACGACTTAATTAAAAGAAAATGAAAATTAAATGTGAGCATAAGTAAAGGTCGGAAAGTGGGAATAGCACATTGCACTAATTGCGCTATTATTTCTTATTTAGAAAGATGATATTCCCGGACTCTTAACTCGGAGTGAACGGGATGCATTTTTAAATCTCAAAGAATTCATCTTAATTTCTGATGAATCGTAATTAAAAAATTTTTTAGGGGAGTTATTTCACTTGTTTTATTTTCAGAACCTCGTCCCGGAAAAATTGGCAATCAAGAATCAAACCCGCCCGCGATTAATTAGAGCTCCATTCCGGGTAAGTCCCAAAATCCCTAAAAAAAAAAAATTAATTGTGTTGACGTTAATTTCGAGATAATTTACGCAAAGAATTAGAATTTCGAAGCGATTCTCGGAACCCGGAGGAAAATTGAACGAGCAGAAAGAAATCCTTGGATTAATTGCTCAAATGTATAATAACACGCCGTGGCGCGTACGCACCATTAGGCCTCAGGTACGCGGTTCGAAGGAAAGTTGAGTGCCTGCCCGCCTGTCGGCCATTATTCCATATTCGATTGCACCCACCACACACTTGACAGTATCACTTCGAGTGTGACGATGCATGCACATGCTTGCTCGGGAAAATCCGATGGAAATGTTGCCAGGTTGCGTTCGGTTGTTTTCCTCGCCGTCTGAATGAGTGATCTTCGCTGAAGTACCGTATAAATATCCGTTTGTGTCTGTTTTGGGAATATTCTAGGAGTGGGAGAGGATTAAGGTATGACGGAAACCGCTCACATGCGATTTCGCGCCATTTTTCCTCGGATACACACTTGCGCGCGCAAAATACTATTTCGAGCCCCGGTGGTGATATTTAGTAGCCTTGAATGTTACTCTTAATTAAAACATGGTATTCTGGTGAAATTTAAATTAAACGTATATGTCTTTGACTGAGGCGATTGCTGTAATCATGGCAATTGGCTGCTTTGAGGAGTTTTGGAAAACCCCTCTGGGTCGTTGCGTAAGTTATTTAATTGGAATGAAAGGAGGCAGTGGGCTCATTATGCACTCGAAGGCGGTCTATTGATCCGGAATAATGGGTGCTGAGTTGCGGTGGACAGCAGCGAATGAGGTCTTTTGGGGCAACCGCAGAGCGAAGTAAAAAAGGAACAGTTAAAGGCTCTGGACTTTGATTTAACCCTTTGCGGTGGTATAAAATGAGGGGATGGGTATCTATTGGTCGGAATTAATTTCTTTGGAAAGAGCAGGGGCACATATACATAATATTCAGTAATAATTAGTATGCTTTGTTTTATTTTATCTTTTAGCTCCCTTTATAGGCCTCTGTGTTAGTTTTATTTATTTATTTATTTTATTTTTAACGTTATCTTTCGTTTTGGTCCCCTCTACAGGCCTCCGTGTGTTGGTTTTATTTATTTATTTATTTATTTTTAACTCATTTTCTCCCTGTTTTTATTTTATTTTTATTTATTTAAACTTATTTTATATCTGTTTTTATTTTATTTTTATTTATTTTCTTTTTTATGTTATCTTTCCTTTTGACTCCTCTGCAGGCCTCCGTGTGTTGGTTTTATATATTTATTTATTTATTTTTAACTCATTTTATCCCTGTTTTTATTTTATTTATTTATTTTAACTTATTTTATATCTGTTATTATTTATTTATTATTTTATTTTTTTTATGTTATCTTTCCTTTTGGCCCCCTCTACAGGCCTCTGTGTATTGGTTTTTATTTATTTATTTTTAACCTATTTTATCTCTGTTTTTATTTCGGACTGTCAATTTTGTACTCTGAAATGTGCTTGGTTATTTGTTGAAACACATTTTATATGGTAAAACCCTGATAAATGATAAAACGTTGATAAAAATTGTAAAATTTACATCAATATATATATATTCTATACTGTACTAGTAATATTTAGTAATATTTTAAGGAGAGAGAATGTCTAATTACTCCTAAATACAATTTAGAAAATATTCTTTGGAATTATACAAATGCACAACTTTTGTTTAGATTAAATTTTGTTATCTCCAATTGTATTAGTTGATGAAAAGGTTTATTAGGCATTAAACTGATATAGGAATGCATACAGTATAAGATTCGTATATATTCGTATAGTTCCTTGCTGTGATGGCTGAGAGTACACATACGACCGCAAAGGGTTAAAAATAACAAGATTAAACATATAGATAAAGCAGGTAGAAGTGTCCAACTGATATAGGAATGCATACAGTATAAGAGTCGTATATATTCGTATAGTTCCTTGCTGTGATGGCTGAGAGTAGACATACGACCGCAAAAGGTTAATCAAAAACAGTATAGAACAATGGGTGAAGATGTCATCGGTGTGACCGTAATGAAAATAGTCTAATTTGGAGCTTTGCCGAACTGACCTCGAAGGTCACGGCATCCATTAATTATCATTCGATGAAATCCATTGCTACATTTTCCTTCTCGAAGGCCGAAAAGAGGAAAACAGGAGAGCACGACCTGCACTAGAATCCACACCTTGAGAACTTTTTAAAAAAAAATATATTTGCACTTAACGAATGAGGAAAAGGCGTTCTTGACACCGTTTCCTCAAATTTTGTTTGGGATTCGCATGAAGAGCCTTAAAAACACATTAAGACAGATTGTATGAGATGTTAGGGTGAATGCATTAGAGTGGTGATAATGGGCATTGGGGGTCAGAGATCGCCAGCCAAAAAGCTTTTGCCTCAAACCATGAGACTTAATTCACTAAATGAGTCGTGGCCATGATGAGAATGTATTATATGTCCGGAGGTTGTCATAGGTTTTCACCTGTGATCATCCTGATAATTCATCTCCTAATGTGGCAGCCGGGGTTGTTTTTTTTTTTAGCCTTCTGATGCTGTCAATGCCCTTTTGAAAGGGGGGGATAATTCGGGCGACCACCCGGAGCGGAAAAATATTACTGGCGGTAGTTTTTTTGCGGAAAGTATAAGAGAAAAAATTGCATCCGTGGTCTGATTAGTTCCAGAATTTAAACTCTTATCTGAAACGGTTTAACTGTCATGGCTTATGATGAAGTCACTGACCAATTGAATATAAAAGATATTATAAAAAATTTGAAGAACTAAATTTTTGCTTTAATACAGTGATGGCCAACCTTTGATAGTATGAAGGGCAAACTTGTGTTTGTTGTAATTTCTTGAGGCACAAAGTTTTGCGAAAATTAAATATGGATTTTTATAATTAGTCTATTTGCCGAAAGATAACAAAGAATTAAAACCATCCGATGTTTATTTCATTAGTGCCATGTCTGCAGTTGTTTTTCAGAAATTTGTCACATAATAAAAGAGCGGGCCACATGCGACACCTTCACGGGCCGTAGTTTGGGCATCACTGTTTTCATTCTTTTTGAAACAACAACAATAATCACAATAAAAATTAGTTTTGTTTTTTTTCTATCCCACTTAACTAGTGGGGTAGGAGTGTTTATTTTCAATAAAAAAGATACATAGATTGTACAACAAAAAGATACAAATATAAAAAAGATGCAAATACTAAAAAGACAAATACAAAAAAAAAGATACAAATTGTGCAACGGTGTCAAAATAAGCGTTTCGCTTTTATTTGCACTTTTGTCGTCATCATTTTTATTACTGTTATGATTATTATTATTATTACCACTATGATTATTATTATTCTTTACTAATCTGCTATTTATTACTATTATTATTACTTATTAAGTTATTATTAACTGTTATTCTTTACTTATTAAACTGTTCTTCCCTTATTTTCCTGAGCAGTAATACTTTTAGTTTTCTTTTTACTCCCTCTATTTTTTATTTTTGAATTTTATTATAATTTATTATATTTTTTCTTATATTTTTATTACATTGACTAATTATTATTATTATATTTAATATTTATTATATCTTATTTCATATTTGTTGATAATTGCAGGAACTTCATATTTTGTTGTTTTTTTGGTATGAGCATTTTTATAATAATTTTTATACCTAATAATAATAATAGTAATAATAATAATAATAATAAAATATGTTTCACTTTTAAATATTTTAAAATCACATTATTAGAATTTACACTACCTTAGCTTCAGTACTTGAAAAGTTTTAAGTTTTATTTTATTTTATTCTATTTATTTATTTTTTCTCCTCAATTTGTTTAATATTACAAAAAAACAAAGGCGGTTAATAAAAATGTAAAATAAGAATAATATCGTTATATTTTATTACCAAATCTTATTAAAAATAAGTGTAAATAAAATGAGTTAATGAAAATAATTAATTGTTAAATATAAATATTTGTTTTCTTATTTTCACCCTCATAAGCTGTTTTTTCGCATCTTTTTGTTGTAAGTTTTAAGGATTTAGATTTGTAAGCGATTAGTGGAAGATACCATGACGTTCTTTCGGGTAACTTCTGTCTTCTCATCGCCTCTCCACCGTCAAAAAGAAGTTGAAAGTCACACCGACAATATCAAACTTTTTAAATTATACACTAAAATCCTGCAGCCTTCACGGGCCCTGTCTCCACCCTGAATATGTCTATTATTACGATTTGAAAAAATGAAAGATTTTAATTGATCGCTCGGGGCCATTCCGACCGAAACTTCCACTCTCGCATTATCAACGCCCGGACAAAAAAGCCTCACTTTTGTTGTTGGGGTTATTAGTATTAAAATCGATAAAATCAATCTTATTAATTTTTTCCAGGCGATGCAAGTCCCAGATTCCTGGAATTATACGCGAATCGCTTTCATTTCCCATCCGGAATTCTTTCTCACACGATTCAACAACGTTTCAGATGAGGCTGCTGCCGGTGATCGCCATCGTCGCCTTCGCGACAGCCGCCACCATCGACAAATACGACTACGACAGAGTCCTCGAGCTGTCGCTGCTGTTCTACGAAGCCCAGAGATCGGGACATTTGCCCGCGGACAACAGGATACCATGGAGGGGGGATTCGGCACTCAACGACACCAGCGAGGATGGACACGACCTCACCGGTGGTTACTACGATGGTAGGTCGTCTGCTGCATTCGAACACCGAAGGGAGGAAATTAATGAAAACAATTGTTGACAGCCAGTGACTTCGTGAAATTCGGCTTCACCATGGCGAGCACCACGACCATTTTGTCTTGGGGTCTTTTGTCGTACAAAGACGCTTATATAGCTTCGGGTGAGTAGTCATCGGTGTTTCCAATAGTCATTTAATAGATCCATTCAGATGTTGAACTCACTTCCATTGTACTTTCATAATTTAAGACCATTCAAACTGTGTTTTTACCGGGGCTTAATTGGATTAGATTCTCATTTCATTTGGCTGAGACGTTTTGTCCTAAAATGTCTACTTTGAAAGCGGTGATTGATCCCTTATTTCTGCAATTATAATTAACCCTTTGCGGTCGTTTGTCTGCTCTCAGTCACCACAGCGAGGAACTATACGAATATATACGAATCTTATACTGTATGCATTCCTGTATCAGTTTAAACTTTTCCTTTACTTTCGCAGATACATTGTATAATCCCAAAGATAATTATATAAATTGTATTTATCCGTAATTAGAGATTCTCTCTTGTTAAAATATGACTAAATATTACTGAATATTATGTATATGTATTCCTGCTCTTTCCAAAGACATTAATTCCGACCAATAGATACCCATCCCCAAATTTTATACGAACTCAAAGGGTTAATTCCGACCCATATATACCCATGCCCACATTTTACACGACCTCAAAGGGTTAATTCCAACCAATAGATACCCATCCCCAAATTTTATACGACCTCAAAGGGTTACTTCCGACCCATATATACCCATCCCCAAATTTTATACGACCGCAAAGGGTTAAAGGATTGAAGTAGAAATTTTAGTCTTTGCTGACCCCTCCGGGGATTTTTGTTGTGTACTATCATTAATTCCAGGTCAGTACAAAATTTGTCTGGCTGCCCTCAAATGGGCCAGCGATTATTTCATAAAATGTCACGTGTCTCCCGATGAACTCTACGGGCAAGTTGGTGATTTCGTATTAGACCGCGAATACTGGGGAAGACCGGAGGATCTGAACGCGTCGAGAAAGGCTTATAAGATCGACAAAGATCATCCAGGTAGGAGGCATCAACCCTTCCCCTCTCCGGGACTCCTCTATTCTCTCGTTTCCTTTTCAGGATCAGACCTCGCCGGGGAAACCGCTGCTGCTTTGGCTGCCGTCTCTTTGGCTTTCAAAGACGTCGATCCGGAGTACTCCGCCCTTTGCCTGAAACACGCGAAACAACTCTACAGCTTCGCAACTAATTACAGAGGATTATATCACGAGGCAATTAAAGGAGCTGCGCATTTCTACGAGTAAAACAATTTTATTGATATTTTAGAGGTGGCGTTCGGTCGTTAAGTTTCAATTTTAAAATATAAATGGCGTTTTTTCCGGTGTAAAAACGTTGGTGGGGGTTAAACGATTTCATTTTTCATTTGAAAAAGGGTGGAGTTTTTTTGCTTTGAGCCTAATTAACAACTTTTATACCGTTACATAAAAACTCCTTAAATTTGCACCTAAAAGAACTGGAAATAAAATGGGGAAAGAGAAAAGAAAGATGGCCCAGATAAAAAAGAGATACAAAATTGTTGTTCAGATCGAATTGTGCACATCGATCTAAAATAAGCCATTTTCGATCCATTAATTTTCGACTCAAAATGAAGATGAAATAAGCCTTAAAAGAGAAGAACAGAGTTCTGCTGCGAAATCTTTAATTCCTGGCGTCCATTTTGTTTTTTCACCGAGGAGCCTAAAATCTACGCCAACAGACGCTAACGTTTACTATAATAAATACAAAATATGAACGTCAACTGTTTTTTTTAGGTCAAGAGACTACGCCGACGAACTGACTTGGTCAGCGTCTTGGTTATTTAAAGCCACCGATGATTCGACGTATTTAGACGAAGCGGAACATCACTACATGAAATTCCGGCTCAGGGAGAGACCCAATGAGTTTTTCTATAACAAAAAGGTCGCCGGAGTTCAGGTGAGTGCGCCATGTTTACACGAAAGCGTTATCAGGTGCTGACCGGAGCCATTTTTTAGATTCTTCTGGCGCAGCTCACGGGGAAAGACGAGTACGTGGATGCAGCAGAGTCTTTCTGCGATTTCATAGTCGACGACCAGAAAGTGACACCCAAAGGACTCGTTTATATCGACAAATTGGGGACTTTGTGTCACGCCAGCAATGTCGCCTTCGTGTGCCTGCAGGTAGGCGTGTCCATACTTAAATGCGGGCTGTATCCTAACGAATATTCTCTGTTTCAGGCTGCTGACATCGGATTAAAATCATCTCGAAAGTATAGAAAATTTGCGAAAAAGCAAATTGACTACATTTTGGGAGACTCGGGGAGAAGTTATTTAGTCGGTTTCGGGAAGAACTTTCCACTTCGGCCTCATCACGCGGCCAGGTATGTCTGGGGGGGGGGGGGCAACAGCAGAAGAGAAGAGATTGTAAAAGAGTGTTTGGGTTGCAGTTCCTGTCCCGATCGGCCGGCGCCGTGTGGGTGGGAGGACTACTCCCGGAGGGGGCCCAACCCCCAGACGCTGTTCGGGGCCCTGGTGAGCGGTCCGGACGAGAACGATTACTACGAGGACAGGAGAGACGAGTACGTGTACAATGAGGTGACTCTGGACTACAACGCCGGATTTCAGTCGGCTGTGGCCGGGCTTAGACATCTGGAACTACTCGAGATGCAGGAAGCGAGGAAGGGGAAAAATTCTGTGATAGTTAAATGAGTGTTTGCTTATTTCTCGCAGGTTTAGCTAAATATTTGTGTTTGCTTTGGATACAGTAAAACAATTTTATTTGCGCATACTTATTCTAATGCCGCAGTTTAATCAGGGATGTTTATTTTAGAACATGCGCCGCAAAGACATTTTAACAGATTTCTTCTGTGTTTCTCATAAGTTTAGGAAAGTTCTTATAATTAAATAAAAAAACTTTTTACTCACGATTTTATTTCATTTGAGAACCTTTCGTTGACAACGAGAAAAAGTTCTGACTTGAAAATTAAGCAGACGAAATGGAAAAAGTTTTGAAAATTTTGGCGATCACTAAAAGTATTTTAATTATCAGACCGAATGTTTAATGGTTGAGTTTGTTTATTATTTAATAATTATTATAGGGAACAGAAAATACAGAAACTACAGAGATAATACAGAATAATTTGGAATACAGAAGTTACAGAAATAATTCAGAATACAGAAAATACAGAAATGATTCAGAATACAGAAAATACAGAATTAATTCAGAATAATTCAGAGTAGAGAAAATACAGAAATAATTCAGAATATAGAAAATACAGAAACACGAAATAAAAGAAAAACAAAGGATTATGTAAACTAATATAAGCCTAATAATAAAACAGACTGGCCTAAAAGGAACGTTTTCTTCTTTTTCTGGTGATTTTTCACCTTTTGTATTTTTGTATTTTTCATCTCAGGGACAATACAACGATCGGTGGGCACAAATTAAAAATAAAAAAATTAAAATACAATCATTATAATGAAAAAGGAAAGGAAAAATCCCGGAAAGGTGGCCAAAATTTCCCGTAAACTGATCTGATTTAGTTCCAACTGCAAAGAAAATAACGCGGTCATTTCCACTTTACAGTAAATATTTCCCTTTCTTTTTTCATTTCTTAGTTCAGTTTTCGCAATCTTTCATTTTTTATTGGGTGAAGTTCAATATTGGAAGCGAACTGAAATGCTTTTTTGTCTTTTTAAGGTTTTTTTCGGAATTTATTTTCTTTTCAAAATTGGTGGTATATTTTAGTGTTATATTAGGTATATTTTATTTAGTTAAAAAACTGAATTAATTTTGTATATAACTGCAGTCATCTGACTTTAAGAACTGAATGGCTTTCCAGACAAAATGAAGAGCATTTTATTTCATTTATTTATGTCAGTGATGGCCAACTTACGGCCCGTGAAGGTGTTGCATGTGGCCCGCTCTTTTATTCCTATATTCACATACGTTTTTGGTGATTTTAGTCCATTTTAATTTATTATTAGTGACTAATAAAATAAAATTCTTTCTTACCTTTCGGCAAAAAGACTAATTTTAAAAATCCATATTCAATGTATGCCCCGCTAAATTACTCCAAACTTAAGTTTGGCCATCACTGATTTATGTATATGTCGGTTGAGAAAATGAAAATGAAGAGTATGAGAAAAGTCAAAGTGATTTTCAATCACATCGATCAAAACTTTCAATGCCAAAGTAATTACTGTATATAAAAATTTTTATTTAATTTTTTCCACAGTGAATCTCCCAAAAAAGTTGAAACAATTAATTCCAGCTTTTCGATGCCAATTATTTTCAAAATTTTTTTCTAAAAATATAAAAATAATTAATCCGGGAATAGGGAGTCAATTAAATGCCCGTGGAATTCACTAATTATCGGCATTTTCCGACCACTTTGAACGCTGCCTGTCTTCTGCTGGGTGCAATGGGGCCCACTGCATATGGGCTCATCTCATCGACGGACTTCCGCGTGTTAATTGCCCCCCGAATGAGTGTTATAAGAGCAGCATAACAGAAGGAAGGAATCCTCGGCGCAGAGTGGCGGTGTTCGATTCGTTGTGAAAGTGGCGGGGACGGGCCGGGGCCGCGCGGGGCGTAGCTCCCTCGTAGTGAACATAGCTGTTACCTGTTCTTAGGGTTCACAGATGCGAGCCTGACCACAAGCTGCATTCCAATATGGCGACATGAAAGGAATGCAGGCTGATTTTTGGTACAACTATGCTTACACGGAAGAAAGTCATGTTGCTCGAGGATTTTTTTCATAAAAATATTTTTCGTTTGTAAATTTTAAAAATGTTTCGGTGATCGCGAAACGACTTATTTATTATTATTTAATTTAAAAACGGTTTAGTTGTTGAACTTATTCGTTGCAGAAGCTTTGTTGGTTTTGTAATTAGTGAAAATAAAAATATTTAAATAAATCAGTGTTTGATGGTTGCTGTACGGGCATGCGCGATTGTTTTGCTTACATTTCTGGCGGGCAGCAGACCCACAAGAAAAGTTACTTCCTTGGATTATTGGGAATGTGAACTCGCGAATTTTGGACAGTGAAATGACCAACCATTTCCCAGCTTTTGCAAGATGTCACAAAGGGACCTGTCTGAGGTGAGTGAAAGTAGCGAGGGGCAAAAACCTGCAAAACACTTCCGAAAATACCCAAAATTTAGATACGTGCCAATCCAAGAAATTTCGTCTCAGTGTTTATCCCAGCAAAAGTTAATAATTAACCAAAGACCACTTAAAAACTGGCTTCGGCTTATTTGGAGGTTTTAACATTAAAATAATATTCTTCGAGGGGAAAACGCCACAATTTTCTCATATTTAATTACTGACAAATACATTTCATTTGACCTTCTGCGATTTTAACTTAATTATTGATACATTATTTAGACGTTAAGTAATGTGCCTCTTTGAATCTGCTCTTGTCTTTAACAGACAGTATGAATGAAACGATAGAAAGGAGATTAGAAAATTAATACCGATCAAATATCTGCTCTCTTGCCTTATACAGTTGTACTGAATCAGTCTTATATCCTTTCGATCATAAGAATAGTGTCATTATTTACATTCCATCATTATTAACCCTTTACGGTCGTGTAAAATCTGGGGATGGGTATCTATTGGTCGAAATTAACCCTTTTCGGTTGTATAAAATTTGGGGATGGGTATCTATTGGTCGAAATTAACCCTTTTCGGTTGTATAAAATTTGGGGATGGGTATCTATTGGTCGAAATTAATTTCTTTGGAAAGACCAGGGATACATTTACATAATATTCATTAATATTTTGTCATATTTTAACAAGAGAGAATCTCTAATTACCCATAAATACAATTTATTAAATATTCTTTGGAATTATACAATGTAATTATCTCAATCGATGGAGCATAGTATTAGTTGATGAAAAGGTTTAATAGAAATTGAGGAAAAGTTTAAACTGATATAGGAATGCATACAGTATAAGACATACAGTATTCTCCGGTAACTAATTCACCGTATTAGTTCGTGAATAGGTTCGTTAGACATTGAGGTTCCCTTAAAAAAAAGTATAAACTGATATAGGAATGCATACAGTATAAGACATACAGTATGTTACAGTAACTATTTAACCGTATTAGTTCGTGAATAGGTTCGTCAGACATTGAGGTTCCCTTAAAAAAAGTATAATCTGATATAGGAATGCATACAGTATAAGATTCGTATATATTCGTATAGTTCCTTGCGGTGGTGACTGAGAGTAGACATACGACCGAAAGGGTTATTGTGGAACCTCAGTAATTGATTTCCATTAACCTCCAGATCGTTTCTACCCTTTTGTGTCCTCATTCGGAAAAACCCCAATCGGCGGAGTGACCTCTTATCGAAAGCTGAGATTACAGTGAATCCGAATAAGTCCCACCCTCATCCTTTCCCTTTTAATATGATAAAAAACGAAATTCCCAAAGGCAACTCGGTTCCCTTTTCTGGAAAAGCCTCCGCATTTAACGAGAGTGATCCGTCAGTCCAGCAAAGGTAAAGAACGGGTATTGGAATAAAAAAGTTTCGAAAAAACCTGCAAGTCATCGTAAAAAATTAGATTTTTTCAGACAATTTAAAAAAAAAAAAAACAGAAACTTGTGCTTTTGGAAAAGTGAAGGAATTGCACTAATTGATGCGAAGACGACGGACATATACTTATTATATTTTAGTAACGAAAAATTGGAAAATGTCGAACTATTCTGTCTTTCGACTAATTAACACTTTTTTTATGCTGTTGGGGAACTAAATTTAGATCTTTAGAACATCTGGGAAAATCTATTTTTTTTGCACTATTAATCATAAATTTCAATTAAATTCTATGTATGAAAATTGGTTTGTCATTATAATTATTAATCGTAGAATTTTCGTGGGAAAATTATGGGATTCGAGATGAGCCTTTGAACGATGGCAGCTTAATTAGGTTTGTGATCATCGTCCAATTCTTTACAATGAATATTTGGGGGTGGACAAACTTTGTCGTTTGGGGGAACCTTTCATGATGTGGCGATCAGATTGTTTTGTGGCTTTAAGCCTTTCTCAGTGGAAGACGAAATCGCTCTTTGACACGCACAGGCACAATATGCACGGCTGTGCCAGTGTAACTGGTCTTTAGATCATCGCGCACCTAATGAACCCGATGTCCTTGCACTCATCCTGCATTTTCCGATTATCTCTTCTCCACCTCGAGCCGGATTGCGCTACTGCACTGCCCCCTCATCCGAGAACAATCTCTAAGAAAGGAGCCAGACGAGAAACTCCCATTTTATTGCATTTTATTAAAAATTCAAATATTCGCATCCGATGCAGAATCCATGAGAAAACCGTGCAAGGCCTTGATGAATCAAATTCTCCGAAACATGAAAAACCGAGTTTGGCCTGCGGGTTTTCCTCCGGGCAACGGGGCACCTGCCTTTTGCCCCACGCTCGAAAAATAATTGCGAGCCAGTCAATTACTCGATTAGTCAAGTCCCCATCTTACAATGGGCCAGCTAATGATTCCTCATCAAGTATCGGATGAACGTTAATAGACCCCAAAACGCATTCCTTCCCGCCGCGGCCTTTCATTTCATTTTACGATCTCGAGGGAGAGTAAGAAAAAAATTTTGGACCATTTTAATTACGTTTTTATGGCTACGTTTATAGACATCATAGATTTTCAAGGACGTTCGAGATTACCTGCAGTGGTCCCCAGTTTGGGGATCCACGGAGAAAGTCCACGAAAAGGGATTGTTTTTCTTCGGGGTAGTTTTTACGAGCGTCTGCCCGAGGGGCACATTCTCCATTCAGCAAATCCTTTTGTTCCCCTTATTTGGTTGCATTCTCCCGCATTGTTTTTGAGCAGAGTTGTAATTGGCCGCCTGCCATAGATTCAAACCATAAAATCAAAGCTGTCGGATTGTTTACTTATTAAAATTTTTTATATTCCAGTTTTAGTTAAATCCCATTCGGCAATAAATGCGACATTAAAAATGATAAACGGCTTGTTTATATAACGCGAGGAAGTATAAAATACAATTCTGGGATGTTTTTTTCGCAATAATTCAGATTTAAACAGAAAAGGGGGAATAAAACTCATTGAAAGAATTAATTATGATGAGTCTCTCCCTATGGGATGCACAGTTAATTCCGATGAAGTTTACTCAGATCACTGCGGAAGTATCAGGAAATTAAATTCCGCCATATTTTATGATATTAAACACTCGAAAGGTTTGAAATAGAGTTCTCGCGAAAGTTATAAACCCAAGTTAAAACGGTCGTATCTTATCTCTTTATCCTCACTATTGAAACCATAAAATGTGTGAATATTTTTCTGGAAAAAGTCCCGGATTCCGAGCGGATGACATTAATGATAAGTTCAGAATCTTCAAACGTCACCGGATTTCTCATTTATTACGGAAATCCGTTTTGGGCGTTGCTAAAATAATTCCGGAGATTTAAAATTGTAAACCTTTCTGCTTTGCACAGGAGGTGACAGATTCGTTTCCGGGTCGTTATTTCATCGACTCGTTTAATGTAATGTCCTCCCTCTGCTTACATCGGCTCCACTGCTAATTTATTGGTCGTTCTGCCTCTCTAAGACCTCTTTCTTAAGTGTGATGTCTTCCGCAAAGTGTTCATGGAGTGTTAAACTCGCTGCTCTCCTTCTCAACTGCCCATAATCGTTTTTTTTTTTATAATACTTTTAATGCCGTTTTCAGTGTTTTTTGTGCATGTCGCTCCTGCCATTTCAAATTATATTTATTATGATTTTGAAATTTTTATCGCCATACGGAGAGAAAACCCGATTCAATGGGTGTGTATGTCACTGTATTCACGATAAGGTTTGCGTGTGCAAATTGTGAGAGAACCTGAAGTCCTGATTTAATATTCTCAGGGTGAGTTTTTTATTACGGGTGTGCTCACCTTGAGTAGCGGATAACTACGAGAGAAGTAATTACGTGAAATTCCAGCAAATTATCTTCTCTTTAAGGACGGCAGAGCACAGAGACACGTCATTCGGGTGCAACGAGTAGGGGGAAACTCATTTACGAAATTGCAAATGAAACATCAGGTAGCATCTGTCCAAATAATTCGCCTGCGATCGCACCTTCTTTCGAGTCCGAAAAACTCGTTTCCCTCCGTCTGAGAAAAAAAGTATTAAGTTATGTTAATTTTAGTATTTCAATTTCGTTTTCAATCACCGACTTGGATTAAATTCCTCGACGTGATTTCTCGATAAGGTGAAAATTTCTAACACATCCTCGAATTAGGCGTCGGAGATGATTGATGTCAGGCAGAGCAATCAGTCAGCAATCCAAAACTGATGAGACCAATACGGGAAAATGGAGGGCGAAGCATTTCGATTCGAGCGTACCGATCGAATCCCGGTGAAATTCCATAGTTTTTAGGTAAACCGAAAATTCCCAAGAACACATCAGATAACATTTAATTAACTTGTACTAGTCAAAGGTTCGGTTGAGTTGTTTATTTTTATCTGGAAAAGAAAAAAAGTTCCACCTGGCTTAAAGTCCTGCACTTCATGAGATAGATAACTTCTCGAGATAAAGTGGAATATTATTGGTTAACGCTTATTTCGAGTACGCTTCGAAAACGAGGCAACGTCATGAAAATGAACGGTATCTCCGTTTCATCAGGGGAGTAACATTTTTTTAAATTAAACTATTATCTTGTTAATTATTAACATACTTTGAAGGAATCCATTTTGAAATAATTGAAAGAAATGATTTTCGATATAAAAAAAAAATTCTTCCGAAACAAACCAACCACCGAATACTCATTCTTTCCGAGAACTTCTTTTTTTTGCCGATATTCAAAACGATATAATATAAAAAAAATGGCTATTGAAAGCGTTCACAAAACGTAGAAGCAAATAATAATTAAAATTATGGGTGAATGTAACAAAGGAATGCGCTCTTATTATATTAAAATTTATTAGGAGAAGACTTTTTTCATCAACGGTATTTTATTCTCAGGAATTAACTATTACATATTAATAAACTTTTTTTGATGAAAAACATTTGCCTAAAGATTTTTATTTTTCTCTGTAAAAATCTGCAGAATGGAGGAGAATAAATTTTACCTGTTTTTTAAAAAAGAAAAAATGCCGAACCTCATTCACCACTTCCGGTCGTCATCAACCTCAGGTATCCTCTGCATTAAGGTTCAAGTGGGCGTAGATGAGTGTTCATTTGCGGTAGGTTTTTAAAAAAAAAAAGGGGACACGTTTTGATTTAAACCTCCCCAACAGTCACAGGGGAAATCGATCCCCGAAGAAAAAGCGGAAACGACCCCAAAGGTCGCCGACGTAACGGAAAATTTCTCATCTCGAGAAGAGATAAAGCGAAATATAAGTTCTCACGCATGCCTTTTAGTAGCGGAGAATAAAACATCGAAAAAGGAAGTGACTCTAAAGCGTTGATTTTTCACGGGGTTGATTACTACACCTCGGGGGCCCCCGTCGATGCCATGCATTAAAATTACAGAAGAACTCAGCAATGGCGAGAAGAAATAGTTTGGATTTCGCCTCCCGTTTTTTAATCTCTTATTTTTTTTAATTGCTTGAACGGCTGTAATTTTATTACGGAGTCGGAAGGCTGGAAACCATTTTTGCACGGTCCCTTAAGAGAGGAGTAGCTTTTTCATTTTTAATTAAAACCTTTTTTTTTTTGTTGAATAGAGTTCAAAGTCTGTCGGGTTAGACGCAATTGTTTCGTACCTGAATTTTATGTTGAATTCTTCCTGAGACCGACAGGATTATCCGGTTGAGAATAGTGGTTTACAATGATTATGTTCAAGGTGAAAAGAGAGCAACTCTTCACCGTCACCTGGTGTTTTAATAGTAATTAGCTCGGGATCTTTTAATGAGGATGGCCTTCTGTCCTTAACAGGTGGAACCGGAGGGCACGTGCCAGCTCCCGGCGGCAAGTAAAGCCTTGTTCCTGGAAAAAGTCCGACAATCGAATGCTGCCTGCCAGAGCGGGGATTTCCCCACAGCAGTGGCACTATACACGGACGCCCTTTCGCTGGACCCGACCAACCATATTTTGTACTCGAATCGATCCGCGGCCTTCGTCAAGATGGGTCGATTCGAGCAAGCACTCCAGGACGCCATCCGGGCGAAAGAACTCAACGGCCAATGGCCAAAGGTAGCTTATTCTGAGCGAAATATTTAATTACTATTTAATTGGCTAAAAATTTTCATAGAAAATTATGTGACCTGAATGACTAATGAGTCTTAATTGAAGAACCTTTGAAAAGAAACTTCTTTGTCTTATTCGACTTTGATGAGGTGCGCACACTTAGTTGACCATAAACTATGTAATTTTTTTTTTTTTAATTAACTCCAGGCGTATTACCGTCAAGGCGTAGCCTTACAATGTTTGGGAAGACACGGGGAAGCCTTGGCGGCCTTTAGCAGTGGCCTGGCCCAGGATTCGTCCAATGCTCAGTTATTAGCCGGATTGATAGAAGCTGCCATGAAATCTCCCCTCCGGAGTGAGTATACACTGACGAATTGTTTTTTGCCGCGAAGAAGGTGAAGAAGTAACCCGTTGATCTGTTTCAGCCACTCTTGAACCCATTTTCGATCAACTCGAGGCCATGAAATTGGATAAATCTCCCTTCGTCATAATATCGGTGATTGGTCAAGAACTATTGGGTGCCGCTCAATATGCATCAGCGGTCATCGTTTTGGAGGCGGCTCTCAGAATCGGAACCTGTTCGCTGAAATTGAGAGGAAGCGTGTTCAGTGCCCTTAGCTCGGCTTATTGGGCGCTGAATTCCTTAGACAAGGTTAATACCTGATTTATATCTCAGAGCTTTTGTTGATGTTTGCTCATTTCATCGCTTTCCATCCAGGCGATCGGTTACATGCAACAGGACTTGGCTGTTGCCAAATCCCTGGGTGACATCGCCGGCGAGAGTAGAGCTCATGGGAATTTAGGCTCAGCGTATTTCAGCAAGGGGAGCTTCAAGGAGGCTTTAACCAGTCATCGTTACCAGTTGGTTCTCGCCATGAAATGTAAAGACACTCAGGCCGCCGCCAGTGCCCTCACGAGTTTAGGTAAGATTCACTGCTGATGCGCTCTGTCGGCGTGAATAACCCTTTTTATTCTTCAGGACACGTGTACACCGCAATCGGTGACTACCCGAATGCTTTGGCCTCTCACAAGCAGTGTGTTCAATTGGTTAAGCAAATGGGGGATCGTCTGCAAGAGGCGAGAGAGATCGGCAACGTGGGGGCAGTGTATTTGGCCATGGGTGAGTTCGAGAGTGCTGTAGACTGTCACACCCAGCATCTCAGACTGGCGAGGAGATTGGGAAATCAGGTACGAAATTTACTTCTTTTAATTCAAGTTTTTTGAAAATTATGAGAGTTATTCGTTTGCAGGTGGAAGAAGCACGAGCTTACAGTAATTTAGGCTCCTCGCATCACTACAGGAGAAATTTCCAACAGGCGATCACATTCCACGAGAATGTCTTGAGAATAGCTCAGGAATTGGGTGACAGGGCCATCGAGGCCAGAGCCTACGCCGGCCTGGGGCACGCAGCCAGGTGTGCCGGGGATTATGTCCAGGTGAGATTTCGAGAACGAAAAGAGAACACAAATGGATGATAATAAAATGAATGATGGTTATCCATTCAGGCTAAGAAGTGGCACGAACGTCAGTTGGACATGGCACTCTCGACTCGGGACAAAGTCGGGGAGGGCAGAGCTTGCTCCAATCTTGGAATAGTCTACCAGCTTCTGGGAGAGCATAACGCGGCTTTGAAACTGCACCAGGCTCATCTCAACATCGCGAGAGCTTTTCAGGACAGAGCGGGAATGGGAAGGGCTTACGGGAATATGGGAAACGCCCACAGCGCAATGGGATTTTACGAGCAGGCCATTAAATATCACAAACAAGAGCTGACGATTTCAAAAGAAGTGAACGACAGGAGTTCCGAGGCTTCCACCCACGGAAATCTAGCTGTTGCCTATCAAGCCCTCGGTGCTCATGACATGGCCCTCGTCCACTACAGAGCTCACCTCAACATAGCGAGAGAGCTGAAGGACACTGCGGGGGAGGCCTGCGCCCTTTTGAACCTGGCCAATTGCCTCAGCAGTCGACAGGAGTTCGCTCAGGCTGTCCCCTACTACGAGAACTACCTCATGCTCAGTCAGGTACTCACATCCCTCATGTTTTTCCCGAAATTGTGTTTCAACGGTGTTCATTTTGCAGGAGCTCCATGACGTCGAGGGGGAGGCCAAAGCTTGCCATTTTTTAGGCTACGCTCACTACTGTCTGGGTAACTTCAGGGAAGCCGTGCGGTACTACGATCAAGACTTGGCTTTGGCCAAAGACCTTCAAGATAAAATGAACATGGGAAGGGCGTACTGCAATCTGGGACTCGCTCATTTAGCTCTGGGCAATTTGGAAACCGCGCTCGAATGCCAGAAATATTTTTTAGGTAAGCACTCATTCAGCTGAGAATTGAGAAACGAAAGTTCTGACCTCGAAATATTTTACAGCCATAGCACACATGACGAAGCACCTGCCCGGCAAATTTCGAGCTTTGGGTAACATAGGGGACGTCTTGATTAAAATGGGGGACTTAGAGGAAGCCGTGAAGATGTTTCAACGCCAACTCAGCATTGCTCGCAACGGGAAAGACCGATCACTCGAAGCTGCCGCTTGCGGAGCTTTAGGATTGGCGCACCGAATGCTGAGGTGTTATGACAAAGCTCTGGGCTACCACACTCAGGTAGGTACCTTTGAAAGAGGTGCAGAGACACCCAACGGATGAGCTAATGGTTTGCTCTCGCAGGAACTCTCCCTCAGACAAGAGATGGGAGACATAAAGGGAGAATGCAGAGCTCATGGCTATTTGGGGGCGGTTCACATGGCTCTCGCTAACTACACTCACGCCATCAAATGTTACCAAGAGCAATCGGAGCGTGCTAACGAGTTGAAGGACTCTGCAGTTCAGGCGCAAGCTTTCGGGAATTTGGGGATTGCCAGACTCAATATGGGACATTACGAAGACGCCATCGGTTATTTCGAACAACAATTGGCGACGCTCGAGCAGCTCTCGACGACCACTGCCCTTCTCGATAAGGTAAACAACACAATCCTGAAGAAACAGAAGGTAGAATTCTTAATTATGAAATTGTAATTATCAGGGAAGAGCATTCGGTAACCTCGGAGACTGCTACGATGCCCTGGGAGATCTAGAAGAAGCTGTCAAATGTCACGAACAACATTTGGCGACCGCTTTGAAATTAAAGTCAGCGAGGGATCAAGAGAGGGCCTACAGAGGTCTCGGACACTCTCACAAGAGATTGGGGAATTTGCAGCAAGCCTTGGTGAGCAGAGAGTCATAGTGCAGCGAAGAACGGATTTGAAACCGATATTAAAACAATAATGCTTTCAGGTGTGTTTTGAGAAAAGGTTGGTCGTCGCCCACGAGCTGAATAGCAACGAAGCCAAAGCCATTGCATACGGCGAATTAGGTCACATTCATAGCACCTTAGGCAATTTCGAACAAGCCATCAACTGTCTGGAACATCAGATATCAATTTCCAGGTACTTCACACTTCTCTACTTGTATTCAAATCCAAATCATTCACTAAACACTTTTGTGTTTCGTATTTCAGAGAATTAAAAGATAGATTAGGGGAAGCTGATGCCGCTTGCGGATTGGGACAGGTATACCAACAGATGGGGGAGCACGCCACCGCCCTAAGGTACCACCAAATGGAACTGGCAATAGCGGAGGAACTGGAACTTCTCAACCTCCAGTCGCGAGCCTGCGGGAACCTGGGAATGGTGCACGAGAGTTTGGGTAACTTCGAGGAAGCTTTAAGATGTCAGGAACAACATCTGAGTGTCGCGGCGCAAACCAACGATAAACAGGGCAAAACCATGGCGTTCAGCAGTTTGGGTGAGCACTCGATGCTGTTGGGGGTGACTTTACAGGGCGAGGGTTTAACTGATGCTTTTAAACCTTCAGGTCGGATCCACCACGCTTTGGGGAACTCTCATCAAGCCGTGGCTTATCTTCAGCAAGGTCTGGTTTTAGCGGAACAACTGGGGAGGAGGGAAGAGGAGGCGCGGATCAGGCATCGATTGGGTTTGGCTCTTTGGGGTCATAATGACCTCGAGGGCGCTCAAAACCAGTTGGAAAAGGCAGTTCAGTTGCTGGAGGGCATAAGGAGGGAAGCCACGGGAATAAACGAATACAAGTTGTCCTTATTCGACCTACAAACTGCTAGTTACCAGGCTCTTCAGGTATGCCAGACTGATTGTCACAATACCTTATAGAGACTTCATTGCAATTATAATTCCAGAGAGTGTTAGTCTCGCTTAATAAGCAAGAGGAAGCGCTTTTGACAGCGGAGAGAGGAAAAACCAGAGCTTTTGTAGATTTATTAGTTGAACGTCAAGCACCGCAGAGAGGACTCAGAATGGACGACAATGTTATAAGCTCAGTAGAACAGTTGATAGAAGTCGTCAACAGGCAAAAAGCTTCTGTGCTTTATTACAGCTTAGCTGCTGATCACTTATACGCGTGGTGCATTGTTCCTAACAAAGGTAAAACGAAAGCTTGAGTTTACTTTGATCAAAGTGTGATCATTAACGGGTGATTTGTGTAAAGGTATTGTAAGATTCCACGAAGTGGCACTGACAGAAAACGATTCGGACCGGGAGGACACCGAAAAGACGGACGCCATGACTTCGACAGGTTCTTTACTGGAACACTACATCCAGAGCGTGAGAGACAGCCTGGGTGTGGACTTTCACACCGAAAAGGGCGGAGAAGACGGATCTTCCGAGTTGTGGCCCCAGCATTTGGAAGAAGTGGGCGACCGAATGAATTCGGAGGCCGACAGAACAGCATTTCTTCGAATGATCAACCGAAATCATTTATTCAATTCCAGTAATTACAGTTTGAGCAGTTTGTTCAGGTAGGATTTTAGGTGATGACTGAACCTCTGGTTAATAGGTTATAATTAACGGAGGTGAGTTCTTTCCAGCTTGGGCAGCGTGGGCGGAAGCGTGATAAGCGGTTCGGCGAGCCGGCCTGGAAGTACCAGGTCTCGGAGACCCCCGAGGCAATCTTGGCAAGGACCTCAATGCCTGTTCGCGTTGTATCAGTTACTCATAGCTCCTTTTGAGGATGTGTTACCCGCTACGTGTTCGTCTAAATCGTCAGGACGTAGGTTTCCCACCCGTGTAAGCGAAATTGCAAACATGATTTCAACATCGAATTACTTTTCAGTGACGCACAGCAAAGACTGCGCCGGACAAAGAGAACTGCTGTTGGTACTCGAAGGGGATTTATACGTTGTTCCCTTCCCCGTGCTCAGACCGCAGACCGCGGACAACACATCGGAGTATTTATGCGAGAGGTTTTCCCTTCTGGTGATTCCCTCCCTCACGAGTTTGAAAGTGAACCAAAGAAATGCTAAACTGGCTTTGAAAAATAATAAACAGGTAAGGGTGGATTCCTCCCTTGGGGGGAGCACTCACATCTCATACCTTTTTAATCATTAAAGGTCGAGGATCACGGGATAAACATGTCTGCATTGGTGGTCGGAAATCCGAGACTTCCGGCTTCGGTGACGGAACAGTGGGGCTGGGGGGAGATTCCCTACGCCGAAAAAGAGGCCGAAATGGTGGCGGAAATGCTACAAGCGAAAGCTTTAATCGGATCTCAGGTAAAAAAAGGATTACAATTGGAGGGAAGACTCGAGGAGCAGTTGAATAGTTCATTGAATATTTCAGGCAAGCAAGGAAGCGGTTCTCGGACAAATAGGGGATGCCGAGTGCGTACATTTCGCAACTCACGTGTCCTGGAAATTGTCCGCCATAGTTTTGGCACCGGGAGACGGTATGGAATCGCAACAACCCACCGCCCGATGTTTTACTCAGCATGAGGAAGATGGATCTGAGGTAGGTGACAAAACAGGGAATGTGAAAACCGGCATATCTGTGAAAATTCCCTTCTGCAGTTGTCATCGACTCTGGAACTTCCAAACCTGTCCGAACTGCTGCTGACTGCTGCCGATCTCCTCAACCTTCGCCTCTCCGCACGTTTAGTCGTGATCAGTTCTTGCCACACGAGAGATCACCACGGTTGGGCGGCCACAGACGGAGTGATAGGGCTTACGAGGGCTTTGTTGGCAGCCGGTGCACAGTGCATTCTCGTCTCTCTTTGGCCGGTCCCCGACACCGCCACCAAAATACTGCTGAGAGCCTTTTACTCCGCTTTGTTACAGGTGAGAATATTTTAAACCGAAACAAAGTTAGTTTGAAAATAATTAATGTTATTTTATTCGACAGGGTTCTCGAGTGAGTCGAGCTCTCACCGAAGCGATGCAAACTGTTCAGCACACGAAACACTTCGCTCATCCGGCCAACTGGGCCGGCTTCATGTTGGTTGGAGCTGATATCCGTCTGTCGTCGAAAGTAGCGCTAATGGGACAAGCTCTCTGTGAGCTGCTGAAAACCCCCGACAAATGTCGAGATGCTCTCAGGGTTTCGCTGCATTTGGTGAGTTATGTCGCCCGCACAAACGGTTCGACTATGGGAAGCGGTGCTAATTGTTAGCGAATGTCCGCAGGTTGAGAAATCACTGCAGAGAATTCACAGAGGACAGAAAAACGCAATGTACACAACTCAAAAGTCTATTGAGAATAAAGTCGGTTCGGTGAATGGTTGGCGAGATTTGCTCATATCGGTCGGATTTCGTTTCGAACCGGCGGCCAATGGAATTCCCAGTTCTGTTTTCTTCCCTCAGAGCGATCCCGACGAACGCTTAGTGCAGTGCAGTGCTAGTCTTCAGGCTCTCTTAGGTACGACATTGGAGTTAATAAGTCAAACAACCTTTCACATGGTTATTTTTCCCCTCAGGTCTAACCGGAACGTCTTTATTCGCTCTCTCGAAACTCATCTCCAACATAGAAGTGGCCGACGACATAATTGAAGTGATAAGAAACGTTTGCGCTCAGTTTGCGATGAAAAGCATAGAAAACGAATGCGTTGAGATCCCCATAAGTGTGAGTGTTTGGAGGGTGCCAGGCTGCCACGAACTGTTGGCCAGTTTGGGGTTCGACCTGATGGAGGTCGGTCAGGATCAGGTCACACTCCGCACGGGCAAAGCAGCAAACAGGCGAAATATTCACTTTGTATTGCAAGCTCTTCTCGCTCTGTTTGGTAAGTTTCTTCACGCGTTTTTACCTGAGTTGTTATTCATAATTTCGTATTTTCAGATACACAAGAAGCTCCGAAAAGCCTGAGTCTGGAATCTTCGAGTTCGCTTGAAAGTCTACCCTCTCTGGATGATTCTGAAAGCAGGCCGAGGTCTCCACAAGGGGTAGCTCCGCCACCTCCCCTTCCTTTTGTCTCGGGAAGGTCTCTTATACCAGGTAATGACAGGTGATTTTCTATCATTTATACAATACCTGATCATTTATATATTCTGCAGGACTACGGGGAACAGGAGGAGCTTTCACATCCTACGTGAGAAGAAGAGGTGAACCGGACGGCAGAACTGCGTCTTCAGCAGAGAACAACAACCTGCCGCCCATCCCCAATCCGACTGCTGCGATGTCTGCCAGATTGGAAACGAACGCGCTCACATCGAAAATAACAAGGCCTGGGGGAGGCGGAGAGAGCGACGCAGCTTTCACCCCCAGCCCTCCTGTGGGAGCAAATAACATCCCCACCAACGGAGATACTTCCCCGTGTGTGACGACCTTGACCCTCGCCCATCAAAACAGAATACGAACGGTGTACAATAACGACAGCAATAAAGAAGGTAGTTACCATCTTAACCGAGTTTTGCTTTTTAGGTCGAATTTTCGAGCAATTTTCCGTTTCAGGTTTAATGAATTACCATAGAAGACCCGATTCTTCGAGTTCTGCCAGCAGTGCGACCGACTGGGAAGGGAATGGCCATGGGACTGTACTCAGAAGAGGGCACATTCCCCCCATTCCTCTGTCGCAGATCCCACCGGCGAAGAAACAGTCTTCCGAATCCCACGTCACTCCTCTGGTGTACTCGACCGATCAGCAGAGTTCGGACTCCGATTTGGGGTCTCAGCGAAAGCTCCAATCGAGCTCCGACAGCGATTTCCCCGAGAGCAAACCCCGGCCGGAGGGTTTCCAAAAGTGTCGATCCGGGATCAAAACTCAAATTTCCGGTGACCTCACATCGACCCCGGTCATTCGAAACGTTAAAATACCGAGGACAGTGCCCATTCCGGTGGATTTTAACAGTTCGGGGAAAACTAAAGTCAGACAGAACGGAGTTTCCCACTCGAGGATAAAACCGTTCAAAGAGAAAAACAGTTCGAACAGGACACAGAATTCGGTGAACGTTTTAAACCGTTTGAGTGTTAGAACAGAATTAAATTTGAATAATGAAGACGGTATAATGGGTTCGGGTAAAGGACTGTATTATTTCCCCGCCGAAGAGGAATCGGAGCTGGCACCGGCAAACAACTTCGATCAGCAGTTGGACACCAATAAAAAGGTTAACGAGAATTCGAATCTCACCATCCAAGACCAAATAATAGCCACTCAGCTAAGGAGACTCAATAGAGAGCTGACGCCCACCATTTCCGACGTATACCACGAACGGAATATAGGTTTGGGATTGGCTCCCCCTCTGTCGAAGCTGCTCATATCGAATCAGAGTGGCGGTTCCAACTTCAGGAGCGAAA
Organism: Brueelia nebulosa; assembly: GCA_028293925.1. NCBI lineage: Eukaryota > Metazoa > Arthropoda > Insecta > Psocodea > Philopteridae > Brueelia > Brueelia nebulosa. The sequence continues at coordinate 359,886 of JAQIBA010000049.1, forward strand.
AAGAGGCGGAACTCGCTCAAAACTTAGATAAAATAATGATAGACGAGACGAAGAAGGATCAGATGGAAACGGTGCAAAAAGGTCCGTGGCTGTCTAAAATGAATTTGAACCTCCACACGAGCAACGATAATGTCGCTTTACTTGCGAACGACAGCAAACGCCACGGTTCGCCCTGCAGCGAGCTCAGCAAAAGGGACGAGGGTGATGGGAGGTCGATAGCTGACTCTCAGTGCAGCGTGAGCAGTTTCAAAAAGGTTTTGGGCAGAAACGATAAGAGTGACGTCAACGAGGAGAGTTTGTATTACGAGAGTAAAAACGATTCGAACTGCGGAAGGGAAATCCCTGAGCTGAATAAGCAACCGATGCCACGGGCCAGAACCAGCAAAGGACCGCCACCTCCTGTGCCAACTAGCAGAAGTAAAATCTCTTAAGAAATAATTTAATGTCTTAACTGCGTTTAACAATTTAATTTCTTTCCACTCCGAAAATGAAGACTTTTCCATTGTCTGACTGCTGACTTGACAACGGAGTGGATGAAATTCAGGATCAATTCGCGTCTAATTCTCAGTTATAAATCTCCTTAATCGTAGAAACCTCTAACATCACACTGAGCAAAATCTGTGCTTTTTTAAACCACCGAAGGTATAAATAAAAAATGAGTTTTTTCCCACCAAATAGGTTCTAAGTGTCAGGTATAACTTAAGGCTTTTAGATAAAAACCAATGAGCGACTATTTAAACTATCAAAATCTCTAAATTTTATACTTTTGAATAGTGCAATTTGTACAAATAAAGCAGAACTCAAATTATTTTTTTTTTTAAATTCTCCGGTATACTCTCAATTTTCTCATTGCAATATTAGTCTTAAAAAATGAACTGATGTAATGTAATTTATTTATGTAGTGTAATATAATTTTGAGTTCGTTGCCACCCGGTTTTTTATCATCTGTTTCATCTCCTTTCATTCAATAAGGCGCCAATAAGAATTCTAATCTTTGTCAGTGAGTCATTGTGATTCATTGAAAGAGAACTGCGCCCCTTAAAAAACATTTTGAGTCAAAGAGATGTCAAATAAAGATAATTACTTTGTTATAAGGACGTATTTATTAAAGAACATTTTAGTATAATATGACATATAAAAACATCGGTTAAATGTTTCTATAATTAATAACCCTTTGAGCAATTACTTCTTTTTTGTAAACTAATGAAATCTTATCTAATTTATATATATATGGTTCAGACATATGTTTCATTTATAGGCGTATTGTTGTGGCTTAGAATCTAATTAAAACAGAATTACGCGGTAGAACAAAGAGATACTCGACAATGATTTTTTTTTTAAATTTTCATCCCCTCGAGTCATAGTTTACCCACCAGTTATTTTCTCTCCTCATGTGAGTGTCAATGAAGGAAAATATTTAGGAACTTATACAGTTCTGTGGAAAATTTCTGGTAAGTAACCTTCAACAATGTTGCAAAAATCTTATAAAATCAGTCTCACCACAATTAGTCAAAGTAAACAGAAATTTTACTCATCGGATTTATCTCAGTAGAATATCTGTTTCTTCTACCGCAGGAAGAAGTTTGATATGCACACTAAGCGGAGGTTTTTATAGTTTTTATTAGAAAATATTTTGAGCCGATTTGAAAAAGTGAAAAGACCGAATGTGTGAAAAATTTAAATTTTAATAAATATGAGAGAACATTTATTGATTTATTCCTGTCGGACGCTTTGCTATAAAGACTTGGGTAAGTTCAGTGAGAGATTTTTAAACATCACAAAATATTCTCTAAAATTAAAGAAGAAAAAATATTCTCCCCCGCATTACAAATATTACATCTAAAATATGGGCCCTGTAAAAACCAAAATATCACATTAAAATTCCAAAATTTCTAAATATATAAATTAGGCTCTATGGTTCAGACATATTTTGTGAGAGTATTAATTTGTAATTATAATTTATAATTATTGTGTGCTTTTGGTCGAAAACAAAAAATACATTACGAATATTTTGCGTATGCATTTTTTTTTCAATTTTATAAATACGCAAATATAACATTTTTAAAAATCGAAAAGAAATCATTTATACATTGACATGCTAAGTTTTATCCTAAAAAAATTTTTGAAATATTTTTTAAAGATAAAAAACGACAAAAATAAATTTATCTAAATTAACTAAAATCGAACTAAATATCATTTAATCAAAAGGCTCTTTTTTTTGATATAATAAAACTTTGGTTTCTGACAAATATGGAACTAAAATTCTAAAATTTATTTTCGTCAGATCTTTATAAGAATTGCTAAGTGCAAATTATGATTTATTTAAATTTTGAAAGCGTTCATTGTGAGTAAAATTAGTTTTGCAGGTTTTTTTTTAGTATTTGAACGCTCTTTTTAATTTTTCTTTTGAAATTCTCACGGGGAAAATTATATCAATTAAAAAAAATAAGTCTAAACTAAAAATAATGAATTTTATTAATCCTAAAAAATTTAGGCGAGCGGAAAAGTATTTCCTGTTCCTCACCAACCCCTCCTGCATTGAGTGACTTATCATCGAGTGAAGAAACTTTAACTGGCAAATATTTAAATACTTTATCAGTGAGCGAGAGGAGAGCCATTATCCGGTAACCATTTACTCACAGCCGCAATCTATTATCATCACACCTTATTGACTGCTCGTGTCGTTATTAATATCAGTGCGTTTGGTCGGACTTGACTGGTGTGAATTCGTGCTCATCATGAGACAACTCGGCAGGGCAGGTCCCAGTTTACTTCGGAGGAATCCGTACTTTGCGTGCATGTGATGCAGTTGAACTCGGAGACATTCGGACAGTTCCCTCTGCAGTTGCTGAATTTCGGTTATGTCGCTCCTCAGCTGCTCGTAATCTTCTTTCACCTGTAAACGGAAGTGGTCGTGTGAAGACAAAGAGGAGAATAATTGGTGAGAAGACTTGTATTTCACCTGTGTGACATCTTGAAGTAGGTTTAGTACGCAGTCTTCTTGTTCTGACTCTAACTGTGGTGATGTATCTTCGAAAAGACTCGCTTGGGACATGGTCCTTTCCCATTTTTCCACCTTCCATGATAAATCTTCTAATTTTCTATCTGTGCTTTCAACCTGAAAGTTAAATTTGTTTTTTAATTTGTTTGACGGCGGAACAGTTTCATATCGGAAGAGTATTCAAAGCGTATTATCACCACATTGAACAATGTAGTGGGCGTATGAGTTATGCAAACGGTACACAAAATTTTTTCCCTTAAGTGGGGACCCCTTAAAACTCTCCAGGTATTTAGTAAATACACAAGCTCCACTTCAACCGTCAGCCTCCGCAGATTGAGTTATGAGTAAAGAGACTCCAACGGGTGAACAAAAGAATATGAGGAATCGGATGGGGAAATAAAGAAAGTAAGGGATTAAAAAAAACGATTTTTAAAAAGTTCTAATTAATTAATTGAAGACTAATTGAAGATTAATTGGATATCGCTAAGAATCTCTAATTTCTAAAGCTTTTATTTTAAATTAAACAGGAAAAATTAACATTTTAATATTTTAAAAAAATGATACATGCTATTGTGAAGTTGAAGTTTATTTCGAACTTTCAATAGATTTTTCCGTTAACATTTTTACAACAGTGTCACTTCCAGGTTTTTTCGTATTCTAAAAACTTACCCTAATGGAACATAAATTGACCCGGTAATTGGCGATTGCTATTTATTCATTAACTTAGAGCTAGAAGTAGTGCATAATTCAAATAAATTAAAAATATTTACAATTTTCGTAGTGCTTTGGCGAACTGCATATTATTTAAACAGTTTTACTGTGTAAAGTGGACTACTTTTTTAAATTACATTGTAATTAACGCAGTAATTTCAAAGTAAAAACAAATTGTAATAATTTAAAGTAAAATTCCAGGAGATATCTGACCTACCGTTTTTTCTAGATAATCAAATTTATTCTCCATTTACTTGTTAAAAAATGCTTATTCCTCCAGTTAAATATTCGAGCTTTTTTTTTTTGCTTTCGGAATGTACGGACCCTTGTAATTAACGATCCATTTACCGTTTTGAAATGTTTCAAAACAATTTTTAATTTGTTTCAAATCAATTTTTCGCGAAAATCGATAGGACATGAATTAAAACATGGTGACCGATTGGTTTAAATTTAGTTTAGAATGAACGAAATACCCACAAATGGTATTTATTTTGTTCTCTTTATGTATCAACTGTCAGCTTTCGTAATTGAATTATTTTTTTTAATTGGCGAAGTTACTTACGAAAATTCATTTTTGTGATGCCTATTTTGATATTGTATTTTGTTTTGACATTATTAATGTGGGCGTCTAATTTTATTTTCATTCATTATTTCTATTTTGTTTCAGTTTTAAGGATTTATATCAGATTTAAGAGCTTAAAATTAAATTTTGAATTTCAGTTTATAGTGCCCATGTAAAATTAAAACCACTGAATGATTCATCTGATCATTTTCAATATTTTGTTTATTCTTGGAATTTTTCTGACGTTTCATTTGAATCAGTAATCAGAGTCCGAAACTGTACGATCAATACACTTTTCATTACCCTTCGGCGTTATTTATAAATAAAAAGAAATACCAGAGGGGATTGCATTATTGTTGAGGAAATAATTAAATGAGTTATGAAATCCATTGGGGTTTTCATTTAGTTTGAAAGAACAAAGGCTTCGTATGAATAATTTCGACCACCTGAACTTTAATTTATCTTTTCCAGATTGTTTAAAAGGTCCATGTCTTAATTCAGAGCCTTCAGTTTGTGCTGGCTGCCTTAATTCAGTAGATGAAGAAGAATTTATTCAAGCTCTAAATCAAGACTGGCATATTGAGTGTTTCCGTTGCTCTGCTTGTGATGTTGCTCTGTCATATTGGTATTTTGAAAAAGATGGCTTGTTATTCTGCAAGGAAGATTATTGGGCAAAATATGGTGAAAGTTGTCAAGACTGTGGACAGGTATGATTAATGTAATGAAGACTTGATTACCCATTTCCTATGATTTGTCACTATTCTAGGAATATTTGTAAATGTAAAATCCAAATGGTGGTTGTTAATTAGTTGATTAGTTCTTGAGTTTTTATTCTTTCATATAATTAAAATAGAATTTTATGCTAATTTTTGTTCCTTTGGATTTTACAGTTTATAAATTCCTTTTAAAGAGTTACATAGATAACAATGAATTATGGATTTCTTTAGTAGATGATTTAGTTCAAATTTTATGATGAAAACTTTTTCAGGTAATCACAGGTCCAGTAATGGTGGCTGGTGATCACAAATTTCATCCAGAATGCTTTTGTTGTTCAAGTTGTGGAAGTTTTATTGGAGATGGAGAGTCATATGCCTTGGTTGAAAGATCAAAATTATACTGGTAAGTTTGTTTCGTTATGGAATTCGTGACTTAAAAGACTTATCGAGAGTGTAATTAAAAGCATTGATATTTAATTAACAAATTTTTTGCAGTGGAGTTTGCTATAAAAGACAAATGCAGCCTCTCTCTAAGACTTCCACATCACCTTTTGCCAGAAAGCCACATTCCATCAGACTTGTTGAGATACCTCCATTGGCAGAGGGGATCAAATTGTCTATTGAGCCCAACAGAGGTCTTCAGATATCTAATGAGCCTTTTTGTAGTGGCCTTCGAATATCTGAGTAAGTTCTCTTTTTTTATTAATTATTAATTAATCAGGGTGAGCTTTGTGTGTTTGAAATTTTCATGTGATGAGTTGATCTTCACTTTGATAGTGGTTTTAACAAAATGCAGAGTTTTTAGCTGTGTTAATACAAAATAAGCCCTGGGGATAATAGTCTATCTAACTGAATGATAAAAATTAATGGGCAAACTCATAAAAATTCCTTTGGCTTTTAATATGAAAAAGTTAAAACTAATATCTTAAATGGTAAAATGTTTTAATCAAACATTAACAGTCAGTTAATAATTAATGGTTTTTGTACAACAAAATTTCTGTGTCTAAAAACTGTGCTGAAATTACTATTGTTTTTCATGTGATGTTTGTTGTAATGCAGTTTTAATTTACTGAATTGCCTTTTAAGTAAGTGTTTGTTTTAGCATATTCTTCTATAATGCTACCCATTTTTCTGTTGTTTCTTTTTAAATATTTAAAACTTTGATTATTGAAAAGCCGCCATTTTGGAGTAGAGGAATAAAAAATGTTTTTGCAATACTTCGGATTGTAAAAGACATTATACTAACGAAAGTTTATTAACAGTTAAATCAAATATAAATAAAAATGCGTAAATATTTTAGTATTGTTTAAAAAATCTTTTTCTATCAAAGAAAAAAATTTATGTATTTTCAAAATTATCAAAATGAAATGATTTCTTTATTTTAGGTGTGTTGAAAGCTTTCGAATAAAATTAGTTAAAATAATGGAAACATTAACAAATGCGGCTCTCTCCTTTTGCATCCGATTGCCGTTTTTTAATAGGTATTCATAAAATGATAAATTTACTTCCTTGTTTTTATTTTAGTTTCAGTTCACAGCATGTCGTTTCCCTTTTCACTCTCATTGTAAATACAATTTGTGTATGCATCTTTAGTATTGTAGGTGCTTTGATCGCATTATCTAAATCAGTTCTATTCACAACCTTTTGTGATTTTTTTATTGCCTTAAATGTGTGTGTAAAATTCGTGTAGAGTTGAGTACATCGCCTGAATGGATAAGTGTTTAGCGTATTTTGAGATACAGTACATGTGGGACTGAAATTCTTTTTGTAATTTTCAGATTGGACGTCACCAATGAATTGATGTCTTTGCACATCGGCGACAGGATTTTGGAAGTGAATGGGACTCCTGTGAAGGATCAACCGATAGAAACCATTGAAAATATTATTAAATATTCAGACACAGTGGTTCAGTTGACAATAGAGCACAATCCCGTTGCAAATACTAGGCTTAGGAGAGGTCCCCCCACACCAAATATTCAAGTGAGTCCCAAAATGAGAATTTGCCTGCTTGAAACAGGTATTCAAACGAATAATTAATTTTAGGAGAGAGAAAACAAGGAAAGACTGTACAAAAGGCGCGACGAAGGTTATATTTCCGCTTCTCGAAGTCGTCAGCTGCGAAGAGGTCGCGGAAGCAATGCAAAAGAAAGGAGCAGTTCAATGAGTCGACTGCTGGAGGGGTTAGTAAAACTTTGGACAAAGGAAGGAAAGTTATTTGGTGAAAATCCGACATGTTTCTGCCTTTTCAGGTCTCCTCCTTCGACCCGAGAGCCGTGCGAACTTTCCAGAACGCAGTCATTCAGGGTGGAGCCGAAAACTCAAAGAATCTTTCGTGCATCTGACCTCGTCAAGGGAGAACTCCTGGGGAAAGGATTCTTCGGACAAGTGTACAAAGTAACTCATAGAGACACCGGTGAAGTCATGGTTTTGAAAGAGTTATATAGAGTAGATGAAGAAGCTCAAAAAAATTTTCTCAAAGAGGTGCCGTAAAAGAACAAATAATTCCGATTAAATCAACAGCAAATTCAAACAATTCAAACAATGCTTAAACGTTTCAGGTTGCAGTATTAAGAAGCTTGCATCATTCCAATGTACTCAGGTTTATAGGGGTTCTCTGTAAGGATAAAAAAATTCACCTCGTAACCGAATACATAAGTGGAGGGACTTTGAAAGACTTAATCCACAACATGAACGAACCTTTGCCGTGGGAGCAGAGAGTCAACTTCGCAAAGGACATCGCCTCCGGAATGAGTTATTTACACGCTAGCAATATTATTCACCGGGATCTCAATTCACATAATTGTTTGGTGAGAGAGGTTAGTCTCGATGTCCGATCCCCATCGGATTCATTTGGTGCGGAGGGATTCAGCTCGATTTAACATTTCAGGATAAAACAGTCGTCGTTGCCGATTTTGGTTTGGCGAGAATCATATCTCAAAATTCGAGTTCTGCTTTATCAAACGACAGGAGAAGATTCGGCAACAGCAGACGATCCAAGAGATGCGAGAGGAAAAAAAGGTATACGGTTGTGGGGAATCCTTACTGGATGGCCCCGGAAATGATGAAGGGTTTCAAATACGATGAGAAAGTGGATATTTTCTCTTTTGGAATCGTTTTATGTGAGGTGAGAATCAGTTTTTATGGTGGCGGAACTGACATCATTCAGCTGAAATTTTGGTTTGATTATTACAGATTATAGGAAGAGTTCAGGCGGATCCGGATTACTTGCCAAGGAGTAAAGATTTCGGGTTAAACCAAAATGTGTTCCGTGAAAAATTTTGTTCCAACTGCCCTGAGAGCTTTTACCGGTTGGCTTTCTTGTGTTGTGACCTGAATCCCGATCAGCGGCCTCCTTTCGAGGTGATGGAGGTTTGGTTGGAAGGATTGTCAATGCATTTGTCTGTCGGTGTTCCATTTCCGCAGGATTTGGAATTTGATATTCGTAATTACTCAGGTACGAGGAAAATCCACAGTGTTTATCAATAAATGAACTGTTATTTGTTTAATTACAAATGTTACTGATGTTAAGGTAATCGAATCGAAGAATTATGAATGAGTACACTCTCCTTAATTCCTTCAAACAAAATTGTGTTTAAGAAAAGAAAGTATTTTCTATTGTTCCTTTAATTGAATTAAAATGTATTGTATGTAATGAAGACTTTTTTAAAGGTAAAAGTCCCGGCTCGTCTGAATCAACGACTCCGGAGGCTCTGAACTCATCAACAGTTCCTCCACTTCAACCCATCAAAGAAGGTCAGATGGTTGTCAAATCTTCGGGCGATTCTTCAGTCGAAACCACCGCCTTGTGAACTCCTAAGTCAGGCATTTCTATTTTAGGCCGCATTTTCGAGCGCAGTTTGTACTTAAGCAAAAAAGTCTCGCTTTTCTTCAGTTCTTTTTATTATTTCTAGTGAGGAATGGCTGTATTTATTGGTACAGGCGAACGCCTGGATTCATTGAAAATAATGAAAAGCAGAATATTGACACACACTTCTCTTTGTTTTGTCATTATTTACAATGTTATTTTATTAAACATTGTAAATAAAACTGTTATGAAATGGTATTTTTTTTTATATAAAAGCGTATTCAAAGTAATGTTTGTGATATTTAATTATGTAAAGAATTATATTTTAATAGTTAAGCCATTTTTAGAGTTTTTTAAGAGAGATTTACAAATTAATTTCATTTGGAAAATTCGTTTAAGTGAAAATTCAATTAATCTCTTTAATCTCAGTTCGACTTCTTTTCTTTGGTGACATTATAAAATGACAATTTAACTTTTTCATTGTTAACAGTGAAACAGAAGCAATTAGGATTCTGCTGACTGAGCAGCTGAGCGTTGGATTGTCTTAATGAAAAGTTAAATTGTTTTTGAGTTCTTAACTTTCCTACGGTTATGATTTCAAAGGACTCGCATAGATTGTATACGCTGTTACATTCCAAACGCTGTGTAATTATCTGTACAAAATTGTTTAACTCTTTCAATTTTTTCGTCCTCTTTTTTCCAAAACAGGAATGTCAAACTCGTTGTATCAAAAAACTGCTGAATCAGTTACCGAAAAGTCACTGTTAAATCTCGTATGGATATACTTTAACATTAATAAAGCAAAAGAATTAGTTTTTAACTATTAACATTTTGTAGTTAGCAGTGCTTTTTTGAAAGCTCAGTTGAATCGAACTTTTTTAGTGGAATCTTTAAAATACACATACATTTGAACACAATTTAAAATTCTTACCTGAAAATTTTTAACTGTGTATATAAAAAAAGGACAAATCTTCCAGTATATTTAGACACGGCAGTATCACAACTGAGTCAGCAATTAGGTCAGCAGTCGAGTGTTTGACATACCATTGGTCATTTGTTGTTAGCAATGGGGTAAAATACAAAAAGGGTTCAGTTGAAGCGGAAAATTACGCTTCATTTTAATCCGTTTATTTTTTCGGGGGAAAAATTATATATTTTATGTTTACAATAATTTTGTACAATATTTTAAAAATAACCAAATAAGACTGTGATGTTTTTAAGAGTTGACCATTCGGCGGTAAATTATAAAATAGTTGCGCGAATGTAAAAACATTAGCATTTACTCAAAGAAATGTAAATTAGAACTGAAATTAAATGTTAGCCGATAGATTTTAGGTTAAATTTTATTAGGAGTCGAGTAAAAAAGGAACAATTCGGGACAATAATTTGGAAAAATTTTCTCAACTTCGGGCTGTAATTTTGGAAAACAGAACCCATAAAAATTAGCCGTCCCACTCAAAAACGTATGTGCAATCTCTTGTGCAAAATTAATCATTCCTGATTAAATAAAAACAGTCATTTTGGGTTCGAAATGAAATCGTAAATTGAAATATTTCGGGGTATTAAAATAGCTTACTAATCAAGAGATCGATTGCATGATTATTATTAAAAAAAAAAATGGAGATCGAACTCTGCTCGTCTAGTCGGTAGTTTGACTTTTATTTGTATTTGCCATTGTTTTTAAAAAAAAATTAGTATTAAAATACAGTTTAAAAGGTAATATTTACAAAATATTGTCAATGAAGTGCAAAACCTCGTGAGATTCTGCCACGTAGTGATTATTATTTAACGGGGAAAGGAACAGTATTTTGTAAAAAAGAAAATCGGGCTCAATGTTGTTGAGAAAATGGAGGATTTGCTTAAAATATGCTTGAATGAACACCTGAAGATTATTATTTAAAAAAAAATGTTTAAAAATTAACCGGGCACTTAATTAGCTTAAGTTCAAAAGTGAAAATTAACTCGACTAATTTTAAGGGAAGAACAGCTTGCCATCACTTAAATTATTTAAGCTTTATCGCGGTAGTGAATGGGTTTCGGCATTGTTAGATCTCATTTGTGATCAAAAGGGGAAACCACTGCCTCTTCAGATAAACGGAAACAAAGAAAAGAGAGAAAAAAGAAAACAGAAAAGAATCCTGGGCGAAGAAACAGAAACTAAGAGGAAAGAGTAAAGTTTGTAAAAGTATAAGTTACAAATTTTGTATTTGTATTTGAGCACCCGAACAGATATGTGTAATTATCTTAATTGTTAAAAAACACACACATTTTTAAGGGGCAGCGAAATCTCGAAAGCGGACCTGAAACCCCAATAAATTTGGGAGTTACATTTAATTACAATATTATATAATAAGACTGAAGCGAAAAAATCATAATTTATAAATTAGTTTCTCTTTTTTTACAAATAAAAAAAGTTAAGCTTTTTGAAATATACACTGAAATCATTCCTCAACACGTGTTTATGTGCTCATTCCAAATTGGTCCCTTAAAGAACCCCTCAAAATGAGATTTACCAATTGATTTTGTATTGAATTACGCTAAACAACATTGCAGTTTCACGTAAAGTTCCTTTTTGATTTTATATATATATTTTTTTTTTGAGGTAGTTATTTACTTTGCTGTATTTAAATACTCAAATAAAATGTTTTTTAATTGACAATGAAAAGCCTAATGTGCAATAACTTTATATTAATATAAAATTATTAACATAAAAATCGATTGTTGGCTTCTTTTTTTTTATTTCTTTTCAATCCACTCGAAAGACATCGATGGAAACTACATTGTAGTGTTTTATTTATTAGGAACAAACGCAGTTTTAAATTTTTACATATGTTAAAAGCTGACTGTCATTCTATTCTTTGAAACCAAAAGAAAAATACAGAAGGAAATTTCTGGAATTTAGGTTTCATTTAGAAATACAATTGATAATAAATATTTTATTGGATCAGAACATTAATATGATTTTTAACATTTACAATGCTTATATAATATGGAATGAAAACTATTTAGAGCTAATAATATTTTAGCTATCGACTCTTATTGATATCAGCTTTTTTAAAGCCTTTTATTTAAATATTAACGAGAATTGAGATTTATCCCCGAAATGGTTGAGATTTATGAATGGAGTATAGCTTCGTAAGCTTGATATATAACAGAAGCGACTTCTACTGCTTTGGATTTCAAAGACAACTGCAAAGGAAATCAATAGCCGTTAATAATAAATGAAAATAAAATCTGTGAGTGGAATGATGCGTTGCACTTACGGTCACGTTGGGATTTCCCGGTTGCATTTTCAATTCGTTGAGTACCCAAATTTGGTTGACGAGTTTCAGCGATTGATACAGCATGTCCTGTCCCTCGACGTTCCTCTTCGCTATTGTGAACACGTTGTTCTGCTTCATTTTATTAACTATTGCATCTGTGGAATGGGTGCGATATTAAATGAATATCATTCGGGAAAGAGGCAGCGAGTTTATTCGTCTGGCAAAACTCACCGGCATTCAACGTGACGTTGGTGAGAGTATACTGTACTTCATTCTGAGAGGGAATATCTTTCCAAGTGCTGAGAAACACTCGTTTGTCCATTTCGCCATCTTCCACGAAGAACACGTTAACTGGGATTAAACAAGCGAAGTAGAATACATCGATATTATTTTTAATTGCCACCTGAAAACATTAGAGATTAATTTCAATCGACGATGCCGTGGGGAGAATAAGACAAATACAAAAACCCTGCCTGTAAATTATTGAGTGGGTCCATCCTTTGTACGACTCCGCTCGTGTTGAGTGGTACGCTTGTTTCATATGTCTGCCCTGGGGGCAAAGGATTCACCACCTGCAGTGGCTTAGCTGGTGCCACGCCGAAACTGTTCTTGTTCAACTGAATAGCGAATTCACCCATTGCTTGCATCGCTTTGTTTGTTATCGTGAAATCCATATTGATCTGTCCATTCCTGAAAAGAGAGCAAAAGGTCAAATCGACTCGGGGAAATTCCCAAGAGAAACACCCACCTTCGACTAAAGGTGCCCCAAATCTCCAAACCCTTTCCTCTTTCAGCGGGCAACCACTGAACTTTCGGTGCGACGTATGAAGTGGACGCTGCCAAACCGAAAATATCCCCGAGCAAAACCGCCGTGTTTGGCGCGGGCGTTGGTTCACCACCGAGCTGAAATGATCACTCAATCAAATTTTTGTCTCCCCTCTTCACCAGTTCAATACTTACCAAACCGTCCAGTCCTCCACCGAGGAGATCCATTGCAGAAGCCGGTGGTGCGGCCGAAGTTACAGGTGCGGGTGCCCCGAGATCCATACTCAAGAGGTCACCAATCAGGGAGTCCTGTGCAGGAATGACGGATGGCTGCACTACATGACGGACTTCATCTCCGCCTCCCTCACTCCTGTTTTAAACAAAACATAAGAAATCACAAAATCCAAAAGCAAAAGCAGGCAAAGGTACCTCAAAGGAAGCGTGCGTTTGAGTCCGGCTCTTCCCTCCACGAAAGCAGTGGGTGGTTTATGATAAACACTGGCCAGAGAACTGATATGACAGATGAGCTCATCTAAAAGTGTGGGCTCGAGCAAATCCGTTTCCTCCGATATGAGTGGTTTCTCGGCCAAGACGACTTCTTTGGCAGCTGCCGGATCGGTCGAAAGCAGTCGCCAGTAAATAAATCCTCTGTCGCGAAGATCGGGGTTGTCTGAATCTTGGGTGGCTAAACTCAACACCTGCAAAAATAAAATCGTTATATAACCACAAACCATAAATTAACCCTTTGCGGTGGTATAAAATTTGGGTATGGGTATCCATTGGTCGGAATTAATTTCTTTGGAAAGAGCAGGGATACATATACATAATATTCACTAATATTTAGTCATATTTTAACAAGAGAGAATCTCTAATTACCCTTAAATACAATTTAGAAAATATTCTTTGTATCTGCGAACGTAAAGGAAAAGTTTAAACTGATATAGAAATGTATACAGTATAAGATTCGTATATATTCGTATAGTTCCTTGCTACGGTGGCTGAGAGCACACATACAACTGCTAAGGGTTAAGTGGGGGAAACATAAATCGAACCTGTTGCACCAATTCCTGCGTGTCGGTGGGTCGTTTCAAAAACAACTTCACAATCGCCGTTAACAACTGAAGCTGAACCTGAGTGTTTTCATCGTGAAATCCTTCCAAAAAGCTTTCAAGTAATTCATCAGCGTTATCGATCCTTTCTGCATATTCTCCAATAATCCAAATCATTGAAGCCCTGTAAAAAGTGAATCCCATAAGACAGTGAGCAGATGAAATTGTCTTTCAAATTTTGAAGTCTAATTCAGTTACCTTGCTTCAGGTTCATCAAGAGTGTCTAAATTCTCACAGAGAGTGGATATTATGCTTTCATATTTGTTAGGATATTTCCTGAATATATCTTTTATAACAACAATTGCTTCCTGCACTACATAATTTACTTTGGTTTGAATGAGGTCTAATAGTGTTGACACACATCTTTCAGCACTCTGCTCTACTTTGATTGCACATCTTCCAATGGCTCTGACAGCTTTTCTAACAAAATCAACATCCACTTCTGTTGCATATCTGCAATAGTGATTATAAAAATATTTTTATAAAATTAAAATACACATATTCCTCCATTTTTAAAACTTAACACTTACTCCTTCAGCTCTGACAAAACCTGAGCAATGTTTCCCTGGGATGCCAACCGAATCATGATGTCAAGCTTTTCAAGTTTAACATAAATCGGATCGTTATATTTTACAAAAAACACTTTCATTTCATGTTTGAGAATATCAGGTCTCTTCTGGACAATCAAATTGATGTTTCTCAAAGCTACATACTGAACCTGAAAATCATAAATTAAATTAAATCTCATGAACCATGTGTTGATCATAGACTTTTGTGAATGTTGATTTCACCTCTGGTTCTGATGAAAGCAGAGTCACCAATGGAGGAGCCAGTTTTTTGGTTAAGGTAGTCACAAAATCAGAGTCACTTGGCAGCATTTCCATGAGTTTCATCAGCACTTTCACAGCAGATAATACAACAGCTGCATTTGCATGAGCTAATCTTGGTGTTATCCTTTCACAAATGCTGGAAAAGAATAATACCTTTAGTTTTCAGAAAATGTTTACTCTTATATTAGACATTATCTTTGCTTAGAGAAAACAACTCAGTACTATTTTGCACCCTGAGGTTTCCTTGTGCATGTTTTACTCACCTCTGAGCTTCTCTGTCATCTTTAGGGCTGTAATTAGATAAGGAATCCAAGATGAAAACTTGCCCCCATTCTGTGCATTCATTGAGAGCAGTCAGCAGTTTGCTGATTGTGGGCCCGTTTAATTCAACAAGTGGAAGACCACTTGGAGTAGATTCATTGATTTCTGATAAAGCAGCTACAGCATTGGCTACAACCTGAAATAGTCAGATATTATTAATGTAAAAAAAAACAAATTCTGATTTTGAGTTTGGCATTACAATTTATTAATGAATGCAATGCTTTAATTTACTAAATTCTGTCAGTATTACCATTGGATTTGAATCTGACAGCAGATCTTTCAGTTGATCCAAAAAACCCTGATCTTCAACAAGCTGGGCATTAATATCATACAACTTGGCAACACAAACAGCTGCAGTTTTTCTAACATAAGGATCTTCATCTTTCAAACATTTTCTCAATGGTTCACAAAGATATTCTGTTATTTTATCCACTCTTATACATCCCATTGTGCGAACGGCCAAAGCTCTTATAAGTGGATTTGGATCTTCACAATCCTAAAACAAAGATAGCTTACAGAGCTGTGCATTTTGAATTCTTTAACATAGAATGAATGAATATTTACCTTCACAAAAGTATTCACTGCCATAATGGCCATATCTGGTTGACTTTTGGCATAATTCATGAGGTAGAGGTAGACAAGTTTTTTAAGCTCTAAATTGTCAGTTTGCATACAGTTAACCACATCAGGAAAGAGTGCGGAGACATCTTTTCCAACTGTCATTGAAGCAATTACCTTTTTGACGGCTTCTTTCTTTTTTTCTTTTTTATCGCAATTTAATTCTGCTTTTAATTCAAAAATTTCCCCTTTTTTGGTTGTAGTGAAGTACTTTGAATCCGTCATCTTGAAAGCTTTTCTACAAAAACGTAATATTTGGTCATTGCGTATAACTGGAGAAATTATAAAAATACCAAGCAAAAACCTTAAAGAATCAAGCCAGAATTCCAAAAAGAAGATAAAATACAGAAAGAGGAAATCGGTGTGTCGATAAATTCAAAGTTGTATTGGTCGGTGGGAGTGTCAAACTTACTAAATAATTCCCTAAGAGCTTAGGTAAATGTCTCTTACTAAAAAATATAGCTTACAATCTTTATCGACTTGACAATTAATAAAAATTCTCCGATGACAATACTGAGTCCGAAAAAGCAAAAAAAATTAAAAAATAATATTCTTAACTACCTTTACTGGATGAGAGGTTGTAACAAATCGAAACGGAAGTTTCTAAAAATCGCTATAAATCAATTTCATACTCTATGGAATCCGTGTAAACTCTTCGGCTGGAACACAGGTGGCGCTGCAGTATTCTTCGAAAGAGAATTGGCGGCCATTATCTGGTTTGAAAATAAAACAGCCCAAAAATGTTTGCTAATTTTTTTTAAATAATATTCCTTTAGTATAAAGTTACTGTTGATCTTTTATTTATTGCTATTGTGTCTGCACTTTTTTAACGTAAAATTTCTGGAAAGACGAGCACTTCCTTTATTTATAGTGGCTTTTTAAACGAATTCCAACGAACCGGCCAGATAATTTTTGTTAAAATTTGCAATCGATTGATGTCATGACAAGTGAATGCGTGAGAAAATAAGGGATAAATAAAATGTTTCATTAATTAATAAGTTGTGACTCATTTCCAGAATTTTACTTCAGATCCTGCAAAAATGGAAATAAAACTCATTTTAATAATCCATTAGTTTAAGTTACTGTTTAAATTCAATACTTTTAAGTAAAACTATTTAAAATAAATCTGACTTATTATCCCAGATGAAGAAAGATAGAAATAAAAAAAAGTTAACAATGTTCTAAAACCGTAATTTTCTCATCAAAAGATTTAGACCATATCAAACTTCGAGGATACTCAACTATGGACTGCTTGTGTGGTTCATTAATTGCAAAGTTAAAGAGTTAGAAATATTCAAAAGCGGTGGTTTCTCAGTAAAGGAAAGAAAGGGGATTCTGAGCTCTGATTAACGGACCAGAACAACAAAACACGCCCACCAGACGAGTGAACCAGACTAATAACAACTGCCGGGCGAAATGATTGAACATCTAAAACATTTAAATAAATCATGATTTACGGCCTTGAAGTGAGTATTCCCGCACAGTAGACCCTTATAAGTCGTTAAAAGGGAAATCCGTTAAATAGTAAAATGCAAAGGACGTCCTTAAATTTGTGCTACAGAATAATGACATATTTCAAATTTCTTCTCGTGAGAGTATTAATTTTCTTTTCAAGTCAATTGACTTAAATTTTATTTAAATAAAAAAAAAAGTTTCAAATGACGGTGTGATTTTCGAAAAAGTTCTAGACTCTCACGTGGCCGAAAAACTAATTTGAAACTATGCCAAACATGTTGACGAAAGTTAACATATTTCCTAGACTATTCCCATTTCACTAAACCATAGAAAAGAAAAGGGAGAACTCAAAGTGATGGAAGAGAGAGAAAAAAAAAGCAAATACTCAACTTCCTTAGCCTTTTAAAGAAAACACTCCCATTTCAAAGTCGTTGGGAAAAAAATGAACCCGACGGGGGATAAAAAATGAAATCTCACGCTAATCTCCCCTCTATCGTAGCCCACTTCATCGCCCAACGGAAAAAAATAATATTCACGCCTTTCGACCAATGGGAAGCGAGCATTTTAAAAAGACCTTTCCCCGGCGGATTTAACATTACTAAGCCTAATGTGAAAGCTCTCTTCTAAGCGTGACCTTGTCGAAGGCGTAATAACACGCAGGTTCACTGACGATAGGAGTAAAAGGCTGACCAATGGGGGCTTTCCTCGGGGTCACGTGACCGCGGTGGAAAGGCGCAAGTGTTTCGCTTTGACTGATACTGGGACAGTTCTTCGGTGTACTGCGTTGCGGAGAAGAGTCGCGTTGGTTTTGTGAACGGTTTTTTCAATTTGGTTTTGATATTTTATTTGGATTTTGGTGTTTCCGCGAGGAGATAACGCGACGAAAACCCGTTTGTATGTCGATCTCTTCTCTGGCGGAACGAAAACCCTCGCGCGTTGCCATTTCCCGAGTAAACAGTAGAGTTGCGAAATGTTTTGAGTCGGCCGTCGGTACTTTTAAAAAAGCGTAAAATAATTGTTAGGTAAATTAATGCGGTACAGAGCATAAATACTAAAAAAGAGAATTGGAAAGAGAAGACTAACAATTGAATTCATAATCGATTTCCCGTCGAACAAGTGAGCGAAAGGTTGATTCTTGAGTGATTATATTTCGGAAGAAAAGTGAAGAAAGAAGGGTACAAAAAGAAAACCACGACGACACTCGGAGATCATTTACGGCTCCGGACGGGGCTTGCCCTGTTCCTGGGAGGGAACGGCGGGGCAGAGCCCGGGGCCCCAAACACGAGGGCCGACGACCTGGCTAATTACGGGCTGCAGCCTCTCGCTCTGAGGCCTCACCAGCCCCTTCTGGTACATGGTGGGTGTTGTGCGCCCCTACCTGTTACCACCTCACAAAACATAGGTAAATATTCTTCTGATTCTTAATGAGTATGTCGCAAGATGAACACTCGGAAACCGCAGGCTCACATCCTGTGTATCGAACCTTTTTCCGAACCTAAACGCACGAGTTATTGACCCGAGGGGTTATAAACACTTTCTTTCATTATAATCACCGTCGGTTCAATGAGATGTCAAACGGAACTTTTACAAAATGAGAATATGCCTCATTTGCAGGGAAATTAAAACGGTTTACTTCCTGAGAGTAACAATTAATGGAAGGAAAGGGATTTGCTGTGTATTTCTCTTATGCTGTTAATTATGTTAATTCGAAATGAGTTCAGCAGAGCAACAGAAGAAATATAAAAATCAGGTTTGGAACAATCTATGAAATAAGTCCTTTTAAATTACAGGAAGAGCCTTAAGGCGAAAGCCATTCAAATGAAATACACTCAGATATTCGGTTCAAAAAGAACCTTTGAAAAATCATCCGAGTAACAGTTAAATTCTTTGAAAAAGTTATGATTCCGCTTCCCGTCGGCTTAATCTTCATAAAGAACGGACTGCAACATTAAACCTCCAATTTGTATTCGATACCTTTTTCGGTCCCTTTAAAGTCATCGGTTATGTGAATCAGCAAACCATGAAATTTTAAAGGAATGGATTCATTTTGGTTATGATTCGAATGAAAACACTTTCAGGAAAGGGTTAATGCCACACTGGGAGTGTTATTCTCTACCATAGAGTTTTGAAAGTGGCTCTTTTCTACTTAAGTTTTTCTCCTCTACTTAAACTTCATCTGAAAATTTCTTTCACTCTGCCATTTGCTGTTTAAGTGTTACTTGAAAACATTGTTCCAAAAGTTGTTTTTATACTCACACTCAAACACAAAACGAGTTAGAAAATAAAGGAACCCAAAGAATTCCCCAAAAAGGAACCTTATTCCGACCGAATAATCCTTTCAGATAAAACAGGTGACAAATTATTAATATCATTAATCAAAACGACTATTAAAATAGTTGGCTTCCGACTTAATAAAAGAGGCGATAAATGCCCGGTCAATTAAATTGCGATAAATACTCCAGTTTGGTCGCATAATTCGCAGAACCTGCGGCCGATTCATACCAAAAAAGGAAATCTTGAGAAAGAAGACCGAACAAATAAGAAAAGCGTGAAAATAAAAAAAAAAGCAGACATGAAAGAGGAAAAGATGTTAAACAGATGTGAAACAGAACAGGAAAATAATTCAGTTATTTGCTGAAGATTTTTTCATAAATTCACGGAGAAAAAAGGTGCGAAAAGATTTGGGGGAATTAAAAGGAAATAATTTCCGCTCGCTTTCTTTAATTAATTTCTCAAAGGAAAAATATACAGAGAAAACGTGGATTACTATAATTAACTCGTAGTGACTTATAGAAATGAGTACGTTTAATGAGATTAATCTGGGGAAAAGGTTTTTTTTGGGTCGAGACTGTGCCCCCTGGCCTTGCAACCAACCAACAAGGTATTTTAGAGGATTTTTGGGCGGATTTCACAGTTAATAACCTGCAATTTTACCACTGCAACGGCTTCGATGAAGGAGTCCGACTAATTCATCAATTAAAATCAATTTTCGGTTTCCGGTATCAATTAAATTTTCATTCATTTTAAAAGAAGCTACCAAAAAGTCGAAAGGTTTTCTTTTCTGTTACTTCAGCACATTCATCAATTTTTCGCTTAATCGTAAGCTACGGTTTTCTTTCCAAACGCATTTGGATTTTTTAGTCATTTCTATTTATTAATCCGATGAGTTTTTTCCATATGAAAATGAAAATGAAAAATAGTTTGTCCCGATTTCTTACCTTTGTAAGCAGTGAAGAAGGGAAATTCAGTGATGAAATACAAATAACAAATTCCCGTTTATGAAAAAGAAGAAATAAGAAAACTATGATAAAATCTGAAAATGAAAACAATGGATATGCGATATATTTTTTATTGCATTATTGATTCCATTTTGTCACTTCCATTCATATCAGCTTTCTTTTCGAAAGCAAAAGCTCAGTTCGGATTTTTTCGGATGAGGAGAACGACTGCCCAAAGCTCAGACTTTTAGAAATTCAATTCTCAGGTTTTTCACTTTTTTTAGAAATCACTATATGAAATATAATATGCGGAAAGATTTCAAAATTGGAGCCGCCTTTTGATCGCTTACTTAGAAAAACACTTCGGGGAAAATTCCAAAAACAAAAGCGGGAACCCTTTGGGGGTCGCAGGTTTTTCCATAAACCCTTAAATTGCAGATCGGAACACCCTTTCCGAATCCCCCTCAGAGAGCATTATTTTTGCTGCTTCCCCGATAAAAAAAAAACGTCCGACATATTGCTGAGCTTTCGAGTTCGAATATCGATCGTGAAAGGTAATATTGCGTTGCAAAAGCAGAGCTCTCACAATTCATTGAATTTTAAGAGGATTTCAGCAATTGCTGACGAGATCTGAAATTCTTTATTAAAAAATTATATACTCTATGATAATACCTTTACTCAGTCATTTAAATTTTTCTTCTAAAATAATCTCGAAATTCTTTTCGGCCATTTTTAGAATTAACATTTCCTCTTTTCCCATTTCTTCCGTCCAATCTCAAACTGTATTTTGATTGGCTCTTCCTTTTGAGATTTTTCAGCAATTCCAGTATTAATCGAAAACCCGGAATATATTATATATTTAGGGAATTCCGAGACGGCCCAACCGCAGAACTCCCTTAAAACTGGTTATACTCTTATCTGATAATTATCCCAAGCGCGTAACGTTTGAGTGGCCACCGTAGGTAACCCTAGCAGTAGACGCTCCGGTGATTCCATTCCTCCTTAAGAATACCAAAGGTGGGCGTAGAACCGTTCTCGCTTCGAACAGCATCCAGACATAATCTCCGTTGATTAGAAGCGAGTTTTGTTCTGTTTTTGACGACGCCGGTCAATAATTTGTTCCTATCTTAACTGCTAATAAATAAATTTTGGGGGGGCATTCGTAATAGCGAAGTGGAAAGGATGCGTTCGTTGAAAAGCGCTTCCTCATAAGAAATATTAAAAATGATTGGACGTTTTTAAGATATCCCGAAGGTGTTATTTGTGAAAGGGCACGTCCTATGGAACAGTAAGTCCGTAGAAGAACCGCGTAACCACCGCAGAGGCGGAGCCAAAGAAAGAACTCCTCGGCAGGGCATTGAGAAAAAAAAGAAAAAAGCGAAGCAGAATAGACGGAGCGAGCTATTTATTATAAATTAAAGGGAAGAGGTCATTTATTAAAATCAGACCAAAGAAGTGGAAGCCATGATTTTTTTCTCGGAGCAGCCTTGAAAACTTGGTCACGATTTTGGCACCCCCCTTCCCTCCAGTCATCTTCTCCCTGGTGGTGTTGCTGGAAGAAGTCCGGGGACTGCTTGATTGCATTTCAATTTAGTTTGGCATGGCTTTCTATTGTGTCCTTGAAGATCTCGCGTCTGCTTCTCCGAATGTCATTTTTAAAACGCTCGTTTTACGATCCTTATAAGGCGGCAATTTCTAATTAAGAGATGCAGAAAGTAAAAACTGACCTTTGGCCAACCGGCAAAGCTGATTAATGTGTTTCATCGAAAAACCGGTGAACCGACTTGCTAATGCCGACAATTAATTAATTTATTGTTGGACAAAAAAGTAAAGGTTTTCATGAATGAGCGATTCATTCATCAGCAGAAGGAATATTCCGTTTCTGACTGATTCTGGCCGAATTTGGCTGAATTACCGGTCGTGAGCAATTTTCATTAAAGTGTAAATGGTTTTCATTTCCCCATCAGCCCAAGGCCCAACTAATTGAAGAAAATCGTGGCACCACCGCGAGTGAATGGAGCGCTTCGGGCGCGTCAACATTTTTCAAAATGACGAATCATAGCATTAACAAAGGAAATCGGCGCGTCTTTCACGGATGGTAATACCCTTTGGGCCCAGCTCGGGGAAAAGCTCAAGGCCCGATTCGGTTCGGGGGGCGAAGGGGGAGGGGGCGTAACCGCGCACAATTTTCAGGCCATAAATCATCCGCGTGAAAATATTTGATCGGCGTAAAACTTTTCGAGAAGAATCGAGGCCCCCTCCAGGTCCTTAAATATTATCAAAAGCTTCTTAAAACTCAACGAGCTTTGCTTTTTCGAGAAGTTTACCTCTCCGCTTTTGCAAATATTTACTTTGTAGTTGCTTACCGAAAGCAAACAAAAAGTTTTTGAAAAATTACAGATAAGACACCGGTTCCCTTCCCTCTTTCTCGGGCTGACCCGATCACTCCACGCGCCCATTTCACTGCAATAAATCACCCCCGGAGGGTCGACATGCAAATGTCGGCCGGACTTTCAAAGAGGAACCACCCCTAACTGTGGCTTTTGATTGCAGGTCGTTGCAGCGAAGTGCCCGGGGGTTTGCCGGGTAGTGGAGGGATGTTGCTGGCCTGCGCCGGTTGCGATAAGCCAATTTTAGACAAGTTCCTTCTCAACGTACTCGACAGGACATGGCATGCAGAATGCGTTCGATGTCACGACTGCAGGGCGGCTTTAGCTGACAAATGCTTTAGTAGAGAGGGAAAACTATTTTGTAGAAACGATTTTTTTAGGTAAGCGAGTTTTTCTTTGCCATTTTGCACCCCATTGGGCTCTCCCGAATGGTCTCCCGAGGGGAAGCCTTCTCCCTGAATCAAATGCAAGTCACTCGAAATCATCGAAGCCGGCCGTGAACAGCCCGCGTGAAAGTTCGAAGTCAGTTTTGTTCGATTCCGCGGCGAGTAAAATTTCATGGCAATTTATTCTATGAAAGCGATTATTATACGCTCGGTGTCGGAGTTTCGAAATAGTTTTTTTCCCCATTTTTAGGTCAAGATTCAGATCAAGAACAGTGAAAAGTCGAAGGAAAACGGGAAAACTCTCAAGCTGGAGAAAAAGCTTAAAAAAAGGTACAATAAATGATCCGTGCTAATAAAATAGGCTCAAAAGGGTATTTTTAAACTTACGTTTTATCATCTCAAAAGTGCAGATCAAAACGCAGTTTACTTTATTTTGAACGAATTCGCCATTTCGTGACATTTTCTTATTTTAAAATATTGCTTGGACTCACTGAGAAAAAGGAAAAGCACTTTAACAATTGAAGAAAATGCAATAAAGCTGAAGTATGAAAAGCAGATAATGAAAATATAATATAATATACTGAACCTCCATTTCGCCCGCAGGCATTGGAGGTGTATACAAATACAAATAAGCAATAATTACAGTATGATTTTAATAAACTATGGTATATTTAAAATAGTAGCTTTAATAAATACTGGAATAATTAGGAATAGTAATATGCGACTAATAAGAACATACTATACAAAACAAAACAATATAAAATAAAATTAAGCATTATACAAAAATAAAATCGTGTAAAAATAAAGTTAAATACTATATAAAAATCAAAATAATAAATAATAAAATAGAACTGGGTGTTATACAGGGATAAAAAGGTATAAAAATAAAATTTAAAAAATTAGAATATAATATATAGATACAGATAATGAAAATATAAAAAGTAATAAAGATCCAAAGCAACAAACGAAAATGATAAGCACAAACTCAGTCAAAATGCAATGAATAAGTACAATAAAAAACAAAGGGTTGAACTTGACCAAAAATATGGCGGAAGAAAAGACGAATTAATCTCGACTAAAGGGTTAATTTTTGATTTTTTGGGAAATTTCATTTCTAATCCGACGGGATAAGACTGCTTTTCCGTGCAAAGCATAATATATATCACATTATTGAAAAAAAAGATTATTTTTAAGTAATAAGTGAGTTGCGGCGAGCGTTTTTCAACGATCCTTTACGAGAACAAAAAACAAATAATATTTGCAGTTGTCATAACAACCGGTCGTTAACAAAGGTTTAGATGATCATAAACGAGAAATAAAGCGCCCATTAAAAGTGAAATTGATGTAAGAGCACCGGGTTTTCAATTTCGAATTCGTTTAGCAAGACAAATAATCACAGAGACCAGTTTTCTTCGGAGGAGAAAAACACTAAGAAAAAAAAACAATTGCGGCCATATTAATAGCTAATCAAGTAATCATGGTTCCCGCTTGGCTACCTTCATTCAGACGGCCCAATATAAATTACACATTTATCGGGAAATGTCGTTACGACCGCAGATATCACCCGTTAAGTTTTGCTTAATTAAAAACATCGGGAGCCGATATTGACGGAAAAGCAGAAAATATTCGACAGGACTTTGGGAACCGATTCCAGGATGACAATTATGGTTTCATCTCCGGAGAAAAGCCGAGAAGATAAATACATCAAAGTCCGAATTCTGCGCCTAGGTGGGGAAGGACATTTTTTTACGATGTCTCTAGTTATATAACACCGGTTCTCGTTTGCGGTCAAGGCATAACGGACTCTGAGCGTTCGTCGTTCGGTTCTCTTTGTTGAAATTCGAGAACGGACATAAAAACAACATAAACTTTAACAAGATTTTCGAGGGAGAAGTTATGCTATAATCTGTGATGAGAATTTTGGGGTTTTACGACGGAAACCATGTTTCCTGACCGCATAGAAAAAATTTTAGGATTTCTTTCAAGGCTCTTTTTTAAAGCGTATCCGTGCACTCAGCCGCAAAAACTTCTGCTCCGCCTAAAGAAAATCACAGGTACTCCCCGACTGTCACTTTTTACCTTGTACTCCCTAAGGGACATGCTTGCAAGGGGGTTCCCCTACTCAGATGGAAATTCTCCATAGAGACAAACGTGTGACCCACTGTGCGCTTGCGGTTTCCCACTCATTGTGCACCCATTACGAAAAAGGCAGTCGGTAGCAGAAGTCATTTCGCCATAATGGGAGTGGATGACTGTCGAATTTGTACTTCGACACCCCACCTCTGATTTAAGACTTCTCTAATAAAAAGCCCCGGAAAAACACCATCAATTTGCTTAATTACTACGAGAACACTTTCGGAGATTCACAACAAAATTTGCGGTTCCCTCAATCACGCAAAAATTCACTTTGAGGGGTTTACATTTAATTCATTATCGTAACCCTTCGTTTGTTTTGTACTTTATTTACTGTTTCCAAAGGTGGAATGTCTGCAGTTTTGAACTGCGACAAAAACGAGCGCATGAATTTATCGAGCGAACAACGCGGCTAATTGCGAAGGGAAGAAGGAGCTGCGGATAAATTTATGGAGAGTGGAAATAGTTGAAAAAAAGGTTCCTCGTATAATGAAACTCATAATACGGGCAAGACAAGCAATAAAAACCGTTTTCATGACTCCTTGCAGAGTGTGGGACTTTTTCAGGAGGCGGGGAGAACACGAGAGACTAATGTTACTTTTAAAGTAGGCTCCTGCCTCAGCAGCCAATCGAGAGATGCTCTTCTCGCTCTTCTTTTCTCTCCATTTTCCCGTAATAAAAACAAAGAAGACGTGGATGCGCGGAGTGTTCACCGCTTCATTTTCCATTCACTCAAGAAGAAAAATGAATTCTCCTCATGTTTGCATATTTTTTTTTTTTGACACTTGCTCGCTCTTCGTCAATCTTTCGTTAATTTGAAAATAATGCGTTTGCCCGCCATTTTCAAAAATGGTGGAGAGTTCATTGTGCGAACGGTGAGTGTGTCATAATAACGCAACAATTTTTTTATAGTTGGCGTTGACAATTCCGAAATGACTCATTTCGCAGAAAAAGCTCTTGAGCCTCCTGAAAAAAATTTAAGAGTTGTCTTCATTACCTGCGGTCGAAGGGCCCTGAAAATGTATTCCTTTGTGTTGCATTTTCAGATTAGTTCCGGCGGTAATTTTTCTTTTTTGCACATTGGAACACTCACGACAGGTCACTCCCTTCCAATATTTTTTTTATTAATTTCTTTCATCGAAAACACACTTTTACCGACTGCAAAAGAGTGTCATTATCAATTAGCGAAATGCTATTTGAAAAGTACAAAAATTCACAGATAAACTCCTGACAAAATATTGTGATATTCTTTTAATTAAGAAATTTAAAAGCGGAATTGCTTTTTTTCATAAAGTGAAACTCCATTTATTAACATATACAAACTCGACACTCATTTTAGGGAATTATTAAAAGCAATTTCATTTAATAAGCCGGCATGTATTTATAATAATAGTTTTAATGCAATTCCAGTATGAGAAATCTGGGAAGTTTCATCAGCGATTGGTTCCCGTAAAACAGGAAAGAGTACGTACAAAGGAAAAGAAGATAAGGAGAAAGAGGAAAGGCCGAAGCAAAGGAAAAAGGGAAATACATTAGAGTGCCGACGTAATTGTCCGTCTAACCGCGACGGTTCC
This sequence comes from Brueelia nebulosa, assembly GCA_028293925.1. Classification (NCBI taxonomy): domain Eukaryota; kingdom Metazoa; phylum Arthropoda; class Insecta; order Psocodea; family Philopteridae; genus Brueelia; species Brueelia nebulosa. The sequence continues at coordinate 386,743 of JAQIBA010000049.1, forward strand.
AAACTCGGCGAATAGCCTCGACGTTAAAATTTAGACAGATCTTGTCATATCCCATAGAAGTGATCTTATCGGTTTTCAGACGTTAATAATCTCTATTGAAAAATTCTGGTAGAAACTTAAGAGACTGGCAGACGTGGCAACAATGGAAACAGCGGGAAATCTTTTGCGCTACTTTTTAGTTTGAACGGCACTGGAGGAACGTTTCTCAAAAAAATCAGATGGAAAAGGTTCAAAGACCTCTGCGTGTGAAGAGAAACTGTACTGTTAGGGGTTAATGTAAGTCTCGAATCGAAATTAGATCTGTGAGTGCCTCGACGAGCCGACAGACTGATCAAAGGTATATTCCTCCAATGGAACGTTTACATTTCGGCTGAAACTGTTAGGAAAAAGGAAATCTTTCCAGTTGTCAGTACCTCACTCATACACTGTATTTTCGAAGGAATTTTCCATGTTTCTGACGGTAGTGCCTCAAGTAAAATTTTGTTCAGAATAAGCAGGAGCTCATTCAGGGCCGGAGAGGGGCACCACCTTTAGAGTTTGAGTTCAGCACCCGCCATTACTTTCACAAGTTTCAACACCAAAGACCTGATTGAGTTTCAGATAAGATTTTGATTTTGGGCTCAGTGAGACGACCGCTTTGATTAATGATAAGGCGACTGCCAATGTTTATGAAAGAACCAAAATCTAATCTAATTACATATTTTACAAAATTTACAACACTCACAAACTCAGAATCTGCAGGAATCCGAATTTAAAAAAAAAATTATCTGCAATTATATACTTTCAAATTTAAATACTTACAAAATTATACTCCATACTTTTATACTCACAAATTCAGAATCCGCAGGAATCTGAATTTAGAAAAAATTATCTGCAATTATATACTTACAAATTTACTCATAAAATATACAAATACTTTACAAATATACTCGCAAAATTATACTCACAACTTTATACTCAATTTAACTTTATACTCACTCATTATACTCAAACTTTTATACTCACAAACTCGGAATCCGCAGGAATCCGAATTTTAAAAAAATTATCTGCAATTATATACTGACAAATTTATATACTCACAAAATTATACTCCACACTATTATACTCACAAACTCAGAATCTGCAGGAATCTGAATTTAAAAAAAATTATCTGAAATTATATACTTTCAAATTTATATACTCACAAAATTACACTCCACACTTTTATACTCACAAACTCAGAATCCACAGAAATCCGAATTAAAAAGAAATTATCTGCAATTATAAACTTTCAAATTTATATACTCATAAACTCAGAATCCTCAGGAATCCGAATTTAAAAAAAAATTATCTGGAACTATATACTTACAAATTTATATACTCACAAACTAAGAATCCGCGGGAATCCAAATTTTAAAAAATTTATCTGGAAAAAAAAATTTTAACTGAAATTATCATTATTACAATCCAATAACAAAACAGTTTTAAAATTCATAAAACTGTTAATAAAATAAATTACGTTTGACTTATGTACATTTAGTAGATTTTAAATGTATTAATAAAATATTCCAGTCACAAGGCTGAGACAGAAGGTATGACCGTCCCCTCCTCACACGAAACAATTGAAATTAATTTTCTTAAGGCAATCTAATTAATTAATTAATAGCGCCGGGAGAATGAATTTTTACATAAAATGTATCCGTTTAAAAGAAAAACTGTAAAAAGCAGCTAACCGCGCCCGTAAATCGTCTATGGATTGTGGAAAGAGATAATTAATAGACGCCCAATCTGTCACTGAAAAAGAAAAGATAGAAGTAAAAAAAAAAAGCTATTATTAAAAGTCTGAAAATATTGACTCCTTTAATGTTTGTCTTATGAGTATATATTCAAAAATATTGTATGCATAAAGGTTAGTTGAATTGCTCCGGCTCTTCTGAAGCGGAACACTTTTTTTTTCTCCTTTTTTCTTTCTTTTTTTATAATTTTTTAAGTCGTTCCAGCACGTTTCTTAAATTTAAAGACAAGTCGTTTAAAAACGATCATAAAAAAGGAGTGAAGTCCATGGAAAACATGAAAACTTTGAAATTCGACGTCGCGGGCTTTCCTTTGTCTATCCAACTCTCGGACTTTTAGGGCAGAAACATTGTCCCGAAGCGCTAATTGTGCTTTTGAAGGTCGAAAACTCGTCTCTTTCAACGCTCAACAAAGGAATCCTTTTCGAATACCGAAAATCACCGATTATACCTTTGCTTAACCCCATAAATGTTTGCCGTTTTCTCATCCTGAAAAATTTTATGTGTAATTTATTATGGATTGTTTTTTTATTATTTCATAATAAATCATCTTTTAAGCATTAATTATTGTTACCGAAATGCAAATGCGATCGCTGAGCGATGGATAATGATCGCTGAGCAAACATGCGTAACCGATGTTTGTTTTGACGAAATTCTTTTCTTTTTCTTTTCAGGAGATATGGTACAAAGTGTGGGGGATGTCTTCAGGGTATCTCTCCTAGTGATCTAGTTCGTAAAGCAAGGGATAAAGTGTTCCATTTGAACTGTTTTACATGTATGGTGTGCAGAAAGCAACTTTCCACGGGGGAAGAACTGTATGTGTTAGATGACAACAAATTTATTTGTAAGGAAGATTATTTAACGGGGAAAACGAATTCCGGTAAGTGTGTTTCTTTTGCAAAAGAGCTGTACTGTCGCGAAACGGGTTCCGCTATCCCATTTTACTTTTTTCAAAGCGAAACTGCGGACTATAAATAAATAGCAGTGAAACGCCGCCGTCGTTTTTAAAAATTTTAAAGCAATAAGCACGTCCCGAGAATAAAGCCTGGATGCAGCGGCGGTTAAAGAAAAGAAAGCCTAATTGGTCGAGGCGACAACCACAAAGTCACAAAACTTTTTTAAATCAGAAAAATTTCCCGTGTTATTTCTTTCACCGGTATTTACTCACCGTACAGGTGCGTTTCTCTCCCGCATTAAAAGCGTACAAAAAATATCCTTTGAAATAAATTTCACCGGTTAAGTAAGAGAATTCCATATAAGCTCAAGAAAAATGAGACAGAAATTGAAGTCAAAAGCTTCGCCACTGATTTCAGGGTTCGCTGACTGCCTTATTCTGTTGGGGATTTGAGGGGGGGGGGAAAGAGTACACAGACCCGGAAGTGTGAGCAAAAATGAAAAAGGCGACATGTGAATGACGCCCTCTATTCTGCAATTGTCACGGTGCGCTTCACAGGGACTCATTCTTCCCAAACCGCGGTTGTCGCCATTGTCACTGACCTGCTGCGTCACACATACCTGCCCACACAACGAGCGCTTGTCGGACACATGCCAGAAAATATATATACCTCACCTGAGGGATAGTAGAGAGAGAGAGAGGCCCCGGGGGTTGTGGAAGGGCGTGGACACGTGGTTGTGGGTTATGTGACAGGTGCCGGCGATGGAATTCGCTTCGGAAAAAAAACCAAAATTAACCCCGCGGTCTTACAACTTTGATTAATCAAACAGACTCATCAAATTTTACGACATTCATTTTTAAAACTTGGGTTTTTTTTAATTAAAATCCCTCCCCTTCATCCCTTTACGGCTGGGCAGAAGAGCCTAAGACTTTTCTGATATTTCATTTTAGTTTTTCTTCAAAAAGCCTCCTTACGTGGATTATACCCTCGACTGGAGATTATTTATCAGCAAAACAAACCCCTGGGACAAACGCCATTTTGTTTTTTTCCCCTCCGCTGCAGACACAACAGTCCATGATAATTTTGAAGCTGACTGAACAGCTCCTCTACAAAAACGTTATCACAAGTTCGACCTCGGTCGCATTAGCAGGCGGTGATTGGCTGTCATCTCTTTTCCGTGAGAAAAATCTAAACAAAGTAAAATTCCAGTTAAAGCACAGACTACAACAATAATTAGTAAGAAACACGAAAACCTATTAAGACATATAGAAAAAGCGATTTGTAAATCTTAGGACCGTAGCACATAAATCGAGGGCAAAGCACAGGTACGAGGAGGCCCCATGCTGGGTACATTGGTACTTGAGCGTCTAGCTGCCTCGGTCTCCCGCCGGGGCTCCTACAAGGGTGCTTCTATCAACATTTCTTCTCGTGGTTCTGTTGTGTCAGCGATCTTCATATGTAAATTTGTTTGTTTGTGCTTGAAACAGCCGATACGAAAGAACCTGAAACTCTGACGGGAGAATTTATCGCGTTTGTGGGCCTTCGGGAATATTAATGTCTTCCCCGATGAAGACCGAATAATCGTTTCCAATAGGTTATGAGCTGAATAAATTGGGTCGAATTGTGGTTTTCTTTAAATGTATACTTTTCCCGTTTCACTTTCCCTCATTCGAGAGATCGTTATTTTAAAAAGAAGTGCATTCGAAACCGCAATTTAAAAATTTTTACTTTCGATTGCATCGTGGAGGTATTTTTCCCAGGGGAAGTTTTTCTTAAAAAAAACCATTTTTATTAATGACTGACATCAATTCTGCTGTTTATGAGATCATGAGAATAAATTTCAAGGGTGGAAAATAGTACAGTCAAATTAGCTCAAAAATGAGGGGTGAAGTTACATAAATTCCTGAGAAGCTGAAACCTGGTCAAATTGTTCTGAGTATAATTGTATAATTATACACCCTTATATTAACCCTTTGCGGTCGTATAAAATTTGTGTATGGGTATCTATTGGTCGGAATTAATTTCTTTGGAAAGAGCAGGGATACATATACATAATATTCAGTAATATTCAGTAATATTTAGTCATATTTTAACAAGAGAGAATCTCTAATTACTCCTTAATATAATTTATAAAATTTTCCTTTTAATTATACAATGTATACAACTTTTGTTTAGATTAAATTTTGTTATCTCCAATCGATGGAGCTTCATCTTAGTTCTTTAGACATTGAGATTGCCTCAGGAATGCATACTGTATAAGATTCGTATATATTCGTATACTTCCTTGCTGTGGTGGCTGAGAGTACACATACGACCGCAAAGGGTTAAAAAGTCCTAAAAAAATGGGGAAGGGTCAGAGGTCAATAAAATTAGTTTTTCGCCATTAAAAAAAGGTTTAGCAGTTGGACTATAATCATTTTTCTAAACAAAAGCTCTCCTATGAAACAGATAGCGCCGACCAAAGTGTAGTTTTTTCACATTGAATCCCCCTGAATCGAATTGAGAAATGTTTCGGACCGAAAGCGACACTTCGTGTTTATTTCAAATCCGGCAGTTTTAGGGATTTGAATGAAAGTAAAAATGTGCTTAACAGAAATAGAAATGGAAGGGGCGAGAAGTACTGAGAACGAATGACACGAAAATCCATTATTTCTTTCATGCAAATTTCGAGTCATACGCTGAGAATCAAATGCCCCGAAGTCAGTGACATTTTCATATCGTCACAGTTAGAGTTGGTTAGCAAAAGCACTTGCCGCATTATTTTCACTTTGGCATTGAAAATCTGTCGGGAAAATTATAATTTGTCCCCATTTTGAGGCGAAATCCTTTTTCGAAGACCGAAACAACCTTTGCCACCACTGAATTCCGGCCAAGAGAAAAACTACAAAATGGAAAGTTGTAAGATACAATGTTCTCTTTTAACGACGTAGCAAAACAAAATATTTTTCTCAAATTATGACATGTTTATTCATAGTAAACTATGTTCACCCAGTAGTAATTCGACAACAAATTATGATCCTTCGCATAAAACAGTCATTGTCCTCCCTTGATTTTTATATGTTTTCAATGGTTTTTATTTTTCCCATCAATTTGATTTTACTGTCTTTCTGATTTTAAAAGGAAAACCAATTCCTCGCCTATCGTCTTCGCCTAAAACGCCGCCTCTTAAGCAAATGCACTCGACCACATCATTAAAAACAAACATTTGGCTTTTAGATTTTCTTTCTTTTTTTTTTTATTTTTTGGCTGCATGGCGACTCGACCGCAATGGCCGAGAGCTTCGCGGTTTTGCTGATTCGTTTTTCTCCGATGAGTTTTCTCGGAAAAGTGCGCCATTATTTTGACAACGATTTTAGAACTTTGTTTTTGTTTCGGTTGCGCATTGTGGATTTGCCATTCTACAAATAATTTAAGCCAGTGATGGCCAACCTTTGATAATGTGCGGGCCAAAGTTGAGTTTGGTGTTATTTCGCGGGCCACAATTAAATATGGATTTTTAAAATTAGTTTTTACTCTTTTAATTAGTTTTCTCTTTCTTTTTTCTCATTTTCCCCTTTTCCCTTTCTTCTCCTTTTCTCTTTCTTCTCCTTTTCTCCTTTTCTCTTTCTTCTCATTTTCTTCTTTTCTCTATGTTCCTGCTCTCACGGCTATTGCCTTTGCCTCTTTCTTCCGTCTTTACCCTTTTTACATTTTTACACAAGCAGTCCTTCTGACTTATATGACCGAATAGATTCGAAAACGTAAGCCTAAATTTAAAATTTTGCCGAAATAATTTAAAATTGAAGTTATTCTATTATTAGCGTACAGTCATAACCCTTTATTTAAAAATTAAAATGGACTAAAATCACCAAATACGTATGTGAATATAGGAATAAAAGAGCGGGCCACATGCAACACCTTCACGGGCCGTAGGTTGGCCATCACTGATTTAAGCCTTTAAAACAGATTTTGAAAAAAAGGGGACAAAAGCCGAACACAGAAATTTTACACAACTTTTTTAGGTTTTCACAATTTTATGTATTAAAACTCACTTTAAAAAGATGAATTTCAACTCAAAAATATCACCTATTTTTTCCACATAAAGTAAAAGCCTTTTTCCGAAATGGTCGAAAAAAAGGGTCGAAAGCATTTTGTAAAACCCCCCCCCCCAAAAAATTGGAAACCACTGGTTTGCGCTGTTCATAAAATGATAAACGATGGGAATTAAATCACAATAGAATAAAAAGCAAGAAAAGCACAACAGATACTTATCATATCCGGAGAAACAAGAGATATAATCTCACACAATAAATATATTCACTGGAACAATGCTTACGTACTTTAGTTAACACCCCCGTTGTTGTCTGGATCAATAAATTTTATAATAAATAAATAAAATATGAATTTACAAGTTTGAGGAAAAATATAATCAGTTGTATAATAAGTTGCTCATTAACGATGAAAAGCATCTTAATGAACAGAAGATAATGAATCAAACGAATAGTTATCAAACTGTGTTTTTGACTTTAGGAGGTTTTCTCATTCGAAAAATTGTCTCCTGATTATCTTCTCTCACCCTTTTTTATAGTCAGAACTCCTGATTTTGTCCCTCCCCAAAATCCTGACCAGTCTTACTCTCCAGAAATTAAAATCCTTTCAATGGGAATTCCAAAAAAAAACGATACACAAAAACAATGTCGCAATTTTCATCAGTGCATTTCCCGATTCTCAATGTCCGAGTGTTTATTAAAACAAATTCAGCAAAGATGTAAAAATAAAAGTAAAGGGCACTCGAAAAGTAACAAAAAACCTTTTTTATTTCCGCACCCAAAAAGCCAACCAACAAAAAACTTCTTTGTCCGAATTACCAACCCGACCACAAACATTTTTAGTTTACGTCACGGTTTGACCAGCGTTCAAAAGCGGTTTTATCCTTTCCTTGTCACCGACCATTGTTTTCCTTCGGAACATGTTTTCCCAGCTTTTTAATCAGCAACCTCTTCGCTTCTCGGAATAGTCTTCCCAACACTTGTTCCAGAACCAAAAATAACTTCAACGAGGCGAACGATGGCCAAACACTGGTGTCAATGAAAGATGAACGGGGGGAGGAGGGAGGAAAAAGTAAATAAAGAGGGAAACGATTCTGTTATGCGAATCCGCTGACTGACTGACAAGTGGTCGCTTCTGAGTCATCCTGTAATTTTTTTGACGCAATTAAATAAACCATAAACGAATTTAAATAGTCTCAAAGGAAACTGTCTCGCATGTGTAAGACGTGCAAAAATTCCATTGTCAACTGCCATAAATCTTTTTTTATGCGCATAATAAAAGGGTTTCCGAGTTCGGAGACAAAAAGGGTTGAAAGAGCGCACCAGAAGTACATCAAGAGAGGGAATGCGATGGCATTGAACCGAATATTCCTCGGATTCGAAAAGTCCCGGTTCTTTAGCAAAAAAATTTCATCGAATCTTTTGTCATTTGAATGGGAAACTGTAATCCTCACTGGTTGGAAACAATTAATCGAGAGGATAAAAAACGGAACTTAAATTTGAGCTGCGTAAAAATCAAATGGTTAAAATGGCATTTTGAAAAGTTCCGAGAATAGTGATGGAGAGGAACAACGAGATTCATCGTTTTTTGCATCAGAAGAAAGGTGAAAGACCCCTTTTGAGTGAGATGATTTGGACAGGTCTAAAATGGGTCAGTTTAACCGCTGACACAGCAGAAAACACAATTTTTGATTCTTTTACCGAAATTTAACATTTAAAAACCGATCCCGAAGGATGCTGCAGGAATACTATAATTCTTCCCGGTGAAGAAGGGGGAAACAGCGATGAAGACAGTCAGAAGCGATACAAAGAAAGTATCTTAGATGGGTCCTAGGCCTTCATTTCCTAACACCTAACAATATACAGTTCTAGAAGAGACTAAAAGAAGCCTGTTAAAAATAGAAAGCGCAAAGAGAGCTGCAAAGATAAGAACAGAAGTAAAGAATGAAGTGTTAAAGGAATGTATAACGGAAATAGAGCAGCCGAAAACGGAATGGAAAGAGGAAAGGCGGAAATATTTTGAATGAAACGGTGTTGAAGAAAGAACAGCAAAGGAAAACTTTGTAGAAGAATTACAGCATAGAGAAAAAGAAAATCAAATGCAACTACAACACGTCAAAAAGCTCAGAGAAGAGGCAAAAAGGCGCTGAGAGAGCATCAGAACAGAAGAAAAGAAAAAAGAAGAGAAAGGAGAAAGAAAATAAGAAGTGAAAAAAAATGCCAAAGGCGAAAATATCATATAATTATACTATATAATATAATTCTTCCCGGTGTCCCCGATTCAGTTCAGCACTTTTCAAAACATTGTAAGCACTCTAGAAACCCTCTTCTGTTATTTATCACCTTTCCCAAACCCTTCAGAGGAATACTTCAATTGAAGATTACAAGAAACACCGGCCAAAATATTTGCACGGTATAATATATATTTTTATTTTTCGATAATAAAAAAATTGATTTCATCCCGAGACCTGATAATATTTCATTCATCATACGGCTATTAGGCAAGGGCCGTTATAAAATTATTAACTTTTGGCGGTTTTTAATTTCGCGCTGTTTGGTCGTGGCTGTGAGTTTTAAGTGTGGCCGGCGACCGGTAATTGCTTTCCTCCCTCGGCGCATTGTTCGTTCTAAAATCTAAAAAACTACGTCACCACACCCCACGAATGGGAAGCTCAGAGCGTTTATTCCTTTGTGAAAGAAAAAATATGGCGCCATTTTTTGTGCGAGACTTTTTTTACTCGTTCACGCCTTGGAAAGCTTTCCTTGGATTCGAACTGAAAAGGAGAGGGAGAAAAGCACATACAAAACCCGCGTTAATGATTCATTATTTCTATATATAACCCCCACTTTGATCGAGAACACCGGGGAGAGAGAGAGAGAGAGAGAGAAAGAACGAAAAAAAAGGAAAAACAATGGAAATCTAAAACTGTATTTGAAATACACTTCGACTGGTAGGACTAAAAAACGATTGTTAAAAGATAAAAGCGAGTATGGTAAAGGGTTGCCTGGAGGTAAGCTAAGCACGGGCGGCATTGGGGAGTAATTGTAACAATAAGCGGAGCCGTCAGGCTGGCGTCAGTACGGAGGCAGAAAACATGCGCGTCTTATCCATTCGATTCGCATTGGACACAGTTTGAGGTATCCCTCCTTGGCTCTTTGGCTGCACCATCCCAGGTTCTTCTCCTTTCCTTCTCTTTATTATCAAGAGACAATTAAATTCGAGGAATTCATTAACATGTGAGACCTACCAATCCGAATAATTTATACGAAACAAGTGTCGGAATTTCGAATTTTCTCCCTAAAGCTCTAAATGCAGGTATACAATAAGAAAGCAACCGAAGAAAACGTCTGGTTGCGCCATTGCTGATTCAAAATGTCACCGAATATATACAGCTCACCCATATAAAAAGCCTTTGTGATGAATGGATTTAATATCTACAGGTTTGACATGTCTGATATAGTAACATTGCTTTCCTGTGTGGATGGCTTTGAAAGGAATTTAAATTTTCCCGGAGACCGAATGGGTTTCTCCAGGCTTTTCCTGAATTTTATGGGAACCGTTTTTTATTCGGTTTTATGCCCATATTTTTCCCCCCCGGACGAGTCATTCACATTTCAATAGGGACGTATGAATGGTTTATGCCATTGCATCGGTCGACTGGTTTTCCCGATCGGTGATCGGGACAGACGAACAGACTCGGAGCCACTTTTCATAATGAAAAGACACAAGACACGACATGGTTCTGCAGTCATGGAGAAAAAATAAAAAAGAGGCGATGACTTTGACTGAAAGAAACTTTACGTTTCCTTTTGGGAACGAGGCAAAATCCCGATGCCATCTCGGGGAAAAACGTTTCTTCTTTTCCCTCGGCTTCTGCGAGGTGCGCCGACCAACAACCATATCATCAGATGTCTCTTTAATTATTTTTTCACAGGTTGGATTAGATACGGTTGAGGTACACCCGGTTCTGAGAATTATGATGACTTTGCTTTGGTTTTCTCACTTCTTTTTCTCACTGCATCATTAATAATCCCGAATTCAATTTGTATTTTTTGAACCTGAAATACGATCGGATGGTGAAAACTGTTAAATTATTTGTTAAAATCGAACCTTTTTCCGTTTTATCGAAACAATCGGTTTTGAGCTGTTGCGGTAAACAGACCTTCGACAATGGGCTCGACTGTTATACTCGTGATGTCGGTCTTTTTATTAAAGTCAGGTCTTTGTCTTACCGATGCAGTCGTCCAGAGAGCAATGGTAGCCTGGTGGTGGCATAGAAAGATTGTGTTCGGTCTTTGATGAGTTAACCACGATTTTCCTAACCGCCATTTTTCACAATGAACAGAGCTTTGGGCATGCGGTTGGCTTTGAGCTACTGATTCAATTCAATTTGGCTGCGCGTGTCTAAACCGCCAACATTTTTTGCCCACCGACTTTGCTGATACCGGCATTTTTTCATTCCAGATTCCCTTCTGTGCTCGGGGTCGGAGGATGAAGACGACGAAGAGCTGAAAAGCAATTCTCACCACCACCACGGGTCTAGCACGCCCGAAGCGAACAACAATTCCTTAGCTAGTGATGTCATGACCCCTTTATTAAACTGCGACAGCAAAACGACGCAAGACGACTCCGAAGATCAAGGTTTGTACCTCGACTTCTTTCCCCGACTTGTCGCCGTGGTTTTTTTTTCTCTCTCTTTAACTATTCTTTGATTTACCGCTTACAGGTTCTCTTGACGGTGACCCTGAAACTAGAGATTCTCAAACGGAGAATAAATCACCGGATGATGGGAACTCGGGGTCGAAGCGGCGCGGCCCGAGGACTACAATCAAAGCTAAACAATTAGAAATACTAAAAAATGCCTTCTCGCAAACACCAAAACCCACGAGGCATATTAGAGAACAATTAGCCAAAGAAACTGGTTTACCAATGAGGGTAATTCAAGTAAGTTCTTTTTTGTTCAGCTTTTTGTTCTTCATTGCTATCCGGTACACGGTACACCATTATAATCAGCTCATTTCGCACTAGACATTAGAAAGCACAGAAAATATTTAGACTACTCTTTAGATTAGATTCTAAAAGCTTTCTTTTGTCTTTCAATGAAAACTGGAAATTTAATTCTCAACACCCTTTGAAATTTCTGAACGAACAACCAAAATAAGGTTAAGCAAAGACAAATGACCGTCCGCGTGGTCTTATTAATGAATACAAATCGGTATTTGTCACTTCATTAGCGGCGTAATTCCTTATTAATATTGGATGAACCGACCAGGACTCGCGACGACGTTTATAAAAGAACTCGTTCATCACGTATCCCATAATTCCTTTCATGGCCTTTGAAAAAAATTAACCACTGACCGCCGCGCGTGAGAAAGATGAAAACCTTGGCCACTAATGGACGGCAAACAGTCCGGTCAGCTTTTCGGGCCCTGGTCGAGTTTCGGAAAATGCCTGACCACCTCCCGCTCTCTCGAATTTTCTGTTCTTCGACCCAGAGCCTGACTCGGCCGCCATCATAATTATTCATTATTCTAAAAAGGCGATTAGACGCTAATGAATATTAAGGCCTGGTGGGAAGCATCTTCGGATCGACGACGCCATTTTACTTTCAGGGACTTTCTATCCTCTTTCGCTTTTCATTTTCTATTGCAATCTAACAGAATGGAGTTCGATCGATGGGGGGTTATTACCCGCACAAAATATGTAATTTAGGACGGGTCCTCAATAAATAAATAAATCAAGGGGTACCTGAAAATAATTAGTGAGATTACTCGGATTTGTTTAAAGCAAAGGGTCAATAGGTCGCGTAAGGGCTACGTAGCCATTTTTATCCTCGAGTTACCAAATCAATTAAAGGCGAGTTTTTTCGAACCCGGTCTCAAAAGGAATATTTAGGGGGGGGGGAATCATCCCCCACGACCGCAGATCGTGAATTCAAAATTGAGGAAGAAAAAAAGAGCTTTTTGGAGGACGGCGAAATGAATCAATCAAAGTCGAGAAAGTCTGAGTTGAGATAATGATTGATGATGGTTGTAATGACATTCCGATATTGATTAGCACTTGCAAAAAACCGGCCAGATTCTCTTGACCAGTTGAAGAGATTAATTAACTGGAAAAATCATTTCGTAAGGAAATCAACCTCCGAACATTCCTGGAACCAATGAAAGCTCTCAGTTTTTCTTTCGCGACCTTTTATAAATTCCAGGTCGTTCCTATCGGCTTTTCCCTCATTGGGAAAAAGGGAAGAAAAAGGGATCTGCTCAGTCGGCTGCATTTATTCGTCCGAAACACGCGTTAAAAAATGTTAACACTACGGTTGAGAATAATTTAATGTTGTGGGCTGTCATTTAAATTAAAAAATTCAAACTTTTGCCATGAATATCATCTGAACTGATAAGCAGACAGAATGTACAGTTAATACAGTAAAATCTTCTGTGGATAAAATGTCCGCTTTATTTTCTCCCCGAATTAAACATTTGTTAGCCGGGGTGGCCGGGGCAATTCACACCAGAACACATCACTTTCCCGTGACTCAACAATATAAAAGTTAATTCGAGACTTGCTTTGCTGCAAAAATACACCGAAATAAACTGAGGAAATTAAAATCATAAAACTAAGATGCGTAAAAATAGCAAAAGGCACAAAGCAAACGGGGTGCGGGAGAGGGAAGGCGAAAGGAGAGAGCATTCAGACGAATAACTGTGGCACAACTGGGCACAAATCGCCCCTCACACATACTCGCGTCGGCAGCAATGGGGCTCAATTGTTACTGCCAAATTTCGCCAATAACACAGAAGACATACTCGAGTTTTAGTATATTTCTCTGCTTTTTAGCACAGCTACGGATGTGTCTGAAAAATCGACTTAGGTTATTCTTATTATTTATTCCTCTTCTGCATTTGGTGGCGGGACACAAAGCAAACTAAAAAAGGAACCAACCCTAGAAAAATATTTTCAACGATTTGTATAACTTTGAGTTTTCAATTGCCTTTCGGAGTTCAATAAAGTCAAAAAAAAAAACTTTTTTTAATTTTATCATTCACAAAATTGGGATTTTGTTATTTTTAGGGGTTGGAATGTGTGATGGTCTTATTCGTTTTTTTTTTTCAAAATCTAACAGTTTTTGGAATAAACTGTTCACGCAGACATCCTTATTAACAATCTTTTGTTGTTTAAAAAAAATGCCGAAAAGTCAAATTCTAAAGATCAGAAATTTGAAAACCAAAGTTCTGCAAATTTAAAAAATCTGTGTAATGATTGTTTATTAAAAAAAAAAACAAATGGGGTTGTTTCCCTTTTTTGTAAAATGATAAAGATAACAGAAAATTCGGAGATACACTAACGAATTTTTTTATTAATTCTGATCTTTAGAAACCGACAACGGCTAAAACGGCAATAAAAGGAAGACAATTGGAAATATTAAAAGCTGCATTTGAAAGTTCACCCAAACCGACTAGACAAATTCGTGAACAACTCTCAAAAGATACCGAACTACCAATGAAGGTGATCCAGGTAGGCAAACATCATTGATGTTAGTATAAAGCCTGCAATATGTTAGCCAAACCCGAAAACCATCGCCGGACATGATCTTTTTATTTATTTTTTTTTCATTAATTTTTTTTATAATTTTCGTTCAAAAAAAAAAACATAATCGGGCCCTCATTTTTCGGGTTTTCATTGGGGAAATTCCTTCGGTCGCATTAATCACCCGCGCCCTGATTTTCAATCACCTTCCAAAATTAATTTGTGAGTTTTGGGTTAGCGGGCGCGGGGGCGGATTGACAGTTTAATTTTCCATTTATTCATTTGATGACGGAGACTTTGGAATAAAAGATGAGGGGGGCGGAACTGATGACTTCACTTTGGGGCATCACAGCAGTCCAAGTTTTAAAAAATTAAAAAATGGTTTTTTTGGAAAACTATAAAGGGATATTGTGTTGTACTAAATTTAAATTTATAATCAATTTTATGTAATTTTACATTACGGGGGTGTTTGTGATGCGTTTACTTTTTCCCCTGTGTTATCGATTTTGAACGACAGAGATTCATTTTCGCAAAAACTTCACGACATAGACCTTCATCTTTTCAAATTAAACAAGACCCTATTGAGTTTACTTCAATAACTACTATCTATTAATATAATATTTTAGTCATGTAAACCTCCAACAATATTTTTATCAAAGGTTATTATAAATTTAAAACTTCAGAAAATGAATATAATACTATTTATTATTATAAAATAATTTTTTCATATTTTTTATTATATTATAATAAAACTGATAAATTTAATCACACATTAATTAATTAATTCAAATAATATTACCCATTTTTTCATTATGCGTTCGTGCAATTTTTAGTCCTGTAACTCTCCAAAAAATATTTTTTCAAAGTTTATTATAAATTTAAAACTTCAGAAAACGAATATCCTACCTTTTATATAATAAAATTTTTTCAAATTTCTTATTATAATATAACTGATAAATTTAATTACAAATTAATTAATTACTTCACAAATAATATTTTTCATTTTTTTTCATTACGCACTCGTGCAGTTTTTAGTTTTGTAAAATCTCCAACAAATATTTTTTCAAAGTTTATAAAAATGACTATGTAATACTATTTAATATTATAAAATAAAATTTTTATATTCTTTGTTATTTTAATAATACTTTAAAATATAATATTTACATTAGTCATTACATATTATAGTGCGAGCAGCTGTATGCAGGACTTATATAAAAAAAATTTTAGAAATAATTAATATTCTTATTATATAATATTAAAATTATAAATATATTTTTTTTAAATTTATTTGGCCCGGAATGGCCCTGTAGGCTTTGTTCAGGCCTATCATTTTTCAACAAAAAATTTTTACACTGATAACATAAAGTATACAAAACTACAACAACACTACACGTCACACATTTTATTATACCCAAAATTATAAATATTTTTTTTTAATTAATTAATTTGTAATTAAAATAAAATAAAATGCAATTATATTATAATAAAACTTAATAAATTTAATTACACATTAATTATTTACAAAAATATTTAATACAACAAAGTTTACAGTTACTATTATGGACTGTATTTCGCATAGTTCAAAGGACGGTGAATTTTTAATTAAAAATCAAAGTATATAAATTTTTATTTTGCCTAATAAAGTATTAGACTTCGTTTCTTTCTGTATTTTGATTAACCCCTTTTGGTACACTCAAAATTAGGTCTTTTATCAGAGATGGAGGCAAATTAACTAACCCCAGGACCTCTTCCTCGGATTCTGAGCACTCCTTCCCCGATGGCAACATAAGTCAACGTCAGTTCCTCTTCTACCTTTCCGCCGAGACCCGAAATAAATGACGAGACTTCGGTCAGTCTTGGGAGAAGAAGAAAAAAGAAAAAATTGGAAACAATAATTCATGAGAAGTATTTTAAGGGAAACGGTTTTTGCGAATTGAGCCCGAAAGTAATATTTCATGCAGACCATGGGCGGACGTTTTGTTGACATATTAGCCTCGTGATCGGTGAGAGAAAAAATTTTTGGCGCGTTCGAAACTCTTCTGAGGAATGTAAATCGATGTGCATCGGAATAATTTTTTTTTTTTTTGTTTTGCGGCCACGGTGAAGTCAAAAAATTTGTTGGGCGTGTCATCATAATTCAGATACGGTTAATTTCCATTCTGTGACAGAACGGCGAGCGCTCTGAGAATTTAAGATGCAACCAAAAAATCTGGCAAAAGGGCGTTGCTTCTTTTGTGTGGGTTTTTAAAATAAAAGCTGCCAAATTATGATTTGGTCGAAGTCTAACCAACTTCCAATTAATTCTCTCTTAAAATCAGGAGAAGCATTGCGCTGGGAGGCAACTTAAATTTCCACCTCATCTTTCCAATACAGATTTATGTCTCCGATAAAGAAAGCAATCCTTCTTCCTCCGTTTGAAAAGAGCGCAATTTTACTTTCCCTTATTTCTTCTTATCTTTAGGGGTTTTACTTTCCGTACCCGAATTTTCGCTATTTTACATTCTTTTACACCACTTGTACTGTTATTTGTAACACCTTTGAGTAAAATTCTGGAGTAAATTATTCAAATCTTTTCACATATAATTAATACACTGATTTTTCACAACGCTTTCGGTGATAATTTTTTCCTCCAGTTATCTTCAACAAGGGGTTCTTTTTATGTTTTTCAAATTCTCACCCCTTACTGAGAGCACTTGATTTCAATAATTTCACCCGCTTTTGATAATTACTCAGAGAAGAACCAAACAACAGAATTACTGTTTGAAAATGTTACCGCCAGAAAAGACACATATTTTGGGTGCAATCTACGAAAATCATCATTCGGGTCTTTTACCCTTTCAGTTCCGTTCTAAAACATCCCCTCGTGTTATTTTCAATAAAAGGCATTCGAGTAAGACATTCAAGAATAAGAGCAAACCTACTTTTTATAAAACAACTAAAAATGTTCTCAAAGAGAAAAAACGTCTGACACAGACGCGATTCGGAAAAATTTCTTCACAAAGCCTATGACTTATCCCGGTAAAAAAAAAGCACTCGCAATGCAAATTGCACAAAAAGAGATTGGCCATTTTCTCCGGCGAAGGTTTTCGCCGAGTAGATGGAATGAACATAAACTTCGCTGTAAAGTATTATTTATTGCCCGACGAAAATGATCGAGACGCCAATACTGTTGAGGGAGGGGGACGGGATCTCATTATAAATATAATTTTCGTCTTTGTCTCGGGTTGGAGGACGAAATTTCTCCTCCGGTGCATATTTAAGGATTTCCTTTGGGGGGAAATTGCTGCTAATGCCACGGGGAAATGTAACTTTTCCCCCCTTATAGAATTTTTTTCCCCCAAAGTGTTTACTTCCGTTGAATGTATGTTTCCCTTCGTTTATTTTGTTTTCAGTTAAATCATCGCCAAAAACAATATTCACGCTTATTTTTCTCGTTTTCGTATATTTAAAATAATGTAAATAAATAAAAAATAAAAACTCGACTTGATTAAATCTTTTTAAATTGCGTCAAACGATGCATGACTTACGAATGGGGGTCAAAGGAAATGATCCCCAAATCCATGTTCGCGTTCCATTTAATTTACACATTAAAAGGAACTTCCATGAGGCTTTTTTCCGCCCAAATTTTTTTAATAAGTACATTCTTGGGATGCCGTGAAAAAAAAATTAACATCCTCGAGATGAAGTTCGCTCTTTCAGAATATTATTGCAATGTTTTGACAAATTTTTGCAATTGTAATGTCATTATTTATTGATTAAGCGATTATCAACGGGGAATAGTGCATCCGTTTTTGCTGAAAATGGAGATACAGTGGTCACAGATTGGCGCAAAAATTTAGGAAATCGCCAATATACGTCGTGAATCTTTTACAGGAGCGCTCAAAAGTATTTTGACAATACAAAATTTAAGAGTTTCTTAGTTAATTATTTTACTGTAATATTTTGTTTATTTTAACGTTGTATTATTAAGTTATCAATATTATTAATAATATATTTGTCGCATTAAAATAACAAACATAAAATATTAACATAATATAAAACGTAATATTCTTCTTAGTCTTCTGCTTTTTCTTTAATACTGTTACTTAGTTATATTATTAATAGATAAACTCTTTGTTTCTTCTATTATTTAATTAATATTATATTTATAAATATGAGGATTGTTGTAGTTTCTTGGTTAATTATTTTACTATCAGATTTTATTATTTTAGGGTTGTCTTATTTAGTTATCAATACTATTAATAATATATTTGTCGCCCTTCGGCATTAAAATATTAAATTATAACATAAATATAGTATAAACAATATAATAATAATATAAGTATCAAATAACATAAATAAAATATAAATAACAAAATATACAAAACATAACATTCTTTTTAGTCTTCTGCTTTTTCTGTAGTGCCCTTATTTAATTCTATTATTACTATTCTATAATTCCAAAGATAAACTCTTTGTTTCTTCTGTTATTTAATTAATATTGAATATATTTATAAATGTTGTAAAGCATTTTAATGAAAGCCAATGAAATTTCACTTTGTATGTAACTCTTACGAGCGGAAAACGAATAATTTTGTATTGTCAAAATACTTTTGAGCGCTACTGTTGTCATTATTTTAACTAACTTGAGAAAACCAGACTGGAAATTTATTATTATTAGAGAATGGTTAAAGTTTACTCTGTGGTGGGGAGTGAACCAAATGAAGTGTTACGGAATTAGGCGGATGACAATAATTTTTGTAAAATATTAATTAGCTATAAAGCAAATGACAAGATATGAAGACGATAATGACACCTCCTTTGAATCTTTCACTTCTGATGAATGTCTTCATTAACTCCCGCGACACATACTCAGCTCTTTTCGGGCTTCTCGACTCATTTAATACCAAATGTACGACGTCTTCGAGCTACTTCCTTTTTTTCTGTCATCCATTCTTTTTCCCTCTTCTGTCAGAGATTTAAACTTTCAATTAAGATCTTGTTACAGAAAAATGTGTTAATTTTTTTTTTTTTTTAATTTTAAACGACGTGCAGCTTTCCAGTCTGGCATGTCACCGAAACATTTTGCGGTGAAAATATCGCGTCGACGGAACGAACCACCCCTAATTTAGGCTTCCGCGTGCGCATCTGCCACTCTAAAAGCTCCGTTTCATTGAGCTTTAACAATAAAAGCTACGATGGTCATGTTTTTCTTTGTTTTTATAAGAAAGGGGTGCGAAAACGAACGGGGAGCGGGGGGGGGGTTGTTTACTTTGAAACCGAGTCAGGACTTGTGGCGATAAAAGATGCAAAGAAAATCAAAGCCCTAGGCCTTCTAATTAAAATTCAAAGGAGATATTAAATCTTTAGAAACCTTCAACAAACAGATCCACCGACTGCATAATATTATCTGCGAGAGCAAAAGTTCATTTGAATCAATTAATCTTTTGCATCTGAACAAATTGAAATGAATGAAAGCCGTGCTCGGGCGTGAAAGCAAACAGTCGCGCCATTTCTTTTAAGGGCATACGCAAACTCAGGAGAATGTTTGCTCTCGGTCAAATACAAGCCGAGGAACCGGAAATGGACATGACTGGGGTTTTCGGCCCATAAATTTGACTTTAATTTCAAGTACTCGATATTAGAAATTTATTACATCGAGTACGTCATCAAAGTTTGACGCTTTTAACAGTCTCTGTCTTCTACAGGGGGAATTTATTTTCGAAAGCTTTTCCTCCGATCAAAAAATTATAAAATATAAGCTTTTATGTTTGAAAGGAATTGGCTTTTATTAAAACTTTTAGAAGGAGAAACATTATTCCCCGCGCATAAAATATGTGTAAAATCTTTTACGATATGTGGACATTTTCTTCCCGAAAGATTTTGCCTTAAAATTTAAATTTCCATTTCCGTCTTTTACGAATTAGCATAAAAATTTTGGTCTCGTAAAGAGGTAAAACGCAATTCGGGAATGAAAAAACGCAAAAAAACGGACAGTTAGTCTGCGTTCGGGGAATGAGACAAAAGATAAAAGGACAAGGGTAGAACGGTTCAACCCCAGTACCACTGCAGGGGTCCTACACGCCCCTTTGACCCAGCCGTATAATCTAGCATCCATCTATTGTACTTTCCAATGCACTCAACCAATTTTATGACATTTTAAACACCTTCTGTCATAGTTTCTCGTGTTTTCGTCTTTGTGTTCTTTGTTTGAGGCGCCGTCCTGGATTTTTTTACGCCCTTAAGAATTTTAACTTTGACAAAAGCACTTGTTTGAAAAGTGGGGGATGGCGTATTTGCTTTTCCCGACGAAAATTTTTTTGTTTCAGGAAAGGGGGATGACATTTTTTACTGATGAAAAGTTACAGAAAATATTGAAGGGATATATCTTTTTTTAGGGAATTTTAGAACTAAACTAAATCTAAACTTTAGTATAACGTACCTTAAACCTGCGACTGACTTCATTACATCTGTAAAGAATAATGAATATATTAAAATCAAAAAAATATCAAAGGAATGACATAAACTCTGGTTTGATAGCACTTCCTGCTACCGCCGACTCGTTGTCTTTATCAGCTACAGTGACCACAACTATTTGTTGAATCGGTTTCTTGAAAAACCTCAAAAGGTTTGATTACTCCTACAAAAGTTATAAATCTTGTCGAGCACCCCCCCCCCCTCCTCCCACCCCTCTTATATCGTCCGCACAATGGTTATTAAGACGAGAGATGACCTAGAAGCTGTAGGGTACCATTCGAATGCAGGTGTTATTAACCACGAGTATGAAAAAAAAAGAAAACAATGGTTTCCTTCCCCTCTTCCCGAAGAAGAAAAAACTGAAGACGAAGAGAAATCTTCACATAAGGCTCATCAATCAAATAGATGTCTTCGTCGAAAAAATACCGGAATTGATTTATGTTCATCGGACATCTGGGTTTTTATCACTGTCAACCTGAGCGGTTATATCCCTCGAAATCGCTGATATTCTCCCGTTTTTTTTTTTTGGGACAGTTTCACACCGGATCAGTCACGTCCAGAATCAGACCGGTCATGCACGAATCATTGAAACTTTCAGTGCACTAAAGGGACTGCGGTTGTTTTTTTGTGTGTGCTTTTCTGCACGGTGAGACATAATGGTTCTCGTGCTTTAGAGAATTCGTATAAAGCGACATCTTGGGAGGAAGGCGCACCGCAAACTGTGTGTCCTCCATAACCTATAGAAGAAAACAAAACACAAAATTCTGCTGTCAAACAATTCCTCTTCGTGCGACACAGCATCCCCTACCGAATACAATAACGCTTGCATGACCAGAGACCACCACATCTTCCAAGATGGGAGAGTTCGCTCCCTCGCACTTGCTCCCAGCAGATGTCCAGAGCACATATCTCCCTCCCTCTATAATTCGGGGAAGAAAACAAAAAGGGACATTTCTGAGATGCACTGCGAGTGCCCCTTCTCCCTCGGGGTGCGAACAATCGGCGTATGTTCACCGCAACCCTTTGCACCGCGTTCGCAAAATGCACTTGAAAGACGTTTTGAGCTGAGTCGACACTCGCCACCCCTTCGTCTGCGGGCCCCATTTCAAACGCAAAATTAAAAACAATAAAAAACCAAGGGAATTAATTTTTCACAAATCGAAGGCGAGTAATAAAACGTTAAGTTTGAATTGGTAGTAAAAAAAACTCTCACGGAACGGTTTAAAGGTGAAGGTTGATTGCAAGAGAGAAGGTTGAAGAGGAGAGAAGAGCAAAAAAACCATTTCGTTTGGGGAAAAAAAAATGTCGGCTGGGATGAAAAAGAAAAAAAACAATAATTCTGGTCGACTAATGAGTTGTTGAATATTTTTTATGTTAAAATTATAATTTTGAGTGGATGGAGGTGCTCAGCGTGGGGCTTGCTATCAACCCAGGTTTCTCTGTCGGAATGCATAACACCTCGGGAGTCTACCTATATCGACACATCCTCTTTCTATTATTTCTCCCTGCCTCTCAGCTTCTCGATCTCCCGCGCACCTTTCCCATTCTCTGCACGTGCACATGTTGGGCTTTGGTTTCATTATATTTCTTTGTGTTACGTATCATGCGGGCGGTGAGTTGAGTTTCCTGGGGGGAGAAAATTCAGCTCTGTTCTATCCTCTGCGGTGACTCAATTGGAGCTACTGTCTGAAGACAGATCAGTTCAGCCAGAATTTTATCAGTTCGAAAAAGGCCTAGGATGATTTGACACAATGCCCAAACATACAGTAACACAGTACATAACACAGTAACACAAACATAAACAAAAAACATAATAGTAATACCAAGATAAAATAATACATAAAAAATAGCAGAACAGTAATACAAAGATACAGTAACACATAAACAATAGCATAACAGTAATACAAAGATACAGTAACACACAAACAATAGCACAACAGTAATACATAAAAGTATAAATGGGCTCCCACAGTAAACACATACAGTTGTTAATGAAACAGATTTTAATTTCACGATTCTTTTGGTCTTCTCAGGTGTGGTTTCAAAACAAAAGAAGTAAAGAAAGGCGACTGAAACAATTAACGTCAATGGGGAGGGGACCATTTTTCGGTAGTTCACGAAAAATGAGGGGATTCCCTATGAACCTCAGCCCTGGAGGTCTAGACGATGGGCCTCCAGGATTTCCATACTTCGCAACGGCGGATGGTAAATTCGAATTCGGATACGGCGGACCCGGTTTTCATCACGACTTTTTCCCCGGTCACCACCCCCATCAAGGTCCTGGGGGACCCATACCATTTCCAGGACCAGGTAAGACATGCGGTTTTTCAATTTGACAACTCCGGTGTGTTCCAGTTTTTAATTAACGTTTTTTTGAATAGGAGGTCCAATGGACGGTAGTCTACCAATGCACGGGGGTGAGTTTGGGGGAATCACACCTGAGCCACCTCCAGGTTTCATGCCTGGACCACCGCCTGGCGCAGAGCAGCAACAGCAACAAATTTTGTCTCAAAGATCCAGCCCCGAATTTATCAGTACTCAACTCTTAGGTAAGTGATCAGAGACAAAGAAAACCACTACTTTCTCAAACAACATTAGAAAAATTTGTGAAGTTTAGGCCATTAAAATTTTAAATATTGTCTGACCAAGTTCCCTTGACCTTTCTGATCGTACAGTACAAACTCATGCAACATCGGTTTTAAATTTTGATGTCAAAATGCACGACAGTCTTTAAGACATCTCGCAAACTGAAGGCCTTCGTAGCCATTTTTTTTTTTTCATAATTAAAACAACTTCAACTCTGAGACAAAAAAAACATTTAAGCAGTTTCTCAGCTCACTGTCGGTTTGTTTCAGGTGGAAATAACGGATTTTCGGATCCACCAACATCACAAAACGAGGGTTTAGTTTGGTAGCCTGGAGTGAACTGAAAAAAGAGTCAAAATTAAAATTAAATCCGCATTTTTAATTGTGGTAATTGAGTGACTGTGTTAATTGTAAATAAGTAAAAATGTTAAAAAAAAAAAACAACAAAAAATATGAAAATCAATTGCCATCATATTTTTGTTTATTTATTTGTTAAAATAAGATTTTTTTTTATTTGCGCAGCGAAGTAATAAACTGAATGTAAATTTAAAAAAAAAAAATAAGCCATTTGCCATTGGAATTGATTTTTCCTCGGATAAGTTGTGAAAAATAAAATGCAAAGATTATTTGTTCAGTACAAAGTTTTTGTAATTTTTGTTCCTTAATTTTTTTTTTAATTAATAAATCTTTAAAAGAAATTAATTTACGGGAGTATCTTTTTTTTAACATAATTTGAGGCTGACCGTATTCTCCCTCATCTTTTTAGTTTTTCCTTTGTCACATCTTTTCCTTTGTTTTCTTTCCTTTCCCCATTTTTCCATACTGTCTTCGGAAGAGTACAACATTCAGACGTTGGAATTTCAATCGAAAGGTATCCACATTGATTTACCTGACACGAAAACCTGAAAAAACTTCCCCTAACAGAGGGAAATTTTCGTCCTCAACATTTATTCATTCGAGTGCTGATCACAATTTGCGCAAGATGTCGGCAGCGGATTAAACCACTTGTCAGCCGACCGAAAGAGAATGTAGAAAGCAGAAAATCAAGTTTTCTAATCGCAATCAAACCAATAATGGCGGAGTCAGATGGTATTGTGTGAAAAGCTCACGACGAAAACCCGAGAACCCTTGGGCGTTAATGCCACCCCAGAAAGGCGATAAGGCGCATTGGCACCGAATCATTATCAAAGATCATCGCGACCATCATTTATTCCCATCCCATTGACGTTTGTGGGTTCCCCTGAGTGACACCTGATTCACACGTTCATAATGTGTCTATTCGTCGGTCCGGGCAGAATTCAGGTACTAAAAAAAAAAATAACATCAATTTATAACTGAAAAAGGTCCGGATGCGCAGACGTATTTTTATTTTTCTTCGTTTGAGTCAGCGGGCTTTTACGAAGGGCCACATATTCTTTTAAAAAATTTTGCCGCCGGCCCAATCGCTATAACTAAGATGAATTGGTGTTTTGCTTTAGACAGAACTATTTTTTAATTAAGTTGGGAACTGTAGAGCGCTCAAACAACCGAGCAGAGTCAAATATTCGAGAGGGAACTTATTGACGTTTATAGAAAGTTTTTTCCCGCACAAAAATAGTTTTGGACTTATACTAAGCGTTTGACACCCCTGTGAAAATGAAAATCAGCTGTAATTAGCTAAAAAAAACCAAGGGACAACATGGAGTTTGAAACTGACAATTTCTGCGTCAGTTTACTTAAACCTTAACTAAAACACCTATTTTTGGAAACAATCCCCTCTAAATCCAGCACTAATGGAAAGTAATCCAGCAATAAAACTGTCCTTCTTCCATGATAAACCTTTCAAACATTGATTCAGTAAAAGTTATTAAAGATTCTCGAAACCGAATTTATAAAAAAAATCAATAGAAATTAGAGCGAACCCACATCATCGGAAGTTCCTCATGTGTTAGGGCTTAAATGAGAATGGCCTTTCGCAGCCTTTTCACGAAAGCGTAATCGCATTTCGTTCCTTGGAAATATATCCATAATCCGCGGTGAGATGAAAAGCGTGTGCTGCGTGTTAAAGTGCTCACCCTTGTCCGAAACCTGTGTGTCAGTGGGCAGTGTAAACGCTCACTGACTTCCTCATCACAAATTAAAGTTTTCTTTCGGTTCCAAACATTTGGGATTTTCCATTAAATAAAAATATAATCAACGGTTTAACGATATTTAAAACATGATTTACGTCCGCTTCTGCCAAAAGTGTCTTCACCGCATTAACATTTTATGCACAGTTAAAATTTAAATTGATTAATGAATAAGTTCCACGTCTTCCCGTTTTGTGGAAACTCTCTCAGATTGGCTCCAACCCTTTAAAACGTGCGCTTCAAAGACTGCATTGGCCTGTAATCATTGGAACTATTGTATTTGTGTGCTTTAAAATTCATTTGATTCAAATCAGGCGTTCTCTGGAAAACATAAAAAAGCGGATTTCTCCGAACGAAAAGAAAAACACAAAGCCTGAGAGAGCACAAGCACCGAATTCCTTCTGGTCGACGAAGCTTGAGGTGAATAATTCAAATTAAAAAATTGAAACAACAAACAAAACAAAAAACTAGACTTTGTTGCTTTTTTGTATCCGGAGAAAAATTGAAGTTCCCCACCATGTAGTCATTGATTTTAGCAAGTCACGTCGCCCCTTTTTTCTTTTCAGGTATGACCATTGTTATGTAGGTGCAATTACAAATTGCACTTCATACACATTGGTTTTGTGTTTTGCCTTTTCTTCTTCTTGAGATTACAGTTAAGCATCGGCTCAGGTAATCTGCCAACTCGGCTTCTTTTGAAGCACCGAACGAGAACTGCTTCCTTCGGTGTTTACAAGAAGTGAGCTTTAAATGTCCTCAAAGTGGATGCCCAACTGATTTTCTAAATTACCTTCGAAATTCGAATCCTAATGTCAGCACAGATTCCTAAAAGCACTCGTACACTTAAAAAAATTCATGAACTCCACAGAGTATAAATTTATGATTCAAGTTACATCTCAGTTGGCGAAGTATATTACACAATTATAACACATATGTTATACATAATATCATACAGTAACATATAACCCACAACATATTTATAATTAATTATACAGTATTAACAATGTTATAATGTTAATTATAACATTAATTGTTTACATGCGTGTAACGTATGTAATTATACACTAACATATAATTATTACACAAATATTATACAATTTTATTACACATTCCAAACTCAAAGTTTTCCTCTTTTGCCCTTACAGAAATCTCCAGTAAGTTATATACTGTAAATTGTTGATCCGAAGCGAAACCTGTCGAACTGAATTTTCATTTTAAATGCTTTTAAATGCCCTCTTATATATTACACAATTATTACACATACACACACAACATTATACAATAACATATACATAACATATTTATAAGTATTTATACAACTTACTTACTTACTTACTTTTCTTTAACCCACTTATCCGCTAGGGTCGCGGGGTTTTTGCGAACATTTTGTTCGCTTGCATAGCGCCTGAATGAACATGTCAGGTACTGTAGCGGGTGGCGAGTCCACTGACAGTACTTCACCGAGTTGTTCGCAGGTGAATGCAGGTGAAGGAGGCGGAATTTCGTAGTGTTTTGCCAGACTTTCCAGGCGCAACACTACGCCATTCCGTCCTCCCAGCAGTGGTCTAGGTACCTCGCAGTGCTGACCAATCATCTGCGAGGGAGAACGGCCTTAGAAAAATACCCACCGCCGCTGGGATTCGAACCCCGTCCGACGTCCCAGCGGGCAGGCGTTTAACACACTGAGCTAAGGCCGTGCTCAGTATTTATACAATATTAACATTATTACATTAATAGTGAATAAGTGTTAAAAGTATGTAATTATACAATAACATATAATTATTAAACAAATATTAGACAGTATATTACAAATTCCAAACTCAGCTTTACTCTTTTTTGTACGCTCTTACAGAAATCTCCAGTAAATTATATACTGTATATTGTTGATCCGAAGCGAATCTGTCGAATTTTCATTTTCTTTGCTTTTAAATGCCCCCTTTCTTTCCTGTCCTTCGTGCTTTCTAAATTCTTCACTAATTCGTACCCTTATTTTTAATAGAGTATTATAAAATGGGTTTAAAAAAATGCGGGAGAGCAATTTTGAATCACGCGATTTGGGAACTTTGCCCCGTTAAGCGCAAAATAAAAGTCTTGAAACTCATTTCTTTGTTTATGGGTCCTTTTAATGGCTTCGTGAATGTCTTACTTCTTTAAATTTAACTTTTACCCATTCGGTATTTAATACGGGAGACCCGTATTAAATACCGAGGAAGGTACATAACTGCTTTCAGATGAACACTCGAGGGAAATTTAATGACCGCGAGAAAGTCCACGTGAGCGTAATCACTAAAAAGATGGTCGGCGTTTTGTTACATGTTCTGACAGTGGATGACCCACCTCAGGTCTCCGATCCTGTCCGACATGATCGAAGGTCACGAAAATCCTGTCGAATTTAATTTTATGGCTTACAGTGATCAGTTCCTAGAATAGTTCGAACCCAAAGGAAAAACAGGCTTGAAAGAACAGAATTCCCGATACGGGCAAAGGTAAGTTAGGTCTCAACGAGTGGGAGGGAAAATAATATAAATTTAATCATGAGCTTAATTAAATTTTGCAAAATAAGGGAGACCGTACCTAAATTTTTAAACAATTTCCCATCCCAGACTACCACTTTTTTACTCGAAGATTCTAATTTCTTCAGTGATGGCCTTGCACTTCTTTTCTGGCTTTGAAATAGCTGACTTCGTGTCTACGTTTCCTTCTCTAAACCAGGGATTATCTTTTTCAGTTCGTCTTTATTCCTTTCCGCTTCTTTTTTCATTCCCCACATCAATTCCATTAGTTCCTACAGGAAAGACTTCTCCTATTTTCCCTAAGATTTGTTAGAACATTCAGGGGATCTCCAAGTCTCGAATTTTCCTCGAAAATGCGCAATTCTATCATATATTTAAAATTATATTATAATACTATACCGACTGTTCATTAGTTTCTTTATAGTTTTATTTTTAAAAACCTCATTCCTCAGTTTCAGAACAATGTTACATATAAAGAAAGCAGTGCATTCGCCATTTTTTTATTTTACAATATGAAATATTGAATTGTAAAATTGTAAATTCACAAATTGAAATATTAAAATTTACAATTGTTTAATTTTTGGCAAGTGAGATAAAGGATAAATATTATATTATTATATATTCAATTTTTGATCAATTGAAAGCACCAACCGTAACCGATTTTGAAGAGTTTGTGTCAAAATGACCGTTAAAAATTTTAAGCAATTAATCGTTCGGAAAACGACCACTCGCAGCGCAACGATATTTCCCGTCCGTTTTGTTGACTTAACAGATGATCATGTAAATAAAATGGAAAATTTATTCCTCGTTATCGGGGGAAAATCTTTGCGTGTCTTAAATTTAGTCTTTATTAAGAGAACAGCTCGCAAACTAAAAATCAAATAGCAGACGACAGGTTGCCTGAGACAAGTAGAAAACTAATAAAGCACGGATGATTTAAATCTGTGTCTTTATTTAGGGTGGAGACGATTGGGCAGTCGACTTTTGTTAACGATTGTTGGTTGTTATCAACAGCCGATATGTTCAAGGTGGGTTAGGGAAAGTACTTCCGAATATTTTAGAATATCTGGGTCAGTCTGAAGACACACCAGTGCAGACATCTGTGTTGTAATTTATTTAAAGCCTACCGTTTGATTTTTTTCCTTAACAGAAAGAACGAAAAACCAAAAGGAGTTCCGGAATAATAAAAACGATTGTTTAAACTTCATACAAACAAAGCAAAACGTTTTAATGCTTTATTTTGCTTTAGTCTCAGATTTATGAGGCCGGTAACTCTATTGCCTTCGGAGCTGTTTTGAGAAACCGATTCAGGCACTCAAAGAAAACCCATTACGACACTCAGCTCGAATGTATTAATTTTTCCTTCAAAGCTCTCAGCTTAAACCGCTATGCTTCGGTATTTGTTTTGTACCAATTCATTCATTGACGGGAAAAGAGCTTACGGTTCTTGGGTGCTTTGGGTCCTGTTTCGGGACCCGAAGTGATGCTCCGGCACCCAAATTAACTCCGCTCCCTGAACCGAAGCAGATAATTCAGTCTCGTCTGGGCAATAAATCGTGACAGTGAGTGCAAATCGGTTGCCTCAGCTCAATTGACCATGTAAGGATTTTTCAATCAAAGCGTGAGGTCCACCACTCGCGACTGCCTCTTCTGAAGATTGCGTCTGACACCCACAGAAGTTCAATAATTCAATAACCGAGAAGGAGGGGTCGGCCGAGGCAGGAATTCCCTTAAATTTCCAAACGGGGATTCGAAACGAAATTTTTAATCTCTCACTGAGGTTGGGGTCAAATGTGGGCTACGAAAATCTGCGGGAAAAGGAAATTTAACAAAAACGTAATCAATTTTTTTTCTTCTTCTTCTGCCGTGATATATGGCTGATAATTAAGTCAGTAGCCACAGATTAATAAAGAATAATATGAGAAATATATTAAAGACAGGTTTTGAAAATTATGGTTTAGAAAAATTAGGAGGGAGGATGTTTTACCTGCGAATGTAATTTCGAGTGCAGGTATTCATTAGGGAACAGATGTTGCCCCCAAATGAAATAAACACTTATCAGAGGATGTAGCTTTTCTTTTGGAACCACCTGATAATAACATCATCATGAACTTTCATGTAAACAAACTTGAACTTTATCAGTTGTGCGATTTCTTCGAATTAACAGTAAATCAAAAAAAATTTAAAAAATATTTTTAAAGTTAAACGGTTTTATTTAAAGTGCACTAAAAAGTAAAAAAAATAATTTGTGATCAATTTTTTTGTTTATAAAACCGTGGCGCGTTATTACACGTTATGCAAACTGTACAATTTTTATACTGTATAACGCCCCACGGTTTTATAAACAAAAAGATTTGATCACTAATTATTTTTTTATTTTTTACTTTTTAGTTTTATGTTAAAAAGAACAAAACAAAAAACTAAAAAGCACCCTTTGTGGGGTCCAATCTCCGGACAAAAACTGCAGAGGGTAGCAATCCGCAGAATGTTATTATATTTATTTTTATTTTTAACTGAGTTGTAAAGTGATAGCAGAATATATTTTACAATGCGCTCATTCATCGGACTGAGATAAGGTTATCTCCTTTACCGACTCGTAAGTTAATCAACTGATTAAGCTTTTTGAATTTAAAAAATAATTGCAGAAATTTGAATTGTCAACCAAAACGAAAGTGTGTGCAAAATTTGAAAGAAATCGGTCCGAGAGAAACGGGTCAAATTTCGCCTCAAAGTTTTGATTTCTCAGACAGACAGACAGACAGACACGAAAACCAAGTTAAATAAAACCGTTTAATAATGAATCCACTGGCCGATTTTTTGAGAAAATTTGGATTTATTGCTCATGCAAATGGCGTCAGGATGAGAAAGAAGTGCAGAAGCTCAGTAAAATTGTGAATTCAGTCGCGGAAAGCTCAAAAATACTGTCAGATTTTAACGAACAGAATGCGGTAGGAAAAAAGATGCAAAAGGAGAATAAGAAAGAAGACAAAGTTTAGATAAAGACTTATCTCAGAACTGCCAAAAGCAAACAGCGCACCTTTCAAAACGCACTAACAAAAGAAAGAAAAACAAAACTCGATTATTCTGCCGGAAGGAACTGATGATGCAGTCTTTTAAAATAATATTTAATAGTAAATCCGGGGAAAATATGACTAACTTTTGCCGCCCCGACTGGACACGTTAGTCTTGACCACCATTCGAGCTTAGGATTCCGCCTCGTTCCTCCAGGGGTTGTTTTAAATTCTACGTCCGACCTCAGTTTGATGATGGCCGAACAGGAATTAAATTAATCAACTCCAACCGGCACAGAACAACCACATCAGATTCCTTGAATATTACACAATTTGACAAGTCGGGATTCGTATTCATCTTTTTTTGAAATCTTGAATCTGTACCCGACCGAATTCCCACACTAAAAATTTCCCCAAATCTGAAAACGGTTTATTATGAAACATGAAAGATTTCGATTCGTTATCGTTTGCGATCATTTCAATTAAAAACAAAGCGCCGAAGCTTGGAAAAGTGCTCTACAAAGGAATTCTACGAGTTGGTTTCCGAATCCAAAGTCAAACTATAAAAAAGTTAATAAAACAACGTGACAGGGGTACCTAAACAAGTAAAAAGCATTTACGTCGGATCTGAATGAAAACTCTTTTGGTCAGGTGCTGTTACCTCACTAACCCGAGGGCGTTTTAAGCAATTAAAAAACTATGATTTATTGATTTCGATTTTTATAGAACCGAAAATAAAGCATGATTTTGTTCACTGCATTCGATTACCTTTTGTTGCGAGAGGCAGGAAATACCTTTTCTCTGTTTTGTCTCTTCTGCCGCCTTCTCCTTCTTTTTCGCCCCTGCGGTTTTATATACAAAACTACCAACAAAAAGTTCTCAACTATTGCCTATTCTCACAATCCCCGTTTCAGGTATTGGAATTCTGCTAATTAAATACAAAACCTTTCGCATTGAGAAATGTATCGACTGATTCAATAAGAGTGCCGAGTCGTTTCCTTTGAGGTTAGCACCAGAGAAGGGGTCACGACAAGAATGAGGACGTAAAACCTGAGCAAAGTCGCCAGACAAAGGAAGGCGAGAATTCCATCGCCATTTCCTATCTGCTGCCAGTTTTTCGCCTCTCCAAGTGCAGCAAGATTCGAATGAGGTTATTCTCACGCCAGGCTGTGCTCCGCCTCGTTTTCACGTTTGACTAAGGCCGTGAGTTTCCTCGACGCTGTGAAGGTGTGGAAACGAGACCTTGTCGATGATGGCCTCCCCTGTCGCCGAGCACGCTTCTTTAGATCCTTAACTTTAGCGGAAATTAGTTCCGCCCATCCCATGCCTGCGGGGAAGCGGCAGCGACAAATTCATCCGACTTTTCCCCCCTCGGAAAGACCATCTGTCGACTGCTGGAACAACCAGCAACCATTAGGGGTTGTCATTTTTTTAAACGAACCCGAAACAACTCCCGCGATCGATAGTAATAAAAATAATAAACTGATAAAATGATAATAAAGGAAAGATCCGATGCGAAGAAAAAGTCCAGTGAGAACCGGTAACCTGGGCTTGAATTAAGGTTAAAGGTTATTTAGAACCGGTAGGCGGGTAAATAATAGGTTTACCGAGGTATCTTGGAGCTGCCGATGCATACTTGTGGCTAAAAAGGGTGAAGAATGATATTTCCATATTTATTGGGCAAGGGAAGACGTGTTTAGCTTATGGGAGAGCCTACGGGCGCTGGCCCCGGGGGCATAATAACCGCGGCTATCTTCGCTCCTCAAATTCACCGGGAGGCTGCGGAATAAAGTACGCGAGATTGCTTCAGACTTTGCCAATAAATAGCTTTTTAGTGACTGGCATTTGATTTTGTTATCTGAGATTTTCTGCCTTTGTCTCTGTTTAATTACAGCCCAGTCATGTAGGTGCCTGTTCGGTAGGCAATCTACTGGCTGGCTATTTATAACCTGAATCGATGGGAACGTATTCTTTGAGTTTGCTTTCACGGGCTGACAAAACGTGAAAGTATGAAGTGCTAAAAACGGGAGCGAGAAAGAATCGCAATACATCTGATCTCCCGGCTCCCGTCTATTGAACTTGTCAGCAAAATTTCCACCATTTCAAGTGGCAATTTTGGTGAGCACTCGGCGATGCAAAAGATATGTTTCTTTGTCCGACAATAAGGACCACTGAGGATGTGACATGACTGGCCATTATTTTTTTTAATGGAGCGCATTACACAATCTAAAAACTAATAGGTATTAAATGAGCGTATACTAAGTTAAGGAGCAAATGAAAAAAAAGAAAGCAAATAAAATCTGCAAGATGACGTTTGCCTGATCTCAACTCTGTAAAAAAATACATAAATGGGATAAGCTTAACTTTACCGGATCAATCTTTTTTCTTCTTTCAATGGAAGGAAGAACAATAAAAACGAAGGTAAACAAAGAAATAATGATAAAAACAGCAATTAAAAATCTTGAGATATGAAAGGAAAAAAGTATAAAATCTATTTAATGACAATAACCATCACAATACGATAAGAATGCTAAACAAATAGAAAAAACGCAGATGGTCAATGAATCAATATGACATTACATTTCACAACACAATCTGACCACAGACGGCTCAGACCTGAACAAAACGTTTTTTCCCAATTCTGAAAAAGCAGCCCAACTCTGTGGTTGACAATATTGAATCATTTTAAAACCAGTTTTATATTTTTCCATCCCAAATGAAAATCACATTAATTTTGAGAAAGAAAATTAAGAAATTATAAACTGTAAATGAAGAAGATGAGACATTCTCTTGCGCCTCCAAAATTTCGTATTAAGTCAGTCACCATTATTCGTTAATTCCCACAGTTGTGGTTTCTCTGCAAAAAAGAGGGACATGGAGTAAAAGATAAAAGTGGAAATCCAGAATTGAATATTCAATAAAATAGATGACAATGTTGTAGACTTTTACGACATGCCAGCCCGCTGGGAGCGCTGCCGTCATTGTCTGCCACAATAACACAGGACACCCTTAATGGCGGCGTCAAAATAAATCCAAACGTCTTTAATAAAATTATAAGTTATTGCCATGTTTTTATGATTTCAGATACAAAGTAACCCTTTGGCTGCGATCTCTCACTTACCAACTTCTTTCTTCTCTCTTTCTTTTCAAACATGTCAAAATAAAAATGAATAAATTATGAGTTTTCGTATTCCCTTATGCCCAATTTAGAGTTTATCGCTATCGAAGATTTTTTCCTTGTTAAGGTTAGGGAAAAGAAAAAAAACCGAAATGACCACATTAAGTTTCTCGTGCGCAATTTTTGAAAGAATTGTTGACGCTTTTGTGGGCGCTTTTTTTTGAATTTTAAAAAAGAACGCCAATAAACCAGGTTTGGAATGATTCACAGTTATGATAATGTCTTTCTAACTCGTATCGAATTTTGGTGGAATTCGAATCGATTCGTGGTTTTTACGATTATAAAGTCTGCTAATTTTGCACCGAAAAAAATCGCCAAACAACTTTAAATTTTTTTAATACATAAAAATACACTCCCAGATTGATGGGAAAATAAATTAAGACTCCATCCAATGAGAGACAATATTTTGCTAGGAGTACAAGACTGAATCGTAGAAAAACTCATTCTGAATGAATGAAGATAAAAAGCGCCGAAGTAGCTTTTATTGGGCTAATTCATAACCCAGTAAATTGTGCTTTACCCGAGAGAGGCGTGCAATCAAAGTAGCAATATTCGCGTCGTGGCCAATAGAAAATAACAGAAACTAGACACAAAGTTAAGTGGGATGACGGTCTGGCCTCGAGCATGGTTGAAGGGCGTGCTTCTTAGGTACGGAAAGAAAGCTTCTTGACTTTTGCCGAGTACACTGCACCCTGATAGTGCACGCCTCTCGCATTTCTTGTTATTTTGCCGAACCTAAAGATACAGTTTATAAATAAGATTATTTTTCCTGAGAAGCTAAGATTTTTATAGAGGAATTTTTATAAATGACTATGAATTCACAAATTTAAGGCCAAGTTTGGTTTTAGTTTAACATCATTAAAAGTGCGAGAAATAATGTCAATTTCACCCATTTTTGGAGAGAGAAGCACTGCGGATCGAGGCGGAAGTGTAAAAATAGGCATGAAGAAGCGAGAATTGTGGTTCACCACAATCCGAATGATAATTTCAAACGCGACCGCACTTCATTTTACTTTGCAACCTCCCTTGTAGATACTTCACCGTAATTTAGGCCGAAACCGGCTATTCACATTCTCGATCCTGAGATATACCGTAATTACAATCAAATAATATCGCCCACTGGAATAAGAACCGTACCGGATGAGGTGCATTCTCCTCTTGTGTCTAACAGCTGTCATCACGGAAACTTAGAATCAGAACCGAATAGAAAGGCAGGCCGCAGTCTGAGTGTAATGCTTGGCACCGAAACCCGAAAGAAATGCAAGCAGAACGAGAAGGTTAAAAAAAAAACGCTTCACGGCGAGGTTTTATATTATCAGTTGGAGTATATCTACGTTTGGGGACTGTCACGTACGCTGAAAATTGTACGTAATTTTCATGAAGAGTAATTTGGTTAGACTCACGATTTCGGTAAGAAAAGTATCCGTAACCTGACAGGAGCGACCGATGCGAACAGCATGGCCGGATCCTTTCAACTAATATCGTATAAACGTTGCAGCGGTAGCTCATAATATTTCAAAACCATCTTTACAATTATTTTACAATATCACATTTTGGTAATTAACAAACAAAAAACTTGGTACGGGTAATACGCGCTGATAGCTTCCTTCTTTTTTTTTGTCCGTGATATTTACGAGACAGATGCTTTGGGGCCGAAATTACCCTTTGAAAACTTTTGGGGATGTTGGGGGTTCTCAATAAAGTGAATATATATTTTAGTATCAGTGTTATGATTGCCAATATTAATGTCAGAGAATTTTGGGCTAAAAATAACCCTCAGATAACAGTATAAAAAACACAACAGTTATAAAATACAATTTGCACTTAGGAAGGATTTATAATTTTTTTGTAAAATAAAAGGCCACTGCAATTCGAAGAGTGGTATTGATGCTATAGATTGATGAAAAGAGGTCAGAAGACCACTGTCATTAAAGAGATATAATAAGAGCACAGAATTTATGGCAAAACCCTAACATTCACGTAATGATATTATTAAAACTAAAATTTTTTACTTTATTAATTGCACAATGCGAGAAATTAGGAGTTCTGCTGTGGCAAAGCAGTCGATTCTAAGTACAAAAATTCTGAATTTTTCAATGGCCGAAAGCGGAAATGCGAAATTCTACCCACACCTGAAATCACTCTCCAAATGAAAAGAAGAGTTCAAGTGAATAATTTAAAACTCGCAATACTGTATCCATCCAGAATTTTTCGTAAATACAAACAGATTCATAAAAGCCACCGAAAAAAATGGTCATTACAAGCAAAAACAAATTATTCCCTTTATGCAGAAAATAATTCAGTCACTGAAATCGGTTTTCATTTCAACACCGGCAATTTGTTGAAAAAAATTATGATTGGTTTTTACCGTATATTAAGATATTATCTCCAATAAAAACATTTTTTAACGAACATACAAAACTCCAATGGAAATAATAAATTTATGAATTTGAGACTTTTCGAACTGTGGATTTATCTCCCAATATTTTTTCCCCCGATTATTTCGATTAGGTTTTTCATGTTCCAACAGCATCTGCAGTCGCTTGTTCTGTTCGGACGAAGCTTTTCATAAATCCGGGAAATAATCCGGACATTTCTTTTTTAGCAGCTAAATTTGGCTGCAAGTGAGCTCAAACAATTTATTTCAGTAATTGAAATTTTTCTGCGGGTCACCCAATTCCTTGCCGGCAATTTTCTTACTTTCTCACTGCCAGTCAGTTACGAAGATGATTCAATAATTTTCCCACCGCAATATGTGGGAGAAATGCGCAAGGTTTGCTTAATAAGAGGTTGAAATGGTTAATGAAAGCAGACGAAATGCAAATTTGTGATGCTTCAAAGGAGAGCTCTAATCAAACGCCTGGTGGGTATCATTATATTTACCTTGGGCAACTCAACACCACGTTTCGAGTTTTTGTTCCCGAATTTTAGGTCCGAAACAAATTTTTCTTCAATTTCTAAAAAGTGGCTCCAATTAAGAAAAAAAAAATGATAAAAGATGTTGATATAGTGATTGAACAACTGCGTTTACCTGTTTATTATGTTATCGAACGGTTGGCTCGAAACCCACCGGTAAAAATTGCTTTCGGTGGAGGAAACGAGTCTTGCTCTGCCTTCTGGTTAATGACGGAGGCATTTGTTGTTTCTTCTGGTAGGTTTGCTTCTTGAAATGGCTTAGAAAATCTGAAAAAAGTGCGAATACTCGCTAAAGCAGCGATTTAGAGAGAAATTGAATTAATAACATAAATAATTAATTAATTAAATTGTTATTTGGTTGTAAAACAGCTTCGCGATTATTCTTCTGTACTTTATTTGCTGAGGCAAACCATTAATTTATATGCTCATTCTTGAAATGGCGAATGTTGGATCTAAAAGAGGAGGTGAAGCAAAAGAAAAAAATTGCCACAAAACAGAAGAACCACCATTAGCATGTTAGGTAAGCTGCAAAATTAATTGATAAAATTTTGTACATAATTATTTCAAATGGCTTTTTTAAAAATCATCCATTCTGAAATATATAAGACATAAAATGGTAATACACTGATACGGGTATTTAAATGTATTGCCATTATATTAATTATAAATGCAAAATTTTCATAATAATAATTCATAATCAAAAAAATTAATTAACGAATTCGTTTTAAGTCTGTAGGTCGTCTATTTAGGGATCACTGAAATCAGGTTTGAAGAAGAAATTTAAATAAAATAGTCAGAAATTCTTACATTATGTATCTGCAGTTGTTACTAACCAATCTGCATTCGATAACCAAAGCCAAGTTCAATTGAATAATCAAAACTGCAATTATTGTTGCATTCACGAAAACAATATAATTTAACCAGATGGATTTTTAACGGTTTAAAAAAGTAGCGAACAGAATTGCGAAGAGAGTTTCATTCATTCAAAAAAGCACCGACAATTTCTGGATTCCAAGAGAATATTTGTCGTAATCAAGAAAGGATCAATTTTTTTTAGGCAAAAAAACAGAATAAAAGTGATCATTATTTAAAATTACGGAATCATCTATAAAGAGTCATAAAGCTTGACGGCTATTTAACGTGTAGCTTTTATGACCAGTCACGAGTTTGAGACTACGCGGTGGTATTTTTTTACCTCATATCCATAGTAATTTCAGACGGGGCATCAGCTTCTGAATCATCCGCCAGGCCATCTCTTCTTCCATTTTTTCCGTAATTTAACTTCCGGACTTGTCATCTCGGATGCGGGAGGTTGCTTACCGGTATTTCGCATAACCTCACAAATTGCAGTTATTAACTTTTCGGGATGGACGGAGATCTCAGAGCGGATTCTCATTCGGTGAATTGCACTTCGCATTTACTTTCATCCGGGGTGTGGCAGTCGCCATATTTGGCTAGGGAAGGCAGAATTATAGTTGCCTTTGGTTATACAACGAGCGCCATAACGGAAAAGAAAACAATAACGCTAAGAAAAATGCGAACTCGTTTGCTGTTGCGGCTCCTTTGTAATTGCACACCAATCTCTGGTAATTACGAATGAGCGCGTTCCATTTTAAGCCGCTTCATTTTTCCCGAAGAGAAAGTTGTAAAAGAAAGGTTGGAAAAAATTAAGGTTTAAGGTCATTTGAAAGAAACTGCGGGGCTTAAAATAAATTGAAAAATTTGCCCAAGATCTTTCAGCGCTTTTCGCACCTTATTCTAAAACTCAAGTAGCAGACGATGACCTTTGGCTGAAATTTGGCTTCATAATAATACGCCAATGGTTCACGGCTTTAAAAAGAAGTTTTAGGGATGCTACAGTAAAACTTTTAATTCGTCAAGGCTTTAGTATGAAAAGTATATACAGTAGCGCTCAAAAGTATTTCGACAATATACGAGTTACTTTTAAATGTCTTATATGTATATTTTATATTGTGTATTTATGAAACAGTAACGCTCAAAGGTATTTCGACAATACAAAAATTTATGTCTTCCATTCTTTCAAGAGTTACATACAAATTGAAATTTCTTTAAAATGCTTTACAACAGTTCTCATATTTATAAATATAATATTAATTAAATGACAGAAGAAACAAAGAGTTTATCTTTAAAATATATCTATAAATAATGTAACTGAGTAAGAGTATTAAATAAAAAGCAGAAGACTAAGAAGATTGTTATGTTTTGTGTATTTTGTTATTTTAAGTGCCAAATATATTATTAATACTATTGACAACTAAATAATACAACTATATAATTACTAAATACAACTAAAAATAACTAAAATAACTAAATACAACTATAATACAACTAAAATAATACAAAATCTTATATTTAAATAATTAACTAAGAAACTATTAAATTTTGTATTGTCAAAATACTTTTGAGCGCTACTGTATCTGAAAAACCGCTTTTCTGCTTTTAGTGGTACATCATCATAAAAGCGCAGGGTTTAGGCAGTTAATGTCAAAAAATTACAAATCGATCAAGAAAGGATTCCAAAGGTCAAAAATAGGTTCGACATAGTGTTAGTTTCGGCAATCGGTCGCCGCAGTTCAATGAAAGGGTTCCATCATTAATCTGATTAAACCGTCTTGAAAAAGGGGAAAAATCTGAAGCTGGAATACCCCTTTCTGAAGTAATTCATCAAAAACATAAACTAAAACAAAGTTCAAAAAT
Organism: Brueelia nebulosa; assembly: GCA_028293925.1. Classification (NCBI taxonomy): domain Eukaryota; kingdom Metazoa; phylum Arthropoda; class Insecta; order Psocodea; family Philopteridae; genus Brueelia; species Brueelia nebulosa. Next base: position 426,449 of record JAQIBA010000049.1, read on the forward strand.
TACTGTTATTTTCATTCATTATATTTTGTTCATTAGTTATTCGTCAAATATGACAGGTGAGAGACAACGTAAGAAGACGAGGAGAGGCGCGAAGTAAGCACGGAAGCGAGTGGCTTTTAACGATGGGAATTTTGCACGAAACTGATTAAAAATTCATAACAATTTTTCCCTTTTGTTTTTATTTTTGTTAAGGTGGTCAGCTCGATTTCTTTTTTTATTTTTAACGATATATTTTTGATTGACTCCATTCATTTTTCGATGGATTTTAAGATTTATGAGGGTCTGGAAAATTAAGGGTGGGATTTTACTGTTCGTTTTATTATCTATTTTTTATTAAAAGGAAAACCTTTTTTTATTAGAAAAAACTTTTTAGATTTGAGTAAAATCGGTCGAGGGGGTAACTTTTTTCTTCTGCTTCGTTCAGCTTCACAACTTACTTTTCAGCCACCTTCATCATCAAAGGAAAGTCAACTCTTGTGCAATTTAAACAAATTACGTCGATTCGGGCATTAACAGTTTGCCAACATCTAAAAGGTTTGATAACACATCCTGTGAAGTAACACTACGAAGTAACATTTACATCGAAGCGGAGAAAAGGGAGACACTAAAAATGGGTAGAAAGCAAGAAGAGTGAAAGGAAAAAAATTAAAAAAAAGCGAGGGGTGCATCCTAAAGGAAAACTTTTAATCGTCTGACGACTTCTAAAAAAAACGAGATTGCATGTTTAAAAAAATAATCGAGTAAAACTAAAGATGGCTAAGTATCTAAAATAACCTGGAATAAAAAGAATAAATCTGAGATTTCCAAAGTGGATCTACACAGTCATGGCTTGCGTGCCGAATTGGGGCGGTTTAACACAAAACTGCACAGGGGAAGCTCGTGATGCTGGCACCAGGCACTTTCCGTGAAACCTGTGAATGGTGGTGATAACAATTTTTCAAATATAAATTTAAACCTCACAAACAAATTAATGCGAGCCCGAGCACGATAAATCTGAAATAGACTGATAAAAAAGTATAAGATTTTCCTATTTTTTGTACAACATTACGTTGAAATTGAGTTTGAAAAACTCGATGATAAGAAAGATCGATTTTATTATTTGCTAAACAACTATGTTCTTATATCCGTAATATTATATTCGAGAAAATAACAACTCAAAACCAAATTATTATAAAGTGAGAAGAAGCAATCACATCAAGTTACCTTTAAATAAGTAAGAATAACGTAACTTCTGGATGTCGGAAAATGCAATTTCGGATCATTTTGCGGCTCTGTTATAAATGTGTAAGATCGCTTGTGGAACACTTCATTATGGTCCGATCTGAAGTAACTTAATCAAAAAATAAAATGTTTCGGGACGATTTACAGAATTTTGAGTATTTCATAATTAAAAATTTAACTAATGGTGGAGTAAAAGCATCGTTAAAAAGATAATTGCGAAGTTTTATACTTTCCTAAAAAAAACCCTGGCTTATTCCGGGTAAAAAAATTCAACTTTAGAGTCAATGCCTTCTTTTTTTTAACACAAAGTACATCCACAGTTAAAGAGTCACGGAAAAAAGCAGAAAAGGAAAAAAAAAACAATCCTGAGAAAGGCATTATGCAAACCTTTTTTCATTTTAAAAAAAAGGTGGTCAGTTGAATTCTCTGTTGAAGGTCATTGTCCCCTCCATTCACCAAACCGCAGCCGTCACTTTGGATTTTTTAGTTCATTAGTTCATTACTCTTTTTTAATTAAAAAGTAGCGCCTCGCTCTTGAAAATGACCTACTCCAACCGCTGATACGTAACTCGAGACCTTGTTCAATATTTATTAAAACCTCCCTCCGCCCTTTTCGAAAGAAAAATCCCGGTCGAAACGGTCACAAGACATGCCAATGACCCAGACTCATTGTCAAAAGATGATTAAAACCCGGACGCTGTGTTATTTATTGACATCCGAAATGTGTAACGTCACTGTTGCTTTCTTTTTCGTACTCTCCTCTTGAAAAGTGTATTTGTGGGAGAATAGAGACAAATAATCAATTAATCAAAATTAAAAGAGGTTGAATGATGAATTTTACAAACCCACTGCACACACGGATGTCAAATAAAACCTGGTAATGAGCAATGCAAGGGGTAAACATGTGAATACATCACCTCCCCCTGGCGCGGATATTAATCATAGGCGTTAACGAGTTTCCGAGGGCATAGTTAGAGTGCGATGACTCAGTTCAAGAATTCTATCGCGTGTGCGCTTCCAGACTTAACTGTTTTTCAGAATAATGCCTGAAAGCTGAGGATTGCAACGGCAGAAAAGGCGCTAACCGTTAACCTTAAGTCAGTCATTAAATCATAAGACCATCGCAGCACTATTAAATTACCATAAAAAGAGGCAAGCGTGATTCTTTGTGCTTTATTTACCAAATTTTTTATTGTTCTGCTTCGACATAAAAGAAATTATTTCCACTTGGAAGGATATGAGGTAAATCCCTATCACCCATATTATTCTAGTATGGGTTATATATAAACTATTAAAAAGATAAAAACTATCGGGAAAATAACCCGCAGGAAAGAATTTGCTTTCTTCGTTAAATGGAAAACTTCCGAGCGATTCGTTATCAATCTTGCTTTAACTCAAATGGTATGCAGTGGATTTTAATTCAGCGGTCGTGCAAGAAAAGCCAAAGAAAAATTAAAGTTTCTCTCTGCAGCCCAACAACCTCTTTCTTCGCGTGCTTTCTTCGAGTCATCAAACTTCTATTAACTCGATTTTGTTCCTAACATGTGTTTAACCTAACAAGCGAGGGATCCTATCTGTCTAATTTCAATATTAGGAACGGGGAGAGGGAAAAGCTCTTTTCCAGAAAACGGAAACATGAAGCTTACGTATGTCGGAAGATGGGAAGAAAGTAATCGCTCGAGTAAATTGCTCCGCTTCCGACTAATCACAAGCCTTTTTCGGCCTTTTCGGTATTGCTGAGAAAGTTCAAGTAAGCTTTAATTTATTTCAACATTAATTGCCAACGGTGAAATTTTTAATAAGGATTTTACTAAAAAAAATAACTTCTGGAAAAATGGTTGTTTTCACCACTCTCATCTCACAGCTGCCCGACTATACAAGAGGCGAGCTATCAATAGATCTTCAGCTGCTATCTTCAGAGGCTTTTGAGGCGTGACTTTCGGTGTCCCAACTCCTATGGCAAATGGTCAGCCACCTTGACTTTACTCCATACGGAGGAAAAACTGCTTCTCGAGCGCCTGCATTCAATATTATTTCACACTAAATTACATGTAAAGCTCTAATTTAGTGAGTCACAAGTGAAAACACTGAAAATTTAGGAGTGCTTAAGGACGCCCAATACTTTAAAAAAACCAAAAAAATATGTAAATTATGTAAATAATAAAAAACAGTCTGACTTATGGTTTATGTGTAAGACCAGATTTGAACCAGTCACAATCGCTCCCAGGGCAAAAACACATTTTATCGGTGAATAATTGGGAGTACCTTCACTCTGAGGTGTCTTTCCCCCCTCCTGGCGGGTTCCTCTCTTCCCGACAGAGATATATTTCTTTTTGCCAGAAGAAAATTTTTTGTTGGCTGCAAAACTGTAAAAAAGTACTTTTTTGTGCTTCCGGTTTTGATTACCGAGCACTTATGAAGCAGCGGCAACGATCCCCTTACGGCTAATACCAATTATACAAAAAGGTTGCTTTGCATATGACAGAAATAAACTCGTTAAAAAGCCAAAAAGAAATTAATAATGTTACCCATAGGGCACATGCAGTCAAAGAAAATCTGTGGTACCAAATTTATAAGTACCAATTACCCTGTCAGTAATTCCACAATTAAAATTGACAAGCTATCGACCGTGCTACCGTTTAATTTTATACCCCCCGAGCAAAAATTACAACTATTTTCCTGTCTAGCTTTTCTGTTTTATGACCCAAAAGTAAAATACGGAAACTCGAGTTTAATGAAATTATAATATTAAAGCCATGCATAATTTTTCTCATTTATCATATCTGAGAGCCAACCTAAGGAGCTTCACCCGACATTATTTTTATAAAATATTTTCCTTGAAAGTTTTGAATGCCTTCGCTTAACCCCGTTGCTTTTGCTTTCGGATAATTTCTTACAGTAATTAAATACGGTGGAAACATTCAATACGAGTCAACTCTTTTTCCCACTGAAGTTAATAAAAACATTTTAAAATTAATTCGTAGCCCTCTATCTGCTCAAATATACAGTAGTGCTCAAAAGTATTTTGACAATACAAAATTTTATGACTTCCATTCTTTCAAGAGTTACATACAAAATGAAATTTCATTAGCTTTCATTCAAATGCTATACAACAGTCCTTATATTCATAAATATAATATTAATTAAATAACAGAAGAAACAAAGAGTTTATCTTTAAAATATATCTATAAATAATATAACTGAGTATTAAAGAAAAAGCAGAAGACTAAGAAGATTGTTATGTTTTGTATATTTTGCTATTTTAAGTGCCAAATATATTATTAATAGTATTGATAACTAAATAATACAACTGTAAAATAATACAAAATCTTATATTTAAATAATTAACTAAGAAACTATAGTTGTGGAATACGTAATGGAAAATTATAAGCACTGAGAAAACGGATGATTAAGGGTTACAGCGAAACCGGAAAGTAAACTCTCCAAGAGATCCAAGGATTATGTCTAAAAAATAATAATTTTCCGGTTCGGGAAGGACAAAAGGGTTAGCAGAAAAAAGAAAGAATTTGAAGGGTTTCTCGTCTCTTTTTAAAAGGAAGGTGAACGCGAAATTGGAAATCAATAGAAAGAGAACCTTTGAAGAAAGTAATCTTATTAGGTTGCATATGACAAGAATTGACAATTCGTCCGTCTGATGAGTGAAGAAAAGACGGAAAAAAGATAAAGGTGGTCCGGGGGGTCAGTTTTGTTGAAAACCAAAGAAAAGTTTGACGTGGAGGGGTTCTGGTTTGCGCTTCAACAACTGACCACACGCAGATCAATGGCATTATTCTAATCCTTTTTGACAATAAAATTCTTTTTGTCCTTGTCGCTGCTTTCATTACCGGAATTTAAACCCGGTCTCTTATTACGTTTCTCGTCTGAAACTGACATTCCCAGTGTTTACGCATTCCTCATCTCCAGGGTTTTAACTGCTGATGACGAAAGCACTAAGGTTCCTACATCGAAAACGCAATATCCAAGAAAGAGATAACTCTTTAGCAATGGCGGCGCATTTCGGGACGGTTAAAAGCATTTCTTTTACGATAAAATTGAGCAAACTCGGCGTTTGATACGCCCCGCGAGTTTATAGTTTTTACCACACATAGAAAAAAATAAATTATAGTTTACGGAAAACAGAAAATTAAATCCCAGTATCAAAATGAGTAACTCGTCCATTTATCATAGCGCAATGAAACCATTCTGTATTATCTTTTCCCTTTTTTTCATTTGAAGCTGACCATTTTATGTGGAAAGAACAAAGCGGAAGGGAATCGTTTGCTTTCGCGCTCTTATTAACAAACATTTGACAAATCACGCCTTCCCTCTCTCTCTCTCTCTCTCTCTCTCTCGAGAACCTTTTCTTAATTAATAACATTAAAGCTTACAAATTAGATGAAAATTCCAACTGTCATCACGTGATTGATAACCGAAGAGTGTCTGACATATGTTGAGGAAATAGGGCGACGAGTCCGCTTATTAAAATTTTTTCAAAAAATTTAACGCATAGATTTTCTGGAATTTACGCGAGTTCCGGTTGCGAGCGACTGTGTCTGCACCCGACTGGCCAAATCACATAAGATGAAAGATCCCTTTAACTTCACATTTATCTCACTCCTGCACGTACGTAAATTACAAGCGTGAACAACTCCAACAAATCTCAACAGCCCTGGAGAAGGAGACATTAAAAATCCCCCATCAATCAGGCGCTAATGAGTTCCTCTGACAAGTTACATATTTAATTGTAGTACCACTACAATATGCTGACTTCGGAAAACATTATCATTAAGTATAAAACGATGCTCAACTGAAGACCCAAAAGCGATTTCTGATAAGACAAAACATCGGACATAATTATTATTTTTATGTGTTGTTATTTTTTTTAAGCCTTTTTTATTTACTGATATATAAGAATGAAAACTATTGTAAAATTAAGGATGCTGATGGTCTACCCCTTCTTTTTGAGAGGGGTACAAAAAACCGATCGCCGGTAATTACACCATCGAAGAGCACTACAAATTACATAAATGGCCAATAAGTATATTATGAGTAGCTAATGTTTTTAATGCATTGTTATTTTCTAAAAATTACCCCGAATTTTTTCCTATGATAATGGCCGGAAACGTGGGCGGTTAAGCCGGATGTGTTTGGTTTGGTCTGCTTACGCGGGTAAGACGACTCGGGAGGTAGTCCGCGTACCTGAGAATGAGATGACCGCCCCGTCCGAAAGTTAAACAATTTCTACACGGCTCTTCCCTCCGCACCCGAGAAAAGGTATTATTTGCCAATTATAAACGTTTTGTAAGGTACTAATCATTTGTTTTCTGTTGAGCGGTCCGCTTTGAAAGGAACTCGAAATCATCTGGCGAAGTGTTTTGGGGGCAGAGCCCCGAAACCCGCGGGATGTGTCACCGGAATTTTGCGCTTTCTCTTTCGACCGGGGGCGACGTTTGGTGGAAACATCTGGAAAGCGCGAGAAACGGTTTTGTGAGCTCATCCGGGAAAAGTTCAATTTCTCCCCGAAGATCGACGTCAACTGGAAAACTGCGGATTAATAACAAAAAGATTGATATGATCCCCAGATACTGAAGAGCCGGGAGGACCATCTGTCGATCGTTCCGTTTTCAATGCGTGCGCGATGGAAAATTTATGTAAATCTTCCCTCCGAGTCAAGGGTTTTGTTTAGTAAGTTATTTAGGGTCTATCCTTTTGCAATCTTTAATTCGATTAGGGTTGTTAACTTTCAGTTCGCGAACCAATAGGAATTTAAATGAAAATAGTCTTTTTCCTCGTTTTTAGGAAATTTTAAAAGCTCCCAACTTTGTGTTCTACAACCGAAAAAGGGAAACCGGGATTACAAAGGGTTTCTTTTAGTTTATTTTCTCTGTGGAAATATTTTTTGTGTTAAAAAGTGAGTTTTCATTATATTGAAATAATACGTGGACAGAATGTTTAATTTTTTTTCATCATGGCTTTATCTCCTAATCAAATTATCGTGCTTTTCTTTCCGGCTGTTATATATATAATGAATTTGGAAACTGTAAAAAATATCGACAGCTTTCAAAAATCAATTTTTCCGCTGCAATTGCACCACCGGAGATATCCATCAATCAAAAAAATGATTAAACCGTTTTTAATCGTGAAGTTTTGAAACCACGCGACTCGAATATTCCATAAAAAATTTTCTCATCCTTGACAAGTACACCGAATATAAGGACGCCCCCAAAATTCCGATCAAATTTCCATAAAATTGATACTTCTGAGTAATAAATTCTGGACGCTTCAAAAAAATATGACAATGGCCAATGTGTTGATGAATGGCTCCGGTAATAAAAATTTCAGGTATGAAACAATTATTACAACAAGGTCAGCGACATTCGGTGCCGATAATATCCAGAAAAGTTTTGGTTTTTTTGATGAAGTCGTCGGTCCGGTAGCAAAGTGTTGTTAATTTTCCAGTAATAAAATAAGCAAACACCTAAAGAAGAAAATTATCAACCGATAATAATTCATTACTCTCACTTTTTTCCTCCTCCTCTAATTTTCCCGAAAATAAGAAAATCCCTTATTTTTCCGATGGCCTTTGACTGAATTGCTTTTTTCATAAATCCTTTCTCGAAACATGACTTTTCAATTTTATGAAAAAAAATTAAATCTTTGCAAAAAAAAAAATTTAATTCAAACAAAAAATAAAAGCGCGCCTAAGACGAGGAGGAAAAGATGAAGGCAGCCTTTAGTTCAAAGGTAAAATTCTTATAAAAAAAAAAGCAAAATTTTCTAATTTCCTGCTGAATGTAATCCTTCTCTTAAAGATTTCTTCTTTCTTATCAGCAATTTCTGTGCCTTAGCATCGCAGTAAATTTTCCCCTCCTTCAGAAATCATTACCGTCGTCTGTCTTTTTAGAGTTACTTAGAAAAAACTTCTTATCAGATAAACCTTTTCCTCCCCGCCCAACGCCACCTTCGCTTTCTTCCTTCCCCGGTGCAAAAAAAGGAAACTCGCACCGTAAAAAGAATGCCGCCGAGATTATTACAATTAAAGAAACGTCATCAACTTTGATAATGGGAATCTCATGGGACATCGCTTAGGGGTAAAATTCAGCCACACGTGAAATTGAGTTCAGTGTACAAGGGTGGGAAGAGGGTGTCGCTTTTGGTTGGGGAATGGGAAGCAATCTCCACGATTTTCCTCGCTTTTTCATCTCCTTTCGCACTCGCATTTCCCTCACGCGAAAAATGGCTTCAACATCAAAGGTATTTGGAATATTCTGTAATTTTCTTTTTAAAAAAACAACCTTCGCTTCGAAAGGCTCCGCCTTCGCCTTATTGAAATGTTCTTATTTCCGAGGGGTTTGAACAAAAAGAGAAAGCCAATAAGATTTACAGGCGTTCTCGGGACAAATAATTATTTATAAAATTTTCAGTTTTTTCTCGAAGATTTTTAAAAGTACTGAAAACCAGCAGTTTTTGCATTTTATATTTGGAGTATTTCAATAAAATTTTACGAAGTTTAAAAAATATCACGGGCTAAAAATTTACATACAAATTTAATACAGTTTAATTATATATAACCCTCCAAAATAATTACTCTATTTATTTCCATTTTCTTATATCACAAAATGGAAAGTATTCGACTACAAATCACAAAAATTTAATGTAAACTCACAGCACTAATCAATCTTAACTGAATTTTGAATAACATAATTAAAGCATTGTTAGCAAGCATGATTTCCTTAAAAGTAGCAGGTGCAATGTCCAGTTAAAAACTCAATTTACCAAAGAACGGTAGCACTGACCAGAAGGCAACTTTGTTCAGTGATGACATGAAAAGTAAAATCGGGAAAATTGCAAAATATGTTTTTGAGTTTCATTTCGTCCAGGGGAGAGCAAAGAGAGGAAGAGAAATTGACGGGGAGCAAACTGAAACAATGAGGATTAATTCGAGTGGAACTCGGGATAAACTCACGGGAATATTTCCTACCCCTGTGTGGAAAGGAAGTTATCCGGATAGCTCCTTGTTGAATTCGTCGAGCTCAAGGGTCCACAAAACTGACAGATTCGTTGACAGCGGAAGATAAATTAATGTCATCGGTTTCCTTTTGCACTTGAGAATGCATTTTAGGTCAGCGGCGCTCGGGAGGAAATGAACATTTTACAGATTTTTAAAAGTCACTAAGATTTTTAATAGTACCGGGGGAACTAATTTTAGTCTTAACATTAAAACTATCTAAATTAACCCATTGAGTGCCAGAGAAATTTACAGCTGATGAGTTTTATTTTGAAGAACACATACAATTATTTTAAGTTACTCATACAAAATTGTAATGGCATTTAGTGCAATTTTTATTTAAAAAATAATAAATAAATAATATATTTCTTTTCTTTGGCCGTAGGCTTTAAAGATACAGTAAATGCAACAGAACAAACCCAAACATGTTTAATTTTATACATAATTTAACATCACACTATTCAGAAACTACACTATTACCACATCTAATCCACATTTTCTTTTCTTTTTTTCTGTTATATTATAAAACAAAAATAAGGAGATAAAATAAATGAATACAAAAAAAATAACTAAATAAATAGATAAAGTAAATTTATAAATAAAATAAAATAAAACTTTGAGCTTTTAAAATACTCAACTATGTTATATTTTAAACTACTAAAACTGAATTATATTTATTAAAAAAATACCAGATAACTCATAGCTAGCGTTACAGGATAAAATTCCTGTGCAAAAATTTCTGTATTAAGTTACTGTATCAAAAATTCTACTACGAGATATCCCATAGTAGAATGGGTTAATAAACCAGGAATTTGACGTCTAGTTTTTTTGATATTGGATGATAAAAACTTCGTAATGACAAGAATTGATTGCATTTATAGAAGTTTTCACTTCTAAGATTGTTTTTCCTTAAGAAGAAGAATAATTCCTCTGAATTAAAACTCTTCCGTTTTAACATGTACTTCCTGCTGTATAAAAAGAGAAACCGATTTAATCCGGAGAGTTTCCCCGTTTGAAACCGTGAATCATCGTAAAGCAGCGTGAGGTTTTAAGCAAAATGTTCCGAAGCGCCAACGACCACATAACCCGGTATTTAACTGCCATCATTAACCGCGCGGACTACAACTTATTTTGTTTTAAAAAAATTTTCATATTTTATGCCGTAGTTAAAAAAGTAATTTCAGGCTCGGAGAAGATAAAACGTGTGAGGTCCTTTGTAGTGGAAAGAGAGGTAACCGTTGAGTGTGCTGATAGAGACCTGCGTTCGGCTTCGTGACCGGACAGAGAGAAATGACATATGTTTATCTCAAGCGGAGTTTTCACGGGCCCTTTTTCACTCGAATCGAGTTGACATCAAAATAATAGGACAGTAGTATATCTGGAACAGGTATCGCGTACACCTGGGGCACATGTCAGATGACAAAATCAAACTCCCTCGTTTTACATAACACTTCTGCCTCCCTTTTCAAAGGATTTTTTTTTTTCATAAAGGCGTCTCTTTTTTTTTTACTTCGGATGAGAGATTTCTTTGATTTTGTTTTGTTTCGGTTGGCATCCCACAACAGACAATGGTCGCATCTTCTCCGTGGTCTGGAAATTTCAGTGATGTTTCCATAAATCTAACAGGAATTGCTCATTTCCATAAAAAAAGATCACTCGCCCGACAGGTACATTTATGAAAAAAAAAAACAATATTGGGAGGAAAATTTTCAAGTTTTACATTAAATAAAAATTCTTCCGGCATAGATGTTTTACGGTGTTACATAAAAAAATACTTAAAATTTTTAAAAAGAATATTGGAAACTCATATAAATTATTATTTGGTCGCACAAGTATCAAAAATGGAAAATGCTTGGGCGGACATGACACTTTTCGCAAACAGAATTATTATCTACATTCACAGCTTAATAAGTAAGTAAACAGTAGGCGATGCATACCTTTACTTATAAATACAATTTCTTTATTGGTGTCCTTGCTGTTAAGGCGTTTCATAAAAGCCGTAAAATCGCACTTGATTTCTGCGCATATATGGGGTTAAAAATCATTTTTCCACCAGCGATACATTTAAGTAAAACCGTGAAATGAAAAAACAGGGGGGAACCCTTTTGAGAATCTCCTCCGCGTTACTTTTTTTTTTTTAAGAAACAGCTTCCAAAAAAATTTTTCTCCAGCCCTCTTTCCCTCTATTTTTCACCCCCGAAGACCTATTGCGAGAATAAATCAAATAAATTTTATTCGCCGACCCTTCTTTTTTAGGGTTGCTTTCTTTTCCTCGACGATACACAGCTTCAAGTGCAGTCGTAGAGTTTCCTTCTATCAAAGTTTACACACTGATACCCAGGGTGTTTTAAAAATAAAAAAGAAAGTAAATGAAAAGGAGGGAGGGAGAAAAAAAACGATTTAAAAACGGGGTATTTGCACTTGAAAGACAATCGAGAACAGTTGTACGACATCAAAACAAACACAGGAACCCTGCGGGGCGTTGATCGATCAGGCGTCCCCTTGATAGGAAATTTTTTTTGAATTTTATCAAATGATGAGAAATATTATATGGTATAAAAAACGATTCTGCTCTGCAAGAGAAATATTTATGGAAGTCCTGAGCAGCGGTGGTGGGCTTTTACAACTGCAAGGACTCCATTTTTGTGTAATGATATTGCAAAAAATCATTCGCGATGTACAAAAATTTAATGCCAATTCCTTCAGAAATCACCGAAATATGTCTCCTGCTGACATTTAGTACCTACTCTATCAAGAGCAACCTATAAATTCTGAAACTGACGTTTTCAGTGCGAAATTTCTGATTTTCGCGAGCGCATAAAATCATTCTCCTCACATATGACTAATATTCAACAGACGAGTTCAGTCGGTAACTCATTGATTAAAAACACCAAATGAATACCTTGAGATCGAAAAAATTGTGCTTTGCAGTGCGGTGAGAAAAAAAAACCTAATTGTTTGATTGAGTTTAATTCGTCTTAATTTGAAGGAGCTAACCTGACCTTGTAAAATTTTACGTGAACAGTTAGGTTCTCCATTTTTTCTAATTTCGAAAACTATAACTCGGTCATCGGCACTTTTGAGGAATTATTGTAAAATTAAAATGCCTCGAGCTCATTTCCTCGGCGGTAATGACTTTGATCAATTAAATTTTTTTCGTCAAGTAATCCTACGCAAATCAGTGCTCATTCATTCATGATTTTAATGTGCGTTTACTGAAGATGAATAAAAAATATTATTTGTTGCATAATTACTTGCTACTTTATTTATATTTTTATTAATAGGTGGCAACCTTGGAAAAATCGGTTATATATAAATGGGTTTATCTTTATCGAACATCTTCAATTACTTGGAGTCAATCAAAGGTTAAAAAAAAATTATTTCAGTTGCTTCTGGAAAATACTGAAACATTCAGAAGCTCTGTTAGTTTGTAAAACTATTAAAAAAGAGTTTGGGGCCTGATAAATAAATAACAATCAGGCTTTTATCAGTAAATAAAAATTCATAAATGGTTTCATGTATTTAATTTTTTAGCCGAGGTTTAAAACCAGTTTACTAAAGAACAATGAACAATCGAAATTTTCCAACAATTCTACAATGACTCAGGTGTTTGAGCTTCCCCCCTACCCTTCGCTGCTTCTTTGCTCCTCATATCCACCTTATAATCTACCATTTTAACATTAAAACCCCAGGTGGGGAAATGGATGAACTGTAGCTGTGTATGACACAAATTGTTACACTGTTCCCGCAAGCTAAGCTGATCGTTTCGCCCCTGGATTCGACGTTTCCATCTTTTTCTTTTTTCGCAGGGCCCCTTTCGAAACCTTCGCTCATTTCAAGATGAGTCTCTCATTGTTTCTCGTTCGCTCATCCGGGAGAACTCATTTTAAAGTTATTCTCGACATCACTGTTGTGCTTTTGTTCGACACCAAAGCGTCGAAGAGCGACCTGGTTTTTGTTTTCCCAAAATATGTTCCCAGTGAATCTTTTTTTATCGTGAAAATACAGCATCTATTTTTTCATGATACACTTCCACCGATAAAACTAACCGACACCTCATATTATCTTCAAAACTAACCTTTTGTTTTCAAATTCATGGAGGAGAAGAATTTAAAAGCTCTCATTTCAATATTACATTAATAATTTAATTAATATATTAATTTTTTATGCCTTAACTAAAGTCAAAAGAACCAAACAAAAAACCCCATTTTTGCCAATGTTTTCTGAAATTCCTGAATTTGATTTTACAAATATGAAGTCCCCATTTTCCACAATTTTCATGATTTGTGATCCATTTTTATGAATCATGAACGCATTAAATTGAAATTATTTCCCGCAGGAAAATAACAATATAGGAAGATTTTAATTCTCAATCTCAATTAGGATTTAATTAAAAAATCACTTTTATGTTATAAATTGAATTATCAAACGTCAACACGGGAATAAGTCTGATTTTAGGGAGCGCACACTTCAAAATTAGGTGCTTTTATTCTAAAATAAAAAACATAATTTTTCATCAATTAATTAATGAGTGATTACTGTATTAAAAGAACGAATTTTGTCATTTGGAAAAGCAGTTTTCGCGGGAAAGGGAGCAGAAATACAGGAAAGTTGATTAAAAAGTTATGAGAAGTGATACCAATCGGATCTCAGTCTTAAGAGTTGAAGAGAGAAACAGCGAGAGACGGAAAAGAGAGACGGAGAATAAAATAAAGAGTGAGAAAGAATGGGAAAAAAAGCAGTGAATGCAGTTTCATGGTAAAGTCGTTAATCATTGACGAAAATCCATAGAAGTTGACTTTTATAAAAAGAGTTACGGAAGGATAAGATTATTATGGTGAATTTGGGAAGAAATGGCGCCGCTCCCAGCCAGTCATTACCAAAGAGACTATTAATTAAAAAATGGCTCCTATACCTTCTCAAATCTGTTATAACTATTGTTTTTTTTAAATATTTTTCTTCTGGTTTCTTCTCTCTTTGAAGTCTGTCCTTGAAAATTTAAATCAGACTGGGAGGACGGAGCGGAGACTTCACAGGATATGCCTTCGGGAATGAATTTGTTTGGACGTGAATAAGAAGCTGACTGAGTGAGTCTTCTTTAAACTGTGGTTGCTTCTCTTCCAAAGAAAGAATCGCAACAAATTACGTAAAGTAAGTGGGATAATTGAGCAGTTTTTATCGCCAGCCGGAGTTTAAAAATTTCAACTTCCTAAGCGCCAGAAAATGATGGAAGGATGAGGTGCGGGCGATTAGGCTGGTGCCAACGCGGAAAGTCAAAATTATCAACGATTATATAAGATATTGGCAAATTACCGTCGCATTCATTGAAGGACTCATATATCACTTTCTTTTGACATAAACGTTTTCATAATGCAGGATAATAAGGGATGTTTACCTTTAGGATACGTTTTTTCTTTTAAATTACACCAATTTGTGACCTTTTTTTTTATTTTTTTTCATACACCGCATAACCACAACAAAACCTGCCTTGCTTTTTAACTTTGAACCCCGGCCCGTTTTTTTTTTGCAAGCCTTGCCGCGCTTATCGAAAAGTCTCTTTTTAACCTTTTCAGACGTCGACATTGGCAGTCTCGCAGAAATTCCTCGGAGGCAAACAATCGCTAAAATAATATTCCCAGAACTGCGCATTTAATAAAACAGAAAACGCCCCTTATTATCAGCATAATTAAACTCATCTTCGGTTGAAATAAGAGTCAGTTAAAATCTCAGACCTCCACCAAATGATACTAAAGAAGATACTTTGGCCAAGAAAGGAAGTATATTCTGTCGGATGGAGGTGTGCAAGATAAAGTTCAAGAAATATAAAAGCGACTCAGAAAACGCTACCGGTGACTGCAAAAGCACTTCAAGAAATAAATTCCAACTCTTCCGGTTTAATATCCGCCCTCTTTCTCTTAAAAACTTCATTTCCTATTTGATTATGCTATTGATTTTTATTTTTTTTTTTTGCGGTTTTCTGATAAAAATTAAAGCACACTTAATTGCACCGGGTTGTTTCCAATTCTGAATTTACCTCAAATTCTTATTGCTTTTATAAATTGTCGAATTTTTTTGTACCGCAAATAATTCTTATAAATTTTCGGCTTTTTTGAAATGATGCCGCAATCGTTTCCGACTAACACAGCTCCCATGAGAGCTCGGAAAACCCTCTTTGAATTTTTTTTGTACAGCTGATTATAAGTAAATTTATAAATTATCCTAAATTTTTGAAAGCGAAAAACAAAATCGCGGCAAATAATGCGAAACGGTGGCGACAAACACAAGAAAAGCAATCAAGAAAAAAATCACGCCAATTCACATTTTAATTACGCAATGCGATTATGGCGTCAGCAATTGTAAAAATTCACTAACAAACTTTTCCCTCAAAAGTCAAATAAGAATTTTAAAACTTTTTTTCTTTCTGATAAATTAAAGTTGTTTCCTTTTCTTTTTAAACCTCAGAAAAAAGCTCGGGGGAAAAAAATTACCAAGAGAGAGAAAAGTGCTTCTCTTTGACGGGAAGAAAATTAAAGAAAGAAAGCCTGGAAGAGGAGAAAGGGGAAAATTGTAAAGAAAATATGGCGAAACGAAATAATACTAGTAAACAAAAACAGGAGGAGCAGGGAGTTTCTTTGCGTCCCTCTCGTTGCCAACGCAACGGGATAGTGTCCATAGCAACGAAGCTGTTTCTTATTGGTGACATCGATTGATGTCCTTCAGCAATACATAAATGACGTCACCACTCCTGCAGCCTGTAGACAGCTTTCTTCTTGAAAAAATGCAAGTTTACAAAATGATGTTTCCTTTTTTTTTCATTTTGGGAACTCATCAAAAATATCATCTCCTTTATTTACATATTTTTTTTAGAATAAGACTACAGCGAGATTTCTAATAAATTTTTAGAAAAATTTTCTAATCAATTGGGTTTGAGAAATTTTATAAATTGCAGGTGACCTACGGGGCCAAAAGGGTGAATTGCTTCTTTTTCTTTACCTTACTACATTCACGGCAATGTGTGATTCGCTAGGGTGCTGATACAGCACTAACCCTTTCGGTTAAGATCGGGGGTGAATATTGAATTGCGAGGATGAATGGTTACATTGTGATGGTATTGCTTTGAGTTCCGAAAATGAATCCTTTATCGACAGCCCTGAAAAACTTTCTTAGGATTTTCAATTTTTAAAACACGAAGCGAACCGTAATTTCATTCGGAACTTTTAACTTCGGGGGCTTTCAATTTTCTTCAAACTCAGAAACTGACGAAAAAGCGAAAGTCACGGATTTAATAAAATTTTACATGAGCGGCATGAAAATTTTCAGTCTCTTGCATCGGACGCTTTAAAATCCTCTCTTCGACTTTTTTTCCCGGTCGCACCCTAATTCTAACAAACAACAGACCTTTCTCATCAGGCAATAGGGATTAGTGGTTATCAACAGGGCGATATCGCTCTCGGGGGGGCAATCCGAGGTCGGTGTAAATGAATTACTTTCTTAAAAGCAGGAGAAGGGGACGATGAAAGTTTCGAGAACAGGCGGTGAACGAACTGTCATTCAGAATACCCAAACTTTAGAACTTCTTGTGGGAAATACAAAGTAAAAAATAAGAAACGGGGGGGAACTTTAGTGTAAAATAAAATTTCCCGACACTCTGGCTAAAATTTCGAAATTTTCACTTGCTGTTAAATCCGTGAATCCCAGCACGTGTCGACAGAGAAACCGCTTGGATTATTCCTGCAACCCGTTTCCCGGTTAACATGGAAGGATCTCACAAACACAAAATTCAAACAGTGCTTTGCAATTGTTTGTTCCCGTGCTTGCCCACAGGCTTTTACCAGAAAAACTATGCCGAGTGTCACCGAATCCTCTGTTTGTGTGAGAGACATGAGAACAAACATGTTTTCCTCCCCTTCTCCTTCCTTCTCGGGGATTTATCAACTCAAAAGAAATCGATTAATTTGATATTTCTTATTTCATTACTGGATTTCACCTGTTTATTGTCGAATTTACGACCGAGACAAAAGCGAACCGGTAATGCGCGGAAAAAAAAACGGTTTGCGACTTTGATTGAAACCTTCTTGAACTGTTAATCAAACTAAGAAAACCGTAGCTAACTCAAGAAATGGGGATGAAATACTGTTACGGTTTCCGATGAAATTCTTTGAACTATGCCAATAAGGCCTTTTCTCAAAAGAATTGGGTTAGTTGAAATTTATGTGCCAAAATGCAGGAGACAGACCGTTGTCAAAGAATGAGACATTCCCTGGAAATATAAAATACCTGCTTAATTAGATGTCAGCCAACTTAACTATTCAGTACAAAATTAACAATTATCATAAAATCCGTATCTAAATTTTTACAAAATCGAACACAATTATTTAAATTACTGTTATGAGTAGTTTTTAAATACTAAAAAATTTTCTAAGTCATAGGAAAATATTGACGAGCCATTATACTATTAAATTATAATTAAAATTACAGATTAAACTGCAGTAAATTTGCAATATTCAATAAAGCATACTTCGTACAAATTAGTTAATTTTCATGACAATAAAACAATTACGACAGACTCATCTATATAAAAAATGTCGCCATTGAAATACACGTTTTTATATATTATAATATCTTCAACTCAGTCCCCTGAAAATAAAAAATTTCAAAACAAAAGCTCCGTTCGAATTTAATTTTTTTGTTCGCCTCCCAAAAGAGAGTGTAAAACGGTATAAAGATGACGAGAACTTTTAGCTGTTGTTGAATAAATAATTATGTATGTAAAACAAAAAATGCATTATCTTTCTTTGGCTTAGTGTTGGAGCCAATTAATTCAATAATAGAGAATTTTTGATGAAATGACCCACGCGTAACAAAAACCCACTCTTTCCAGATATTTAGTTACGGTTTATGTTAAAATAAACTAAAAAAAAACTTTTATAATGGAAAAATTGAATGAGTGTTTACTTTTTTTTTCTTAGAGTAAATGTTTTTAATCAGAGCTCAGTACATAAGTTGCCTCGGAGGCAACGAGAGAGATGGGCGTTGGGCGAAGGGCGAAGGGCAGAAGTTAGGGTTTGCTAAAGCAAACATAGCTTCTGGCCATTAGTTCCTCAACTAAAAATTTCCAAATCATTTACTTCAAGATATTTCTATATTAAACATTTCTTTCTAAAGCTTTCGCGCGTACGTAATGCTCACTCGGATCTATGGGACTTTAAATTAACTTGGTTTTCCCAGATAAATTCCAACTTCTGGTTCAGTTGATGGCCGAGTCCTCAGCTTTCAAAATGAAAACTTCTATGCTTAATCGGGAGTAAAAAATACGCATCAACACCACATGCTCGACCCTCTGTTTTGTTATTTAAGGCAACGGCGAGGAAATTAACCGTTTATTAAGGCACAAAACTCATGTTTTGTCGTCGGAACTCTTAGAAAATTTAAGCCCCGAGCCCACATTTGCACTCAAACGGGCCTACTCAAAATTCTTAACCGAAATCCTTAGCTTCGCGACCCTTCGCCTTTCAAATCTCTTTCATTAATCAAAAAACATTGTTTTTTGGGGGTTGGACGAATATGGCGGAGAGAGGTAATCTGACACCAGGTATACAGTTGAGCCCGAAGAAGCCAAATAGACGGAAAAGAGTTAATGAATTCTCAAACTCGTCTTTATTTTAATTTTCCGATGGTACCATTATCAGTGGGAGACTTGATGTTTGAGTTCTTAATTCTAATGACTATACCTGTGTAAAACATACAGTTTTAAGATAAAAATACCTCATTGAATGCGGCGTTACGGGGCAAAAAGAAAAATAATGGATTTAATCTGGTCATGAATTGAAAAAGCAAGCAATCCTTAATGAGATTACTATCAATTATGAGTTGATTATTTACGCTGTTTGGGATAAGTTTCACAATAAATTCTTTTAAAAGACGCACGCTAAATTCAAGGTTTTTTAAAAAAAATTGCTGGCACATAGTTTCCACATTTTGAGACGATTAAAAACTAGTGAAAAGGAAAACTTTGCATTTATTTTCTCGACGATCACAATTCAAAACCTTAATCATAAAATCTACAACTTAATTTTATGAACAGGTGTACAAGGGCTCGTGAATTTGTGAAGTAAAATTAGACCGAAAATTATAATATTTTGAGAATTATTTTTAAAAACGTATCGTGACTATATCCATTAATATATAAAATTACGGATTCATTTGCTTTGGTATGTCTCTTATTTTTAAATGCCTTCTGCGAAAAGAAAAATCAATAGACTCAGTGGAGAACCAGAAATCGTGCATGCAAAATGCACGAGAACGAAACTCTTTTGCGGAGAAAAGAAAGAGGAAAAAAAGCACTGCAGAGAAACCCAATAAAAATTCTCTCTTCCCCAACGAAAACGATTTCATAAGGAGTTAGTGTTCGAAAGTAAATTCAACTAGGATATTGGTTGCGTTGAAATGGTTGGAGAAAATTAAAGGCCTTAACGGACCTTCTAAGAACCGAGGTTTTGCCAATGTAATTCAACTCAAACACTCAAACAAAACATTAAAAAGAAAATTGAAGAAAGAAGACGAAACCCCAGTCGACGGATAAACAAGTTAGAATTCTAAAATTTTTTTGCTTTTCTTTTCTTTCCTCGATTTCCTATGTCATGGGGAATATCAAAAGCTAAGGGCGGGATTTGAGCAGTGTGTATTTGCGCAATTCCCCTTTAGATTAATAAATTCAGATACGGCCAATTTTTACATTAAATTTCACTGTCAGGCTTTTTGCAAAATTCCAACACTTTTGTATCAAATATAATACGTAACTTTCTCATGTTCACTTGCTTTTAAGGTACCTCTGAGTATGTCTGATTATAATTGCATCAAAAAAGTGCGGTTTCAAAAACTCGCCAATAAAAAACACGAGTTTCTATTTACTCATTCAAAAGTATAACCACGCCCTTGGGAGCAGAGCAACCAAAGACGGGGGAGGAAACTGCACCTGAACATCCACGATTCCCAGATAAGATTTAAAGTCTCACTCCTTCAAGATGGCACTGGCTGTCCTGAGAAGGAGATAGACAGGTAGAATCTCACTCCGAAGCGAAATTGCTTCGGGCTCCATCCTTTCTTACCCTTTTCCGTTCCATTTTTTAATTAACTTTACAAATTATATTTCCTCTCTTCTCTCGAAGACATTTCTAGACGAAGTTCAAATTTCCCTGAATTGGATTTACAGTCGACTTTTGAGTCATAGCCACGGGACGAACTCAAAATAAATTTCTAAGCTGAAAATGTCAGTCTTTTCTCAAAGATTTTTCTTCTCCTCAAAAAACTAACCGATAAAATAAACACTTAATTATGAACGTATTTGAAACCTGAATTCAGCTTAAATGATTCGCCGAAAGTCAACAAAAACCTGTGTTGCGAAGGGAAAAATTGTGCATTGCAATAATAAGTGTTATGAATGCATAAATAAATCTTAACCCCAACTATTATCACCCGAGAAGTTTTTGATGTTAATGAAGAACATGCAGCCGCAAATCAACCCCTATTTACGACAAGAGGGAGAAAAATGCTTATTACCTACGACTACAATTCAAACTTTTTATTTATCACTTAGTGCCTCTTGTCAATTATATTTACCATTTTTATTGGCTCTGTTATCGCAACAATGGAAAATATTATAACGGTGATTTAATTTGTCGTCGGGTGCGACCGCGACCTTCTGCACCCAAATTGACTTACGATAATTAGGCCAGTCAGGACAAAAGTGCGGGGCGGACTTATGATCGTTTTTTAAAAGGACAGTTTTTCTCGAGGGATTCCATTAGTATGTCAAAAGTCACAGCTTTCAACAGCATAATTAACGCTTAGCAACGCTCGTAGGTTTTATCACGAAATCTCAGCGATTATTAACTATATTTGAGTGGAGGTAACGCCCATTTTGAAAACCCCTGCTTCAACCTCATAAACTCAATGCACGAAAGTGTTCGGTTAATGAGCTGAATTTCTCAGACGGGAGAAACACTCACACTCGTTTTAAGAAAATCATACTAATAGTTATGAGCGTTAATGAAGGCGTTTTTTTACAGGGAAAAAATGAAAATTTTTTCTGCCGAGCAAAAGAATTTATTTTGCTCTGGTTGAAAAAAATCAAGAACGAAACTTGAATCACGGCCCCCTCCTCTTTTTTACCGGTTATCGAACTGCAGTGAAGAATTAGTTTACGGATGACAGGATTTTCCCCCGCGATAGAGGCGAATGTGGGAAGTGCATGTGACGCCACCAACAAATGACAAAAAGGGATTAAATTTTAAGTAAAAACCGCTTTGTTATCGTGATTTGGGGCACGTGACACTGACATTTTCTTTTTTTTTCTTCTTTGCTTTCTGCGCTGGTTTATATTTCCTATTGACCGCGCTGAAAGAGGTTTTCCCGATCAAACCCAGCTTTTGTTCGGATTTCAAAGCTTTTTTTTCTCTTTAATCTCATATTTTTGTGTTTTTGGCGCGCGAGCTTTTTGTTTCTGACAATGGGATTTAGAATTTTATGATATTACCTGACAAATTAACTCTTGGTGCATTAAAGATTGTCTGGAGATTTCATATCACCGACAGCAGGTACACTCCCCCTTCTTTTACTCGAGAAAAACTACAACCCCCAAACGACCCAAACAAATGACGTCATTAGCAATTTGGTAGTTCCTGTCCATGAAACCCATTCATAATTTTTTTTTCTAGTGATTTACTCAGTTTTAGATTTCCATAGCGAAAAATCTTTCTTTCTCGAGCACTACAACTCTCTCTCCATCTGGAATTAAACTAAAAAAAATTTATTAAGAAAAAAAAATAAAATTAATGTTTTGGTCAAATTTATAGCACTTGAAAATATTATGTAACTTCCAATCACATTTAAAAGTGAAGAAAGAAACATATTTTTACATTTGAAAGTGAACGCAATTGCAAGATGAACAGAAAGTTAATTTTTTTTGAAAGCAAATGAGGAAGAAATGAGAAAGTGGATAAATGACGACTTTTGAATTATTATAAAACCTGGAATCTGGATTTTCTGTTTTCCCGAAGTTGTTGAATAAGTTTTGAAAACCTGTCTCTTAATGTATTTAATTAATGCATCAACAGCACAACTTGTGTTATCATAAATTAAAAAATCAGAGCTTTAGAAGACCGCATGTCAAAAAAATCCAGAAAGTCTTAAAAATTTTTTTTTTCTTTCCTTTTTCAATCAAGTTTAACTCCTCCCTTTTTCTTTTCAAAGCCTGGGGGCAATGGAAAAAATGTCTTTTTTCTTCTTTTTCTTCTAAAAATATAGAATAATAAATTGAAAAGTGTGAACCCTGGGGTAGCAGAAAGGGGATGAAATAATCTCTCTTTTTAAAAATAAATCTTTATATCGCATCGGGGATAAAATTTAAAACGTCCTTTTTATTCTGAAAGAACTTTCTTTTCCTCGGGAAAAAGGAATGCGAGTAAACAGTGCTTAGCTTAGGGAAAAATTAACATTTCTCTCTCCAAGGCTTTTTTTCCGCAGACTCCGATAAAAGGCTGAAAAGAAACTTGTTTTTACGATAATGAATTTTCTTAAAATTCTACGGAAGCAATGAGACCGAGAAGAATGTTGGTATTCCCATGCGCAAAAGCGAAATTTCAAAACGAATAGGGAATCCCTTTCCGACAGGACTTTCCTCAAAATATTATTTTAAAATCCTTTTTAATCCGTTCACGACAGGTAAACAAATTCAGGCCAGCCCAGGAGCGCCTTTCCTTAAACATAGTCTCCACACTTTTACTGCCTGGAAGTCAATTTCTCTTTTTAGAAACGTACTTTCCTCAATATTTACATTATCGAAGTTATGAAAGTTCATTTTTTCAAAAGCGTTGGATATTTTTGTTTCTTCTACTCAAATTCTCACATCAGTAGACTCTATCAAAACTATTAACGATTTTAACCGACTACAAATCATTAATCCAATTTTTAAAAACCTCTAGATCAGTTTTCCAGAGCATAATTAAATACTCTAGTTAAAAAAATTGCTAGAAAAACAAGTCAGATAATAAAAATTTTACACAATTCTTTCGATTAAGATGTTTTACAGTTTTAAAGTAATGCATGGGATTTCAATTCATTAAAAATTATTTCACTTAACATTTCTTCATCCTTCCCATTTTTACGAAATTCCTATATTAGGGAGAATAAGTGTAATTTTGAAAAAAAAATTAAGAATATTTTTTATTTTTACTATTAAAAGCGTTTTTCAATTTTAATCTTTGCGTTTTAGGATTTTCTTGGAAAACGACATTTCAATAATCGATTTGAACCCTTTATAAATCAAATTTGAAATTCTTTCAATATTATTAAAAAACATTAAAATCCTAATCAATTTTCGTAACGATGGATCTGCCTACTGCATGCAGCTGAATTTCCACCATTTCTAGCAATATTTCATTAGAGGCCATTATTTAAATGGTCTCTAATGAAATTCAATCCTTCTAAAAAAAGAATTTCACTATTCCTCTTGAAAATTTTCTTATAACAGCAGTATATTTTCAATTTATTAATTTTATTTTGCTTTATTATATATTATTTAGTATTCAGATTTCCTCCTTAACTAATTTTTATTTGTAATTTTCCCGTTTATTAATGAGTAAATCACCCGTATAAATTTAACACCCAATTATTATAATAAGTATTTTTTACAAACATTTCGGAATCAATAAAATTTATGCTGAAGACGAACAATGTCGGAGATTGATCAAATTCTAGCGAAATAATACCATTTGACAATCAATCAAACAGAAAAAAAAGTCTTGAAAATATTTCCAGAAAACAACAGATGCAAACGTAGGTCATAAACAGCAAAAGGAGGGTTATTGAAAATAAAATAAAATGTTATTGAACATGTCAGCAACAACTGTGAAGGGAAATAGAACTGTCCATTGACAGGATTAATGTTGACCGCACTGACCGATACTCTTGTATTTCTCACACCCCCGCCCAACTTTCAGCATGTTTGTGCTTAAAATAAACTTGGGGAAAAAAAGACAGTTAAAAGGCAAATTTTCATCCCCCGGGAATAATAATTCACCGTTTTGTCTACCTACTGTCGATTTCTAATTAATACCGGGCATTACGCGATTAGATTTTGCCGGTTTGAATTAATCCGCGCGGAATTTTTTTTTTTTTTTATAATTCAAAAAACCGACTAGGAACTTAATCACGACAAAATCGATTGCGATTTCTTATCTGCTTTCAATTTAGCTGATGGAAAAAAATATCAGACGTATATCTGATTAAATGCAGCAGTATACTATAAAAACGTTTCAGATAAATATTTTTTTCTCAGTATCAATCAGAGCGATTTCAATTTCACATTCATGTAGAATTTTATTTATGATGACAAAAAAGTTCGGAATAAATTGGATGAGTACGTTTTTGTGCAATTTAATAAAAATACTTGTCAAAATCCTTTTTTAAATAAAGAAAAACCTTTCGATTGAGCAGAACGCCTGTTTAATCTTTAATATGCTTTCAATACGATGATGACAACTCGTAAGCAATAACTGTTGTTTTACATAATTAGCCAATTTCCAAAATTTTCCACAAAGTAATTCCTTTTTAGTATTTTTGTATACATTCGAATGTTGTCAATGAATGTTTCTAGATTTTATCCCGAAAAATTTCCCAAGGACGAAACAGTGAGCTCGAGGTTCAGGTCGAAACACTAACATTTGACAAACGTTTATTACTTTAAATCTGATTTTTAGTTATTAATAAATTACTGTTCAGACTTCTTCGCACGAGGAATGAAAATACAAAATCATAAAAGACGCGGTCTAGATGGAAACGATGAAACTGCAAAAATGCAAAATGATACATAGACGAAAGCGAGTTGTAGAATGTGCTTCGGGCCAATGTGTAATGCTCTGTAAAGGTGCAAAGGTTCCCGTGATTGATCCTAGAATAGCGGGAGCTTGTTTTGAAATTTTGATTAATTACTCGAGTTTTATCTGACTGTCAATCTGAGTGTTTGTCTTCTCCGTAGAGATTTTTATTCTCTTTGTTTTCCATTCATTGCGCGAGATGAAAATTCCAGTTTTTCTTCAACGGTAGTTGCCGTTTGCCGGCGAGATATCGGAAGGAGTGTAACCCTAGGAGAGATGGAATGTGAGACTGAAAAATGAGAGAAAGAACAGCGTTGCGGATGGCGGCAGTACACGTGCATGAAATAATGCGTACACTGGCAGATAAGACTCGCTTGCACCCCATTCTGATAACAACCCCTTCTCTTCGGCTTCTGAACACTGAAAGCAGCGACTCAAAACTAATAGAATTTTATTTTGCACTTTTTCACCGACAGTTGAAAAAAAAATTATGATATCTAAAGCCAATGCGAAAATAATTTAAAGGACACTTAAAAAAACTTGGTACTTTAGTTAAGGGTTATGTATTGCAATAAATTTCCCCAGTTAAGTATAAATTGCAACCAATGTCATTATATATTGGCTTATCCTTTAACCAGCAATTTCAAGAAGTACATCCGTCATACTGCAATGTTTTTTTTTAAAAAAAAAGAATTACCGACCCCAATTTCGGCCAATTGTGTCCTCCATTAATTTGCCTACAACCTTTTATCATTTAAGTTAACGAACCTTTGCCGTATTTGTTCATGAAAAGAAAAAGAATTTTAAAATGCTGAAGTATAAAATGCGAGTGCTTTTACAGAAATGAAATGAAAACTCAAAAGTGTTTTCTCCTTTTTGAAATTCAGGGAGAAAGAAATAAAAAAAAATCTGGAATTCCTAAAGGATTCCAGTCTCGCGACAGTTAATATTTAAATGTCAAAACACAAGGGGAGAGGCGTGTGAGATAGGCTTTATGAAGGATAAAAGTACTACCTGCACCCTGAATACTAACGTCTTTTCTTTTTTCTTCCCACTTTCCCCTACTTTAATGAATTTCCATTTGTTATTAAATTTTCACTTTTTATTTGTATTTCTTTGGGAAGGAAAACTAAAAAGAATTTCTTCTTTTTCATTGTAAAAAAGTTTCTCAGAAAACTGCCAGCAAATTTCGGTGGTTTTCTTCTGAGATTTTCCTTTAAATTTTAAAACATTAAATACGGGTGAGAAAAGATGAAAACAAATATCGGAGATTAACAGAAAGAAAAAACAACGGCATTAGGAAACTGAAAGAAACTGATTTCTGACAATTTTATAAAAAAGCTACAATATTCTGATTGAATTTACAAAAGGTTCAATAACAATGACTTCTTATATTGATTAAAAATTAATCAGCTGAATGTTGCCATGGATTAGAACAACAAAGGGAAGCGCTCTTGAAAGAAAGGAAACATACAAGATGAAAAAATTGTAAGCAAACAAAGCTCAAAAATAAAACAGCGTCAGATAAAACCCGCCACTGGGAACGTTCCCCTCCAAACATTTTCCCTCGGACCGCATAAGATCCATCATCTTTTTTCCTCGCACTTTTTTACGCCATCTATTCATTAATGCAAATCGAGACGCCGAAGACACCGTCAAAATTTTCATGAGTCAATGAGTTAAATAAAGGGGATTTGATTCGCCTTTGCAATTTCCCAGATTGGTCACGGTAGAACCACGCCCCTGCAATGTTTCTTCTTTCTTTAATATTTATAAAAACTACTTGTTTTATGGGGAAGAAAACGACCGGGTGCAAAAACAACTGGAAACTATTTCCAACGAAAAACAACCCCGAGAGGAAGAAAAAAAATGAGCAAGTTTCGGTGATCGTGTGAAAAATAACGTGTAAAGTTTTGTTTTAGACATTCATTTCAGTCGCATCTGACAGGCCGATAAGAAGAAATGAGAGGCGGGAGAGAGTAAATCTTCCCTCATTTCGGAAAGCAGCCCTATTGATAGCGTGATATGTCAGTCTTTCGTTTCACTCCAGGTCAGCCTGACAGGCAAACCGCAGGAAACAACACTAATAAAAAATAAAGTAAAATAATGAGATCAATAATCATATAAAGTAAAAATAAATCATTTTATTCCCCTCAAAAAGGGCTATTTATTCGCAGTAAAACCGCAAAAATTGATTGCGGTTTGTGCAATCTTAAGAAAAATATTTCTTTGTTCCCGGTCAAAATTCAACCCGGGGAAATCGAGGGGTGCAATCGCTTACACAGTGACCCATTTAGGGTACCCATTTATTGGTGCGTAAGTTACGCAAAGGAAATCCAAACTCTATATGTGCTTATCTCCGCAGTTATGAATATATTCATACTGAATGCGTAAGAGCTTATGAAAAATAAAAATAACTCCAGTTCGCTTATGCAATGATGAAGTAACAATGTCAGGGATAAAAAAAATTATGTAACTCCAAATACTCTGATTTTGCATGCACTTTAGAACTCATTGCTAGAAAATATTTATCTACATTTAAATAACAAAATAATTACACACTCACTACGTATAATGTTTCAATTTCTTTAATTGATTTAATGCATAAAAAAGGTCAATTGCCCTATTAAAAAATTAATCACCGAGAAAAATACTGGTCTTTGCAAGAATAGAACGATATTTGGAAAGAACAACCGATCATGTTTTTTACGACAAAAGAGGACACGTGAGAGACCTCTTGAGCATTTACACACTGGCAGGAAAATAAGAAAATTCATACAAGTGGTAAACATGTTGCAGTCATCACGAACGTGTTAAAATGATTAATGCGATAGAAAACTAATGGGGATGATCAGTGACACAATAGCCTATGCTTTAGAAAAAACTTATTACTTCTGGTCACGATGAATCAGTGATGTACAAAATTAACAGCGGGAAAGCAATTTCTCCTCCTTACTGTTGCCATTTCTATGGGCGGTTGTCAATAAACAGGGAGGAAAAATTACTTGGGAGAATCGTAAGTGAGCCCTTAAGGGTACTTACTCTGAGTAAAAATTAATCGATTTGGATTTTAATCGTCTTATCAAACCCTGAGATTGCAATACGGGAGGAGAAAGGCTTGGGTGGCGTAACACGCATGCAGCACCTACATGGAGGATAAATTTTTTCGAAGATATCGTACAAACAATTCGAAATAGAAAAGGCATTATTAAACAAGCATATGCGCTCACGATTTCACTGCTAACTTGACGTGGACACCCTGAACGGTGCGTGCTTATAAACACGCGAGCTTGGGAGTTTTCAGGTGTCTCTCATTGCTCGTTGTCAATCATGTGCAACCTATTGTCTTTTCCTCGTAAATTTAACTCCGGTAAAAATGCATAATAAAAACAACACGCACTGAACTGTCACTTTCAGCCGTTTTGATTAGTTTCAAATCTGACTGCCAAAAATCTCATTTGTTTCTGCACCTTTATTCACTGCTTACAGATTTGATTTTAGAGATTTCTGTAAATTGAATGAAACCAACCAACAATTAAGAAAGCGTAGGAGTTTGTTAAATATTAAAATGGAGCAACGCTTTCTAAGGTCAGAGGTCAAAAGCTTTTGCAGTTCCACATTATCTTTCGCATAGCACCGAGCAATGTCACTTCCAGAGTTTTTTGTAAGCAACATCTCCTTAAAACCCAATGACAGAATACAAAAAAATTTAGCTGCTGTTCTTTCGGAATAATCATTGAAACCTTAACTTCTGGGGTAATGGAAAACAAATTACGGAAGGTATAAGACTGCATGGGAGTATCAATCGTCAAGTCATCGATGAAACCAGCCGTTAAAATCCTTATGAGTTTTGTCGGGCAAAAACACAGAAATGACCTAATGATGTCAGATGTTGTTTTAAAGTCGGTAGTAAGGATTACAAGGGTGAGGTCGAAAACAAGGATTAGAGAGGATAAGACGACAGAAGAAGGAAGAGATATAAGCCGAAAATGGAAGGAGTGGTTTGAAATTAGTTTATCTCTTTTGATCCGGTAGTATTTGTCTGAGAAACACCTGTATTCCATTATCTTTATCCTCCGCGTACACTTGTTGATAATGTTATGCTTCCTTTCTTAATTTTTACAAATGAGGAAATAAGCATTTTTAAAGACTGTCAAAATCCAGCAAATGTAGAAAATCAAAATTATTTAAAGAAATACATTACCAATTATTAATATTTCGAAGAGCTTCAAGGAAATATAAAAACTGTAACGTTAAGATTTCTACGATTGCTTAAGTGCACTGTGAAATTCCAATTAGATGTTAATTATTATAATTATGCGAAAAAATTATTGTTTTTGTCGTCCGGAAAAGTTTTTGTTTTTGAAGTGAGGCGTTTAATATTGAACGTCAGTTTACTTAAATTTTATGTAAAATGTATGCATTGGAGAGGTGCAAAGCTTGACAATAGATACTTAACCTCCCAGGGGGAAGGTATTCTTATCGTAATGTGACACTGCTTTGCTACTGTTCACTAAAACAGTGATTCCAATTTCTCTTGATTCGACACTCTCGATTAAGAGATATCTTTCATAGACACAGGGAGTGACTCGTCAGACAAAAATGAAGCCCAGACGCAAAAGCTTTTCTCAAAGGCAGTGAATAAATTATCATCTTAAATCTAAAATTACTCAGGAGTTTCCTCGTCTTAGATCGGTGTAACAACGATTGTTATCAAATTGCAGAATGTTTAAACTCTATTAACCCCACAACATTGAGATTTCTAAAATTTTTAAATGCAAACTTGAAGTTCGTATTCAAACTTCACATAATCGTTTGCATTAAATCTAAGCTGATGCAGTGAAAAACCTCAGCCGCAACTGTTTAATTTATAAAAAATCTCTAACTCCTCGCCATGTTCCTATCTGGGTGGATCTAATAAACTTTTATAAAATGGATTCAAGTCCTGAAAATTTTAAGAATCCCTGCTATGCATTCCTTAAAAGATTTTAAAGGAGAAATAAGAAACATAAATTGACTGTATTCTTCTACAAGGAAAAAGAAGAAAGAAAGAAGTCATTGGGTCTGAGGTTGAAGGATGCAAAAAAAAAAGAAAGAAAAAAATTAGAAGGCTATAATTAAAGAAGGTTTCATCAGTGGCAAGACATTTAAAATGAAACCGAGGCTTGGTCTATAATTAAAAAGGTAGCAATACCTGGTTTGAAATGGTGGCTGCGATGAGGTTGAAATCTCCATTAGTCATTTTTCTACAGAAGGAGGAGACTTCAATATTTATAAACTTCTGTTGTTTTTTTTTCTTTTTAATATTAAATGACCTGAGAGGTGTTCAATAAATAATAGAATTGAAATTAAAATTTTTAGTTTTTTCTGGGTGTGATCAATTTAAATATTACCAGATAACAATAAATAATTTTGTTGCATTTAAAAAAGAATCACAGGTTCTTGCAGAATTACAAAAGTATCTCAAGAATTATATTTTAAATATGAAATTCAAATCTAAAACCACTTTCTTAAATGAAAAACCCATGAATTCTTCAAATGAGAAACATTAAAAAAGCCGAAAGCTATGTTTCTGATATTTTGTATTCCACGGACTTTTATAAATGATCAGCGAATTGGGTTTGCTCGGGTGAGCCCTTGAAAAGTTTGCGGGTTCTCTACCCGAATCTGTTAAACCCCAGGGGTTTCCACCCACCCCGCAACAAAAAAAGTCCGACAAACCCCAGGGCCACCGCCTGGTGCACTCACAGCACTCATCCCCTTGCACACAATTGTTCCCGCTTGAGACCGAAAGTCTACTATTCAAACCCCTCATAGAAAAACCCCTGTAGATTTAAACAGATACTTACAATGTCCTCTCCCCTAATTATTCAGTCTTGGGATATTTTTTATAAGCAATTGAAGACCGTATAATATTATAAAAAAAAATTTTATATTTAATTATACTGTATCTGCACAAATATTAATTCATGTATCATTCAAATTTCCTCAAGTCCAGAAATCTGAACAAAAAGGGAAAACAACGCAACTGAAAAATTTTTGAAATTTCCGATTAATAATAAAAATTCTATTAAATGATTTGAAAGGTTTTGGAAAAGAAACTTGCCTCGTGGTTCCTAAACAACCCGAATATTTTATGAACCACCTTCATCGAAGAGATATTGCATTTCATTCCGGATTAATAAAGAGGCCATGAGTTTTCAGAATTAAACTCAAACAGCAACAACCATCATTAAGTTCAAATTAAAAAACATTCTACCTGTTTCGAAAAGCCGGCGTTTTTCCCACTCTAAACAACGGGAGCCCGCCAAACGGAAAACTTTTTCAGGCATTCTCAGCGACCCCTATTTTGAAATTCGCGTAAAATTCAGCCTCGGAATAACGATTTAATCCGGCACAGTCAGGCGCATTTAATATTAATCAGGCTATATAAATGCATGATCGATGTATCCACCATTAATCTCTTCATTCTCCTTTTCTTCTTACTTTTTTATTTCCCCCCCAGTTTTTTTATTTCCCGAATTTCTCCACTTTTGTGAAGAAAATGCACTTCTCTTTTTTCGGATTTTATTACATTGGTTTTGAAAAAGTTTCCATCGCGGAATCTTTTACGAAAGTAAAATTGCCGATCTCTGAGGGATTTTCAATGTCAGACGCCATGAGAATATTCAGTTTGTTGGCCTAAACCTACACTGAGTAGTTACTCGAAATTCGCATTTGGCCTATTATAATATATTTTTCATAATTCACCCCAAAATGTTACCAAAAAAGTGATCATTAAGATTTACCGCTACTAAGTGAGAAGTTTTCCACGTCAGATGAACAAAAAACATACTGAATATATAAAAATAAAAAATGGATTTAAGATTGAAGGCCCTACAGCACTTCGCATACTATAGAAAATGGCACAAGAATGAACAATTTCTCCGAATGAGATTTTATTGCAGGAATTAAGAATTTAAATACAGGAATGCAGGGGTATAAAAAACCAGTGAGCCTCTACAAAAAAAATATAAATAAATTTTTCGTTAAAAAAATTAATACAAGTACAAAAAATATTTTTCTTCATTTTTTAAAAGGAAAACTTGAAAAAAGGGTTTTAATAAAACCCAGGTGTGAGAGGAAAACAATCGAGGAGAAGAAATAAAAACGACAATTAAAAAGAGAGCAAGGTGCTTGAACCAGAGGAGAACGCACTTGATTTAAACGCTATTTCCTATTACATTTATTTGGAAAATAAAGGAGAAAAGAGGAAATAGACGGAGGGGAAGAAAAATTAGGGTGGGTAACTTCTGTGAAATACACAAGCCCATAATTCCCTATCAGTTACACTGTTTGCATCAAGGGCTACGAAATCACATTAGCACAAGCTCCTCTTGCCCCGTTTTTATTTTCCATTTTAAGACTTTTTATTTTAATTGCTGCAATATGAAACTATTTTTATGGAACTCTTTTAAAATTTAATTTCATTTTATGCACAGCTTATTTGCTTAACCTATTTAACTTATATAAACTATTATAAAAAATATTTTCCTTTATCACTTAAAACCATAATTAAAGTTAACGCCTGTATGAATAACTTTTTTCCTAAAAAAAATTAAGATTCGTTCAAGAATTAGTAAAATGTAAAATTCTTAAATCCCATTTATTGTATCAATTCTTTTTATAATCTTTTACTTAACTCCAAAAATTTGTCGGGTAGGATTCGTAAGTTTGAAATTCAAATAATTTAACATTTTTTATGAAAAATAAATAATTTTGGTAAATGCAAACAAATCGGAGAATCAAAAAACAAAATCGGGTTTAGCGAAAGCTGAGGCCCGAATAATAGGACACACTTGTTTTTAATGTTTACACCAATTTGTGTTAGACTTATGACAAAAAAAAACTACACATGATTCGATATCAATTTCACCCTTGCGGAAAAACGAAAAATAAGTTATTTAAGATCCAAATAAAAAGAAAAAAATATTTAAGAAATGAAAGTGAAAATAAAATTTCCCAGAATATTTCCTGCAGCCTTGAAAAAAAATTTAAAATAATATTTTTCTCTTGGAATAACTTTCTCAAAAAAGTTTTCCCTGACATTTTCAAAACTGGATTTTCCTTCGACTCTTCTCCTTCTCCCAACTCTTCTACCTCCCCTCTCCCACTCCTCTCTTCACCCTTACCAATCCCCAGCATCTTGCTAGCGACGAGAAATTCTATTATTTTGCTATAAATGAGATATCGACCCGTTTTAGGCCGGATTACACTGCGCGGGAACTCAACGGCTTAAGCCCGGGATTCTCTTTCAAGAAAAATAGTGCTTCTAAAAAATTTTTTTTATCGTCTTTAGTGGTTTTAAGACCAACTGAACAAATCCTCAATTTCAGGTATGTTCCTCAGCAGAAATCAATGTCTGTTTTAGAGCGCTGGCTCATTTTTTCAACCCGAACCAAAAAAAATGGCAGGAGAGCCATTAAAAAGTCCGGAAAAGGTACATAAAAGATATATGTTTACCTTGCACACTTATTTATGGTGTCTCCCGTGTCGGCTACAACCTTTCGGAGATGACTTACCTTAGAACTTGAGGATTCTCTCCCTGAAGAAAACAGTTCTGCTGAACGAATCTCACTCGGTGATGAGATCTAATGGAAGAAAAAAAAATTTTTTTAACAGATTTGTTTTTTCAAATACAAAATACAGTTACAGTTTCTCGGATTATTATAAAAATGCTGTAAAATAATGAGTTATACATGAGTAAAATTTATCTGTTATACCAACTCTCTAAGAATTATATTCTTTTGTAATGTTTCTCTCAATATTTCAGTAATTTATTTTACATATTTTGGGCCAGTCGTATACAACTGCGTTAACTCGAGTCCTTTTAGCGGATTGTTTTTGCTGACACAAACTTTTAGAGGCATTTGCTTTCAAAACCTACTTAATCTCAAAAACTTTTTGCCGCTTACCACTTTCAAACTCAAATTAAGCTCGATGAATGCCGAATAAAAATTAGGGTTGGTCAAAGTTTACACTTAAAATCTCCCGTTTCAAAAAACAGACAATTCCATAACCCCTTTTTCGGATCAATCTTAGATTAAATTGTCAATTTTTCGTCCAATATTATTACAGCTTAAAATATTTTGGAAAACCCTGTCTTTCAAAATTAATTTTCTACCTCTCGTAAAATATAATGTTGTGGTTTACTCATTAAAAGGATTGCCAAAATGATGAGCACTGCCTGACTGCCATTCCAGATTTCATTTATTTTCTTTTTTTTATAAATAAAGAAAAATAAAACTGTAAAATAAGCTTTTAACCTATTTGAGGCTATTTTCATGGAAAAATTTAAAATTAAGTAATTATTAACAAATTGGCGCTATTAGGGCCAAACTTTTGTACGGAACTCATAGCATTTATTGGCCATTTATTAGGAAGTTCCTGTAATTTAAATTTAAGAAAACTAAATTTTTTTTCATTGAGAGGTGAATAGTTTTATTGAATAATTAAAGGTTTCAAACGCATTAGCACGAATACCACCGGTAAAATACCTTAGACTTGGTTGAACCGGTTAATCCTTAATGAGTACGTTTATCTTTAATTTGAGTAACAGTTGATCAAAATTTTTAAAGCTCCTCATCGTTTCCTTTTCACAGACAAATCGGGATTTAAATCCACAAAATTACATAAATTTCGCTTTATCGTGTGGGCATTACGGTCATCTTTTCAATATTCCCGGTTCACTTCGAACCTCCACTCTTAAAAGTTAAAAAATACAAGAAAATTAAAGGGAAATCATAATGATATTATCCGTGCTGTTCGATGATTACGAGTGTGTTGAGGTCGCGAGCATGTAGCGGGAACGGGACTAGGGGGATGATGTCAGGGAATGGGGACGTAAAAGCGCCCAAGGCCTTATCTGAACCGAGCAGGCAGCGCACCAACGGGGAGTGAGTCTTCTCTTTCACTGTTTTCCGATATAACCATGTTATCGTTATTTTTTTTCAGCTATCGTAGGAGGCCACAGAGTGCTTTCGATGCATTCTTTCTTTAAGGTGATCTTTACTGATTAAATCTACGGTTTTCTTTCGTTTTAATGCCTATGAGAATAAAAAATGTGAAGTTTCCTTTGAATAAATTTGTATTTAGATGTTTTGCGGAATGGATGTAGTTTAGAGGTGTTAAAACTATTCAGTTGGGCCAGTGGTTTCCAACCTTTTTGTACCGGTTTGAAAGGGAAAAAATTGTTGCGTCCCGTTGGTTTGTCTAGGGATCAAATTTCATGGGTGTTCAACTGATATTATAATTTGTTTGATGGGCTACAGAGTGGTATACAATACTCTGTGGAGGTATAATATGTTTGTTATAGGAGATATAATGGCAGAATGTATATTTTTGGATTGTGTTCGAGGAAGATACTTTCGCGCCCCACAGGTTGGAAACCACTGAATTAGGCCTTTAGTTTAAAAAATAAAAAATTTAATAAAGTACAAATCAGGAGAATAACCAATTGAAAATCCCAAAAACAAGGAAACTATCACACAGACCACTAAATTCTTCCAAATAGGTTTGTTGAGAACGACTTCATAAGATTTCTAGAAAAAGCAGAAGAGGCCATTTCGGAAAGAGAGAAAAAAGAACCAAGGAAAAAATTAAGAGCACTAAAGATAAAAGGAAAAACTATATAAAATAACTTACTACGAAGACAGTGATTCTAAAAAAAAATTGAAATTACCACATGCTGCAATTTCATTGAGAAATTTTTAGGGTAAAAATTCAACAAAATTAAAAAAGAGATCTTCGGTAATTTAGCAACATTCAGTTCCAAGTTTCACGTTTGTTTAAATAATAATCTAAACGGAAACGCCCTCCAGAGAGTCTAACAAAACAAAATGTTTCGAATACTTAAACGTTTTGAAAGGGCTGAAGATTCAAAATTGTCAACATCAACAAAATAAAACTTTGACAAGCACACCGATCTGTACCTGATATTAATCCCTCATGCCGCGTCATTTTGTGTGTGATACTACCGAGACGGGCGATCACTATGGCCTTTTTTTATTTTTTCACAAATCCTTATTGTGCTTCGTGACACTGTTGTTCGAACCTTCTCAAAATATGTCACATTTTATTTCACGATTCAGAAATCGTTCCCCCTTTTCTTCATACTGGTTAGACTGGGTTCCTTTTACTAAAAAAATACAACGCTGCCTCTCTACCAAAACATAGATGTTGTAGTTAGAGCACTTGTATTTTACAAGCACCTTTTTTATTACGACTAACCTATTACAACTTTAATTAAAGTAATAAGTAATATTTAAATCGTGACATCAATGGGAAAAAGTTTTTAAAAATTTTCCCTTAAATTATGGTTAAACTGCCTTACATGGCAGCACTGCAATGTAATAGAAATTAAGGAGTTTTGATAAGTTAGTTATCACTAAAACAAAGGTATTTTGACATTAATGGGTTAAATTTAACGGCTCTCCCTTCAGCAAGTTTTTTCATCAAGAAGGAAGGAACAAAGCGAAAAATTAACGCTGAAAGAATAAAGTGCCGTATTTTCAGTACACAATGCGATACCTTCTTATCGAGTTATGACAAGAAGCCAACCTGAATAAATACGAGGGAAATGAATGACGGTTCGACTGAACCAAAAGAAGACTTAAGACCTCCTGCACACGAAAATAATTGATAATAGAAAAGTGTCAGAATAATGCTCTGAAATATCCGAAAATATCTTCCACTTATACCATTTTCGCAACCATGTTTTTGTTTAGGATATATCAGTGTCAACGATTTTCATGGTTCCGTACGTATGAATAGAATATTTTTTAAATAGACCACCCTTATTTCAAGGGATAGTTTTAATCTCCCCGCACGCAGAACGCCCTGTTGATCCAGACAAAAACCAAAATTTTCCCTAACTTCTTTCGGTTCGGTCAAGCCTTAAAACCCTCATTATAATCCCTCTGCAAGGCGAGAAGCTGCACCGAAAAAGCATTTAAACGTTAGTGTATGCTTTTTTCTATTTTCCCTATTAATCTATGCCAAAAGGCACGAACAGACGTGATATATAGTATTGGAACCTTTGAGTTAACAATAATAACAGGTATGATTGTAACAATTTTTAATCAGCAAACCGAGCTTGGAATAATAATGGTGAAGATATAAAAAGTAACGATCATTTTACACGATCAATTCCAATCTCAGTGTAACTGAACTGCAAATACATTTGATGAGTTCCTAACGATATTTCGTGAATTTTAGAATTCCATAAAGGCAGAAAAGATGATCAATTGTCCAAGCAAGCAATCATTTACCTTAAAGTACAGTCAAAACAACCCTTAACTGACACTTTAATAATCTTATTTTTTAATTAACACTCAAATAAATAGGCCCCACATAACGTTTTTTGCGCGGGTAAACAATAAGGCCCTGAAAAAATAAAGTGGCGCCATTAGAGAATCTTCCGGAGTGTTCTAGAAGCAGCTACCCGAAATTTCTGTCAAATCGAGCTTTTTCAATCATTTGAATTTTTCTGGTACTCATTGCTTTAAGGTAACTTTATCTGTAAATAGAAAATTATTTATTAGTACTTTTGGTTAATATTCTAATAGAATTCTTCATTTTGAAAAAGGCGCTTTCCTAACTAGAAACGACAGACACTAAAGTGGAAGGAACTTATTGTTCTTAATGTCATTCAAAAATGAACGAGAGTAAGGAGATTCAATTCGATTCTTCGAAATTAAATGTAGCAGTTGACAATGTCCTTCAGATATTTCAAAGTCATGCGGAAGAAGTAAGTTATAGTTTTCATAGTATAATTCATACTGGAAAAGAATGTAATAAGCTAAAATATTGTTACTATGGTTACAAACAAACTGAGTAATTTATGCATCTTTGTTATACAGTAAGAGTTATTCCTTCACAGAATTTACTTAAATATTAAATAAATAATAATTTAATAAAAGTCTTCCCAAATTAATAATTATGAAATGACTTTTTATAAATAACACAACCAAGGTATTCTGGCAAAGTTAAACTGTATGAAATTACTGTTAAGATATAAGATAAATTTAAGGTATTTAAGCAAAGTACAATTTTTTTTAGAATCAAAGACTAAATTATTTCTGTAATATGCATTAATATTAATTATGGCTTATAATTCATTTTTGTAGTAATTTACTTATTGGTTTAAAGGTGCAAGAGTTGAATGAAAAGAAATGGAATTTGGAAGCAGAAATTGAGAATTTGAAAAAAATGAAGAAGCAATTGGAGATGGAAAAGAGTGAAATAGATGGTAAGATACTATAAATTTATAATTTTAAAAGTGCAAAAATCAACAATCAGAACAGAGAGATTGTTGTGGGATCAAGGATTGACCTAAAATATTTAAAGCTTGCACGATCCAGTTCCAAAAAAGCTTCAAAATTAGGACCATTTATTATCATAAATGTTATCAGAAGCATACCTTAGGTATATTATATTACAAAGCAAATGAAAAATAGGCTTAAGGTCAATTATGCCAAAAAATACTACCATTGTCAGTTTTGTTATAACTCATTTGTCAAAATTTGTGAATTGTATGTTTTTTTATGTTATTTAGTCAAAACATATAAACCCCTTTTTTATTTTGCTTCTTGTTAACACTGCCTTTGTGTTCTTATCTTTTTATTAAACATTTTGGTTAATAAATTATAAACTGACAAACTTTCAGTTGATAAGTTTGTTCATGGGCAGAATGCAAATTAAAATGATAATTATAGTTTTCTTTTGAATTATTAAAAAGCTTCATCATTTGCTTTATTGATTGAGGCTTATTTTTGGTGCCCAATTTCTGAATCACTTTGACCCAACATTGGAAATTAATAATTAACAAAAGGAAATTTTCACAGCCGATATAACAAGACTAAAAGTTCAAAATACGGCTTACCAAAAAGAACACGCTACTTTGAGGAACGCCATAACAGTCGTAAGATTTCAAATTGAAAAAATTAAAGAAAGTATTGCTTCTGCTAAAGCAAATGAACTGAAAGCTTTGGAAGACTTCGAAAAGGCAATTGACGATATAACTGAGAAGTTTCGATCTGCTCCGATTAATTATGTGAGCTTATATAAAGTTTTGTTAAAGTGTGAATATTTGGTATGAAACAACGTGCATATTTTGACAATTATTTTTAATTCCTTCAGGATCGGAAATTCCTTCTGG
This sequence comes from Brueelia nebulosa, assembly GCA_028293925.1. NCBI lineage: Eukaryota > Metazoa > Arthropoda > Insecta > Psocodea > Philopteridae > Brueelia > Brueelia nebulosa. The sequence continues at coordinate 465,750 of JAQIBA010000049.1, forward strand.
AAAAGATGGAAAACGAAAAATCCAGGAGAGACTTTCTCACGAAAAAACTCGAAGAATTGACGAATTCTTACGAAAACTTTAACAGAGAAAAAGGTTTGCGAATGAGAACAGACGAGAACGAAGAACTGATTAACTGTGTATTGCCCGATTCTCCCCTGTATTGCTACATAGAAATGACGAAAACTCTTGATGAAGTAATGTAAGAACGAAAAATAAACATAAGATTAAGGTCGAAGAAATCAGATAATTGCAAATATTTCTTAAATGAATTTTGTTTCAGTTGTGGAATTAAGAATTTGACGGATTCGCAGTGAAACCCAAAGAAATTCGCAATCAGACGACAACAAACAGCGAGCAAAAGAGTTTAGGAAAGAAAATATGAAAGGGAATTTTTTTGTCCTTAATAAATTAAATATTAGAATAAATTTTAAGAAAAATACAGGATCTTTAAAATTCGGAATGAGAATTTTGTCAGAAATATTTTTGTCTAATAAACAAAGGCGAAAGTGAGTAAGATTAACCCCTTTTTTTAAGAAAATGGAAGAAAATTAGAAGGAAAAGTATGTATTTAAACACACTATTGAATTGGTTTTAACACCGCATCACTTTGTTAAAACACGTCAACGTTTTTCTCGGCTGTTGTCATCATCAGGACTGATTAACAACTCGGGAAAGGTACGATTTATATAGGTTTCGAATGGTGTGGGAAATCTGTGAGAAATGAATGGAAAACAGGTATTAGGGAGAAAGACACGCGGAGTTATAATTAATTCAATAATGTGTTTTAATTTTAAATTATTGGCAAATTCTGTTCAGTTTTAGAAAAATTTTTTAAGGTTTTCCTGTTATGTAATTTAAACTTATCTTCCATTTAGTGATTTAAAGCATTTTTTTTTAAATTCATGAATGTATAAGTTTATAGGTATGTTTTCTGATACAGAAAATATACTGAGTTTTCATTATTAAATGAAAAATGTGGGAATTGTAATATTTCAGCTATTGAAAGCTTTTGCAGCATGATTTTTTCCAGATTATTTTATTTTCGTTTTCATCAAGAATTACTGAAAAACAGTTTTATTTGACGTAGAAAATAACGATACTGGGGATAAGAATAATTACAGTAGGCAAGGACTGTGATTTAATAGAAGGAACTGTGACTAATGCCAAATAAACTGCAATCAGAACTCACTGACGCAAAAAAAACAAAATGAGGGGTTGTGAAATTATCTGTTGCATCTCTCTTGTGCTTTCTTTTCCTTCCCGCGTCTCACATTTTCAACTTCCGCGCGGTTTTAGGTTTTCAAGTCGAAACCCCGGTTGACTTCGTTCAAATTTTTATTTCCTCCACATGTCCTCCCAAGTTTTTTTTTTACTCGATGCGTTGCAGAAAGTGAGGGACGATAAGGCGAAAGATGGATAATCAGACGCATGTCCCCAGTGAGCCGTACGGGTAGCTCTTATCGGCAGGCGACGTTACGTTCTCACCCTCTTTGAACGGCGTATTATGCTTTCCGATAGTGGGGTGAGCCGGACGGCTCGTCAGAGAGGGGCTCATGTGCGGAGTTGATGTTTTAGTCACCCGGGTGTCATGTTTAACAGCTATAATTTACGCCAAATATTCTGCAGTGTAATGTTCTGCGCCCTTTCCTTAGGGATATGAGAAAATTTTCGGTTTCTTGATGTGTGCTGGCGCTTTATCCCTCGATTTATGCCTCGAAAGTTTTCTGGGCAGTCATTTTTGAGATTGAATTTTAAAATAAATAAAAAAATGCAGCACCGTTGAATTTTCCATGTTAACAATTCCGTAACAGATCGGAATATTTTCCTTTTAGCAGTATATGTATCTCGAAAATCTTATCTCGATTGCTCCAGACACATAATTAAAAATTCACTAGCAACGCAAACGCAGTTACCACTTCAGTTGAGGCGAACATCAAAATAATTTTATCCCGAAAATTTATGCAAATGTGTTCACGCCTCGAGGAGGTGCGCTAGACTTGAAAGGAATTATTTCCCGGGAAATATTCAGCAAAAAAAAGTTTCTTCCATTTGAGAAATTTATTATTTTCCTGTGAAATTAAACGATGCGTCAAATAACGCTCCCCGACCTGAGTACCTCGGCATTGGTCGCATGTTAAGGGAATAATTCCTTTTGAGAAAGCAGACAAATCTTTCACTGCGAACGCCAACAGTTGCTGTCATCGGGTTAAAGGGATTTCCCTGTTTCTTGTCCCATTAATAAAATGAAAATTAATTTCTAAAGTTAGCACTGTCGCACTTGACCGTGTGAACAGTGGGGCGACGGGGTAAGCACATCATTTATATAACTTTCAACAGGTGATTATGGCTCTCAATCTGTTTGGTTAGCAGGTGTAGCGTCCTCGCCACAGGTTACCGGGAAGGGTTGAAAATAGGACTTCCCCATTCACTTCCTGCCACTTTTGCTTTGTCACCCAGTTAGTTAAAGAAGTATTTAACTAATTGTTTTCTACCCGTTTCCGACTACTCACGAAAAGCTAATCATTATTTTTTTTTTCTTTTACATGTGAGAGTCATCACTTGAGGAGCACTGCCTTCGGTTTTTCCAACTTCGATCGATCGACCGGATTTTAGCACATCAGATTTTGAAACCATAACAAATTATTGAGGGATATAAAAACGGGTAAGACTCGGGCGTTTTGATTAAATTCCTGTTAACCTTTGGGTATTTATTGTCGAGCGTTGTATCATTTTACCGTAGTCAGGAAGATGCACTGCAAATGGACTTCCGAGAATAATTAGAGATGCACGAGTTTGTTACTGATTTTAAAACTCGTTTAAAAAAAAAAAAAAAAACATTTTCCTCTTGAATCATACCGGATTATCGGTAAGAAAAGAGGCCACGGTGATTTGAATTTCGAAAGAAATATAATGCACGGTATTCTTTAACATTTAAAAAAAAAAAAACAGTACAGTTTGGTTCACTTCTTTTCACAAATTTTCATTGGTTTTATTTGAACGGATTGTAGCTGACATTCTCACGTAGAGCTTAGATGTTAATAATAATATATTATTACTCTTTTCGACCCAGGGGGTGTGAAGTTTAAAACTATTTTATATTTTATTTAGTTGTTTAGGATTGAATTATTAGTTTATGTAAAATAGTAAACAAGTGTCGCTTTATTATAGATTTCACTTGCGGCATTGCTTTGGTCTTTTGGATTCGGAGTCGATGGGAAAATCGGGAAGGTTTCGCAACGATAAAAAAATAAAACATTTTGTCTCCGAAGAAAAAACTGAAGAGGTGTCATAAAAAGTATGGTCTAATTTACTTGCGTTCTGGGAATCCGAGAGGACGAGATAACATAAGCCCTGTGTTATTACCGACGTAGTTATTTCCGGAACAAACTCCCCTTGTCCGTTCACCCACAAAAACCCTCGCCCACTCCCTTTTACGTCATGCATTTATATAGCATCATTTCCTACCGCGCTTCCACGACCAATAACGGTTTCTACTCTCCCAGCAGATAGTCTGACCTCAGCTTAAACTTTCTTTTATCGCTTCGCCCCATCTTTTTTAATATTACACTTCGTCGTTTTCATCCGAGATTGGACGCTATTTTTTTTTTACACCTACAATCTGTTTTATTCGAAGCGGTAAATTAAGGGGATTCTCGAAAATGTGAGCGCTGCAGTTCGAGAGGCAGTTCAAATAATTAAAAATTAATTTTCGGGAAAGTTTAGTCAAAGAAAAATAAAAATATTAATGCCTGTGTGAAATGAAAAGTTTGTTTTGGATTCATATAAATTGATTTAATCGAAATGGGTTACTTTAAAATTCTGCAGTCAAAATAGGGCCAACTTAGAATCATTATAGAGCATAAAAATGCTCACCCTTCTTTTACACGGTAAAAAATCTGGGTCTTAAGTAAAATATTTCCCTCAAATCGTATCAACTCGAAAATAATTAAAAAATAGATCCGAAAATTTCAGTATCCTCGAATTAATTAGGATTCACAAGTGAAAGGCTCTCTCAAATATATTATACATCCACCGTAACAAATTCTTAAATTTTTTTTTTTTTTTTTAAAGAACACAATTTCCCTTATGATGTTTTTGCATTATAAAAAAAAAAAAAATACAGCTTTCGAAGTCATGCAGTGGGAAATTTTAAATTCATTTTTGCACGAGCAGGAATATAGGCATCATCTTAATAGCTTCATAAAATTCATTTTTATTATTAAAAAAAGCTAGCGCTTTATGCGTTCTTTGTCCGGGATTGGTCGTTGCCTTTTTCCTTATTTTTTAGTACCTTTTATAGTATAATTGAAACACCTGTTCGTTTATAATAGAAAAAGAAAAGTTTGAAGATCTTAAAGTGTCAGCAATGAAATTTGTGAGCATTTCCACACAATTTTGGAGTGGTTTTTCGATTTCCAAAATGTTTCAGTTAACTCTTTCTGCAATCTGCGAATTGAAGAGTCTTAATTTTTTACAATTTAAATACAGTTTACTGTATTTCAATTACAGGTTTTGTTCCCATCCTGTAAATAATGCCGGGGATTTATTGAATTTTATATTCCTGGTAAGATTTACACGAAAGGGTGGTTTTAATTTCTTCGATTAAATAATTAAAAGTACTGTTTCGAGGGCAGATACTATAATAGTTTTAAAACTGCATTAATAAGCGGGGAAAAGCCGATTTCTTATCTGAACTCAATGGAGAATCTCACGGAGATATATTAAACAAAATATAATTCGCACATCAAAAATTGATTTTGTCAGTATAATCGGATTGGAGGAATGTAGTGGAAATTTTAACGCTTTTGGTTTTTTATATCCTTATTGGAAATCTGCAGAAAACAAATTTCTACGGAAATAAGTGGTTTACAGCCATTTCCCCTTAAACAGGGCCAACGATTTATCGGGTCAGTCGCTTTGGAAGTGAGAATACCGAAAGGAATACAGTTGAACTGTATTGGGTCATTTTACAGGTTGACACAATAGTAAAGAGTGCCACTTAAAAGGAGTAACAACTGTGAATTAAAGGGTTATGCTGTAAAATTATTTATACATTTGCTATGATTAACAAAAATAATATCTTCATTAACCATTAAATAATTGTCTGAGTGATAAAATTAAAGTTCACTTTTAGAACTTGAAACTTATGAACTGTAAAAATTAGCGGGTTTCCATAAACCGGGGTTCTAAGCCGTTCAGTATTCTCTACGTAAACACACTCTGATGATTTTTTCATATTTTTTCCCTTGTTTGTTCTTGACGGGTTGCCGTGTGCTTCTCCGTTAAGCACAGCTGCAAGGAATTGCATCATGCGTGTGTGCACCCTTGCTTTGGTGCACAATATAAATAAGCTATGTATGAAATGCAAATCCTCATGTGAATAACTTAATCCCATCCGATTTCATTCTTAGACGGCCTTTCATTTTCAAGATTTACGGAATTTTTGTTTTTTAAGTTTTTACTAAAAGCGCCCACTTTTTTTGCATTTTTTAGATGGTTCAGAATCTTTTTTGGATTGTAGAATTTAGAATCGTTGATTTTACTCTTCGAGACTTTGGGAGTTAATAACTTTTTAATTAGGACTGTGGGAAATTTTAATTTTTAAAAATTTTCTTTTATATTTTCTGCAAGTGAAGCCCACCTTCGGCATTTGTAAGATCTCAACCCTTAATTAAAAATTTAACATGAAGAATCACGCAAAGAGAAATTCCGGTTTGATTGTACAGTAATTGGAAGCGATGACCGCTTTTGTAAAGATTATACTCGCCAGAGGGAACTTCACCCCCAGGATATCAAAGGAAAATTTATCAAGAGGGAAAAGGGAAACGTAAAATAATATTCTTATAAGTAAATGTGAAATTCTAACACGGGATTAAGTTTTTCGACCTTTGAACGGCTGTAAGGCGGCCTTCTTATAGCCAAAATCCGTTTCCCTCGTGAGAGCCGTCAGCAGTCGAACCCCAAAGTAATTTAACTGCTTACGCGGTTCAGAACCGCTTCTCTCACCCATTACTTCGACGCCTCGTTGTATTTCAGCAGCAGCTCGGAAAATAAGCAATCTATATGCATGGATTTTACACCTCTTCATCTCTCGCTTTCTCTCTCTCTCTTTCTTTCCCTTTTAGCCGATCTCACAGAATTTCCCAGAAAGGGCCCCATCGTTTCTTGCCTTTTCTTTATTTAATCATTAGGGTTTTTTTCTAATTATCTTCGCCATGACGTGGAGGAATGAATTTCCCGCGACTTGTTGGCAGGGAAATGTATAATGACAGTGGACGTTTTGCCTCGTGTAACAAAACGTGCAATGTTTGAATTTACAAGGTTTCTATAATTCTGATGCTTTCTTTACATGTGATACCGTTGGGGATGTCTCAACCCATTTTTTAGGTATTGTGTTTTATTAATTGCTCGCGAACGCCATAATTTTTTAAGTTTTCGGTACATTCTATGGTAAGTTGATTTGGACAAATAAAGCGAAGATTAGTTCTCGATTTTTTTTATTTGTTCATTGTTTACTTCGCCGATGAATTTGTGGAACTTATCAGAGAAAAGTAATTAAAACAAAGATTAGTAACTTTTTTATTTCCGCCAATTGCAAATGTAAATTGCCGTTAGTTTCCGAAAAGAAGCCAATTTGAGAGAAGCACATTTCATTAAGACTTTCGGCCGCAGCATTTTTTCAGGCTTCACCATTCTTATTAATTAATTAATTGATTTTGGGTATTTGGCACGGACGAAGTCAAAAAATCACTCAACTGATAAATCCCAGCCACTGAAACCCACTTCTAAGACACACTAACATGCCGACCACTTAACTACATCTTGGTTCTCACATTTCAGTCAACCGCAAAATATTTTACCATCATTAGAAACAATGCCTCGAAAATGTCTTCGCATCGTGATTACATCGGTGGCAAATTAGAAGCACAAATTTTTCGAGGATTTTTTTTAAGGGGGAATTTTTCGAGGCACTTACTTTAGCCTAATGTCAGTGGGATGTGGCCAAGTGAAAGAATTCTGCGGTTTGGCGGCGCAAAATAAAGAAGTAATAAATAAAGCCACCAACAGTCGCTTGGTCGATACCACCAACCACCATCAAAACTTTCCGTATTGAACCCTTCCTCTGAAAGAAGAAGAAGGAGAAAGAAAATATTCCCGCCAAGGGAAAAGTATACAAAGAAACGATTAAATACATATCGATTTGATTAGTGATCAAACAAAAGAATTCCCAGCAGCAGAAGGGATGAAGATGGAAGCTGTGATTCACGAATAGGACAATTGCTGAGTCCCGCGGGATCATCTCCAACATATCAGTACTCCCTGGAGTACGGAATGAATAGAAGCTTAGATAGCTTACATACTAAATGAAGATGGGGAGAAAACAAATGTGTCACTTTTTCCTGTTTCGGATATCCAGCCTTTTTTTTCCCTACGGTTTTTGTCTTCGATTCTCCTCCCTCAGATGCGTACGTATTTTCCGCCTAATTTTTATTTCTCGCGAAATAATTAAATAACGTACGAGTGTGAAAATGGGGAAGTCGTGCCAGGATTTCATCCCCTCTTTTGAGGAATAATTTTGTTAATAATAATGTCCAACCCTTGCCCAAATGCAAACACGGGTGATGAGTGTCGAGGCCGAAAATGCAGATACCAACCACAGGATAATGATTCCAGGTACGTGAAAGTATGGCCACTAATTTTGTTGCTTAATTTTGTTTACCTTTAATCTCGTACATGTGGCTACCATATTGGTCGTTCATAAGTCATGGGAAAAGCTGGACGTATTATTATCTCCTAGTGCCAATCTATTTCTTCAATACTTTTAATAACTCCGAGGAGCAAAGGCCAGTTTTATAATGGAAATTTCTACCCAAATTACTAATACTTTTATTTCCCGACGACCGCAAACCCCGGACGCCCATTGCAAAGCTCGCAACTTTACTCTCTTCCCCGGCATCATTACCTTATTTCCAAGCCATAACCTATTAATAGATGGAAATTGATGACTTTTCAGAGGAGATACGAAACCGAAATATCGGCGGCTTGAGAAAAAACATCAATTTATTTACAACATGAATTGCACATTCGTGAAATCAACGCTCCTGGTGACTGTTTTGCTCATTTTTCAAAATTAATTAAAACTACTCGCAGGTGTTATTTTATTAAGTGGGGAATATTCGATAATTTATGATTCAAAAAATCTGAAAAGAGAGCATCAAAATGTTGTCTAAATCTGAGACTGTCTTTTTTCAGTTATGACTAGTAAATAATTGTTATGTAGGAAATATTGAATTTTGCTCTTAATTAAGCATAACTTAGAATATCTCGCAATTTAGAAAGAATTCCCTTCGATTTCGGTACAACCCTCCCTTCGATTGCAACCAAGGGAAGTTTAAAATGGAACAGACGTCATCGCGAACTGACACGAAACTCTCAAAAAAATTCTTTATAAAGGAGTGGGCGATTCGCAGTTCGAACGAACCCTTTCATAATGACGCCATTCGGTGAAGATTGTTAAGCCTTTTCTGTATGATTTCTTACAGGCGGGAGTCCGGGGGCGATCGACGAAACACGCCCAGTTGGTCATCTCACCAAACACTGCTTCTTCCGATCGCCCTCCAGCTCGGTTATGATGGATTACCAAATGAATGCCTCCTAAAGGACCGGCCAATTCTTCATTTCAATATAAAAACGCGGTAAATCAAATTCTTGATCATTCAATTAAACTAGATTATAAAAAATTCATGTACTTCTTCCGCGAATGACTTTTTTTTTGAGACCTGTCAGTCAGCAATTGCACTGGAATGTCATAAACGAAGGGTGTATTTTCATACGGGGGTGGAAATAACAGATAAACGGGGACAAAATGACATTTAAACGGGTCGTCGTCCATTTTCCACAAGCTCAGGTTAAGTAAAGCACCTGTTGAAAAGGGAAGGAAGGACAGAGAAGGAACCGGGTGTTGGTGAAAATAGTCAGATGCAAGGGAAAGTCATTGACGGAATAAGTTATGTATAATGACGTGTTATGTCAGCGACATTAAAAGCGAGAAAGTCCCAAATTCCCCGAAATGGGAGTACAAATCCCTCATCTCATAATTCCTCAACCGCATTTCATTTGGAACGAGTTGAACTTGACGGTTAATTTCATTCGGCAGAACTCAAACTCAGTTCCACGCCTTCTTTTCACCCGTCAAAAAGAACACATCAACTTAAAAATTTTCAATATCAGATTTATAAACCTTATTACTCGAATAAATTGCCTTTTACTGCAGTTCTGCTTTTTGAACAGCCGCCAGAGGATTGGGATTCATAAAAATTACAAATTTTTCACTTCGGACTTTAATTTCGGGAAAGGCAGTCGGCAGTGCTATTAATGCCACTTTGGGATATAATTTTTTGTCAGGTTTTTGTATACCCCCCTCTCCCCTCCGATTACTCACAAAATGTGAAATGACAACACACGAATTTGGTAGTAAAACTTCACAAGAAAGACTTAAAGTTCTTTTTTAATTCTGCGAGGAGATCACATACGTAATCGCATTATTTTGAGTGGAATTTAGAAACTAAAATGTATAGTTTTTGGTGTATCAGTTCGCTAAGGTTCGATGCGATCCACCCGTCTTTCTTTTCAACGCGGGCGTCTCCTATTGGCGGCCTAAAACCACCCTTCCATTCAAACAATTGTTTATTTATAAAACTCGAAGTTAGTGAACGCCTCTGTCAAGGCCGAATCGCATTTTGCTCCCCAAATCAACCCCAAAACAGCCCATCAAAAACCGGTAATTCAAATGAATACAAAAAAAAAAAATTTCCCAAGAAGGGGACTAAGTTTATTAGTGGTCAGAAGTCATCTCCACCGCGAGGGTCGTCTCATCCCCTGTTTCACTTCACTTCCAGAGGGGAAAGCCCACCCCATTCGCCGTTATGTTATTTTTACATTTTTGCCCGTCGGCTAATTTCTAATGATTTTTGTTCTTATGAACTCTTTTTTTTTTTTTATAAAATCATCATCGGAATAAGATTGAATCATGAAAAAAAAAAAATTGCTTTTCCAACTCTTTTATGCGGTGAAATGAGACGGAAGAAAGGGATTGAAGGAGTATGAATAAAGTAAATACTCGGCTGGAGTTTCCGATGACTTTTCTTATGAGCGATGGAAGACGTTTAAGGCCTCTTCAATTAAACTCGGTTTCACAGGCGGTGGATTTTTTTTTAGAGAAACTTTTTACTGAAGATTCAAGACCGATTCGTTCCGGCTTATTGATAACCTTTAGCCGTGTTTTTTAAATCAGACCCGCAGCCACTGGAAATCACACTCGAGCAGAGTTTAACTTCAACCGGGAACTCATCAAGATAAGAAAAAGACCTGCCAAGGATTTGAATACTAAAAAAAAACACGCTCAGGTTTTTTCAAAATAAAAAAAAGCACTCTTTGCTCACGTTGCAACCCCAGTTTTCGAAGTGAACAATGACTAATCCTCTCCGGTGGAAAGCAAATACTTCGAAGGGTAATTAACGGTAAGCAGAAATGATTTCTCTGCAGCATGTAGCGAAAATATTAAATCAGAACTCGGGTGAAAAGAATGATTCATGAACGTTGCAAGAGAATCTTTCGGAGAGTTAATAATAAAAAATTGAATAAAAATATGAATGAAGAAAAGGAAATGACATAAACGGTCTTTGTAAACGAAATTAGTGGCCAAAATATGAACTCCGCGGGAGGTGGTTTTACCCTCTGCTACCCCGCTGAGTGTCAGGGTGTCGACTACACATGTTCACCCAAACTCTTTCCCTCTCATGTTTTTCCTGTTTTCCGACAGGATAATAACCGCGCGTTCGATGCATCAACTATTTATATTAAAACGCAATTTCCTAGTGAGTTCTGGAAATTTATATAAGAAAATTATTTTTTAATTTTTCGGGGGGTAAGCCTTGCTTTCGATTATTGGAACTGAGGGAAAAACCTATATTGAAGTCTGACAAATTCTGTTAGCGAAATTATTGGAAGTTTTGTTCCCTTTTGTAACTAACCGGGAAATTCGGCACTTTCAATTTTTTCCTCGTCTTCATTCAGTGATTTTATTCCGGAATTTATTCTTAAAAGGGTAATTTAACCTTTCTACTTGGTTTTAGAGTAAAGATGAACAAATTTAAAAGTTCAAAATAAGTAAAAACTTCAAAATTAAAAAGTTCAGATTATAAGGATTCATTTGAGATTACACTTTCGATATTTTCCTCCCGAAAAGTTGGCCGACTCCACAGTTTTGTCATACATAATCTGACCAAGTTTAGTAATATAAAATCCAAAACGAAGGGTTTAAGCAACCTGTTGGCCAATACGTCCTCGTTATCTTCACAGAAATTAAGGAGTAATACAGTACGAGTGGTGTGCAGAAACTCAGGAGCAAGTTCAGAAGTAATTAAATTACAGAAATGAAACAGAAGTTGTACCACGTCAATTATGTTTAGCATTGAATTAACACTTTAGATATTCCCCAACTGAAATTGAATGAACGAAAAAAATTCTCACTCACCTTAAAAATAAATTTTTAAACTGACATGAATTAACAGAATTAAAAACTTTACATTTCTCTTCATAAAAAATAAACTCCAGATTTGGTTTTCAATACCCAATATCAAAATCAAAAGGGACAATAGCAATTAATGTTTAATTAATTAATTAAACACCTTAACATCTGCTTCTGACCAGAATTGAACATTAAAAACCATTCACATGTATTCAATAACTGCGAAAAAAAGAGAAATATTAATTATTATTACAGACAAAACCCAAAATCAAAAAAAATTTTTTTTTACAATTTATTTTTCCAACTTGAATACACTGGAAACACTTTTCAAAACACACAGTAATGCCATCTATCAGCAATATGATCAAATACAAAGAGGAATTCAATGTTTCATTAATGACACTGATTTTACTTCTTTGTTTCTTTCCCTCAGGCAAAGCCTTCGCCAAAAGATAGGTTGAAATTTTGAATGATTATTCTTTTTCGTCCTCATTCATAATTTCAGAACTGCATCCTCTAAAAGAAAGCTGCATAAATTCACAAATGAAGCCATTAATGTTTTCAAAAAGAAATTATTAATAAAATTATCATCTGGCAGGAATATTCAAAAAAATAAATGCATTTCCTGCATTTAAAAAGCAATGTAAATTATACAAAAATTAAAATATACAAAACAAAAAAAACCTTTTCTGTCTGCATGTTATTTAAAATAAAACATCCCATTAAAAATCAAATTGAACTTAACCATATTCTTGCAATTCTTATATTACAAATGAATCGGTGAATACAATAAAACAAATACTGTTTTAGTATTTTGAAATCCTAAAATACAAAATATCCTTTGTGGAAATCATAACCTTGTAAAGTTCACAGAGATAATATTTGGAGCTCTTTTTATATATTTGATAAGTCAAATTTTGGTGCAATTACCTTCATTTAATGGAGGTCAGAAATATTATGAATTCCACTCAGTCACTTTACAAATGTTTAAAAAAAGTTATACAAAAAATCTTATACAATATATTTGTTGTTAAAGGAGTACACAGAAACATACAAAATGTCAGTTCAAATTTGACTAACTTCAATATTGTATTTTTTATAATGCCCAGAGAAAATACTGCTATTCAAAGAAAAAGCATACATAATTGCTCTGACCAATCAATAGCAGTTTTTTATTTTACTTACCGCTCCTGCAGAAAATCAATCTCTCACAACATCAACAGCAATATCCTCATAAACCAGATCAATTCTAGAAGGATAAACTGCTATTAAATTGCCATTTGGCTCCTCAATCTTAACCTGCTCAATGGTAAGTGAACTGTTCCCATTGTCATCCACATTCACTCCAATCCCATTGATCAACATCTCTTTTAAAAGGACATCCAAAACTTTTTTGCAGTGACCCTGTGATGCTGAAGAAGTGACTTCTACTAGAATATTCTTTGTGTTAACTGATATCTAAAACAATATTCATTATAATGAATTCATTCCCAAAATTAAATAATCGTATGTCTTCAGATTGTAACTGTTACAGCTTACCTTAGTTACCTCACTGTTGGTTAGGGGAGGGAAACTGATAACAGTATTTTCTGAATTTAAAAGGCAAGGATATAATGGTTTTCCATCCAATAAATATAAAAATTTGTGAATTCCAGAATAAGTATTGCGCTTTTTCTCCTTTCTAAGATTTTCTGCTTCAGTTTGTAACTGAGAGTACAGTTCTGAAAATAAACAGTTCTGTCCTTATCATTCTTAAAGTTTCATTTGAAAATAATATTGAATTTAATCACCTTTTCCACTAAATTCTTTGTTCCTTGATAGAGGGATTATTTTCAAACCATCAGGGGAGAGAGCAGTGTAAGTGAAATCTCTTCCTTTGCATAACTCAAGATCATGTGTGGCTATTGTTGCTATATTTCTTTTATCACATATGCCATCATGCATTTTGGTTTGTAGCTGTAGAAATTTCTTCAGAAGCTCCACAGTGAGTGTGATGTTCTTTACAACACAAGCCAAAATATGAGGTCTTACTTCTTGGGTGTACTCGGTGCGCTTAATCTTGCATTGGGACTCATCAGATTTGGTGACAATTATTTTGTACTTGCTTGAAGGTACTTCCTAGAAAATACAAACCATCAATGTTTTGTACAATACAAAGAAGCTATGAGAATAAATGATAACGATATAATTAAAAATTACTTACTGTAGTATCTCCTTCAGAGCTATTTTGTTTTACTCTGCCTTTCTTTCCTTTCTTCCCCTTTTGATTAATGCCATTGCAAGTTTCTTTTACACAGTGTTCTTTAATGTAATCTATAATTTGTTTAGATTTACACTGTGTCACTAACTTAGCCAGTCTTTTATCTGCCAAAGGATTGCCCTGAATATTAATTTCTAAAACAGAAAAAACAGAGAAATTAATGACTACATAATAACAAAGCATAAATTTGAAAATAAAATCAATTAAAATGGCTATCGTAATTTATGTACACATATTGTGCAATGCATGTACAAATACAAAATGTACTTTTCTTAGTGAGTTTTGGGTTTGAAAAAAAAGCAATGTTACCTTTTAACTTTGGTGCATCTCCAACTTCTCCAGCTACTACTGATATATCATTATCGCTTAAGTCCAGTACTTTTAAAGCAGCTAACTCATTTATTTCCGATGGAATGGTTTTTATCTTATTTCCCTTGAGGTGTAATTCTGCTAGGTGGGCTAACTGCTTATGGCACAATTCGGACATATCATTAAGAGCATTGTGAGATAAATCCACAACACTAAGCCATTTGTTGTTTGACATGTCCGGAAGTTTTTCAATTTTATTTGAACTTAAGTTAAGTGTCGTTAAAGCCTCTAGTTTGATAATAGCTTCTGGAATTTCTTCGATTTCATTGTTAGATGCGTCTAACAACTTTAATTTTTTCAATTCACCAATTTCTGGGCAAAGTTTCATCAATTTATTTGAATGCAAAACTAACGAAGTTAGGTTATGTAGCAATTTAATTTCAGGTGGGATTACACTAAGACATGTCTCAGATATCTGTAAAAAATTAATGCTCTTACAATTAAAGAGCCCTTTATCCAAACCGTCCTTTTCTAGCCTTTTAGACACTTGACTTCCAGACAAAACCAACTCGTATCTATTTTCGTTTTGCACGTTAATTATCTCTGGCCAAGCCGCCATTTTTGTAACGAGTCGGGAACGAGAAGTGCGTTCAGAAATTAAACACTTTTAGCGTGAAAACTGTTTTAAAACCTCTCACTCGCTTTCATTTTACATTAGTAAGTTAGAGGAGGTTTTTGTTTTTGTTGACGCCATCATGTGAGAGTGTAATTATGTAAAACAATAATTTTATCTCGATAATGGTGTTTAAAATTGTTTTTGATTGTTCGTATAAAATTAGTGAAAATAATATAGTTTTATATTAGGTGCCGTTAGAAAGAAATAAATAATTTTTTTTCATCCGAACTTCTGTCATGTACTGCTAAAGCTGTTACCGAATTTGGTTAGAAGTTTCAACAAAAGGGATCTTCATTAAAATGGCAATTAAATAACAATTAACAAAATGGCCTCTGAATGTAATAAAAGTATTGCAGATGACGAAGAAACTTGCTCTGAAGCGAGTAGTGCAGCTAACAATGGATCTGTCATATCTACTGTTCCCGACAGACACGGATTTTTAGGGGGGTCTCAATATACATCAGAACCGTAAGTACTCTGCGGGAGCAACTTTTCCCCTGTTTTATTTTATTTCACTTAATTTATTTCACGAGAAATTGTAAATAATGCTCTCTTGAAATAAAGACTGACTATGAAAGTGAAAAAAATAAAAAAAGCTCATTAGACTTGTTTTTTAAAAACATAAAATTTTGAATCTCATCATTATTTTTATATATTTGTGAAATAATTAATACTTATTTTATTTTTATAACAATCATAGTTTTATATTTTGTGGGTTGAATGTGGCTGTCTATTTCATCTTCTTAGTTCTGTTGTTCATCTTTTTTTTGGGTCCTCTAAATAAAATTTATGAGCTTAATTTAGTGTTTTGATTTGAATGTAAATGCATTAATTATAAAAATGAGAATTAATTGATTTGAGAAACTAATAGATTAAAATAAAATTATCCTAACTCTGCTAATAAGGCTTTACCAACCTTTCACCACCTTGGATAGGTAGCATAAACAATTGCTTTAGAAGCCAAAGCAGGCACTCCAAAGCCCTAAAGTACTTGAACAAAGACCAAGGAAGGTCAATTGAATTCAAAGTTATTGTCTCAACAAAATGTAGGCAATGGCTGCATTCTAGGTTAGCTTGGAATTTCATGTGCTCTGCATACTGATGTAAAATGTGACTCAAATTTGATTCCATTTCCTCTGGCTGACATTTTCTTAATCATCAAAACCATCAAAGGGAGTTCAGTCCTTTTGTTTGAAACGACTGAAATTCAGCAGCAGGTAATTCAGCAGATGGACAGGGATTAACTGAGTTAATGAATGAATGAATAGTTATGCAGCAATAACTCTTGATGTGGGCTGATGTTAATGAAGATTGGAGGTCCCCCCGTGGCCTTCCGAACGAAAGCAGAGGCGAAATTATACTTTTAAAACACGTTTAACAAAACTCGTTTTTAATAAAAAAAAAAACACTTCAATTTTCAAAAATTTGCAGCGAGTAATGGTCAAATGTGACCTGTTAATTTGTGAATTTAAAATTCGTTAAAATAAAAACAGCACGACCTTCACTTTTTTTTGATAAGGACTTTTCGCGAAAGAAATGTCACGCCTTTAACTTATTGGCTCATTACGAAAACTATGATAAGAGAAAAATGTTGGAATGATTTCTACTTTTCGAACTCAGACATCCATCCGGAATCTGGAAGTTCAAACAAGTCAATGTTGAATAACACCTACCGTAAACGGCCACCTTTCCAATATGGAGTGTTGCTTTGCTTTTGCGGAAGAATATTTAGCTGAAGTTTTATGTTCGAACAGATGTTTTATTTTTATGAAATTATTTCACCGGATGTCAAAATTCGTTAAAATATGGAAAAAACAATGCGTTTCCTGGTGACCCCGTTGGAAAAATCTTATTATCTTGCAGTTATAAAATACAGTTTTATGATTTTGAAATTTGAAGGAAGAGATAAATAGTGCGGAATGGAATCGCCGAATAAATTTAATTAGATTTTCAATTAAAATTGCCGAATATGATAAAACTATCAGAGAAAACTAAAGGGAATAACCAAATAAATTTAATTTAATTCCATTTTCAATTAAAATTTCCGAAAACTATAAAAGTATCAGAGAAAACTGAATGGAGTCACCAAATAAATTTAATTTAATTCCATTTTCAATTAAAATTGCAGAATGGGATAAAACTATCAGACAAAACTCACAGAGAAAACTAAATGGAATTATGGAATAAATTTAATTCTATTTGCAATTAAAACTGCCGAATAGAATATATTTATCAGAGAAAACTAAATGGAATCACCGAATAAATTT
Organism: Brueelia nebulosa; assembly: GCA_028293925.1. Lineage (NCBI taxonomy): Eukaryota > Metazoa > Arthropoda > Insecta > Psocodea > Philopteridae > Brueelia > Brueelia nebulosa. The sequence continues at coordinate 482,792 of JAQIBA010000049.1, forward strand.
AATTTAATTCGATTCGTATAAAACTAACAGAGAAAACTGACAGTTTTGAAAATTGGCAGATAAACCGACAAATCCTCTACCGAACAGTTGTATTTTTGATAGTTGAAGGAGTGATATGTGGGCGAGAGAATTGTACAATTGCACAAAAGAAATGGGGCGTCAATTACAGTTAGAAAACCTTCAAAATGAAAGGCAATAACAGGCGGTGAATTTCCCGTCTCGTTCTTCAGAAGGTGGATCATAAAAATAGAAAATAGTTAAGGGTGAAGAGAAAAATATAGGAAGCTCATTAGAGGTTTGCCAAATAGCCGCATCCGTTAACTCACGTACAATGCTGCACCCTTCCACCGGCGGAAATCATCTAAATGAGTCAGTGACTATGGGTGGCGGTATGAATTTCAATAGTTCACTTGAGCATTGGGCTCAACTGTTGGCATAAGTTAGGGCTTTTAAAACGCTCTTAAATGCTGACCTCTGCTCTCTCAATTTCACGAATGAATTAGACCTAAAATTATCCGAAAATTAAAGAAAAAACAGTTGGTAAAATTTAAAAGACAATTGTTTCAAATTTATTTGAAAAAAAAAACGTGGAGTCATTTTGTAAACCTCTGGTGAAAACTGAGTCGTATTCACTCAATGCTTTTTTATAAAGAAGTAAATTTCACGAAATGAATGTCAATTTTTATGTTTTGCTATTTTTCAATAGTTAAATCACTCTTCGCGATAATGTCAATGTAATCTTTGCTCGTAAAATTTGTGTATCCTAAAAAGGGTAATTCCGATAGTGAACTGTACGAGTCAAAAATTAATCTGAGAATCCCAGGACAAAGAAAAAGTTGAGTAAATTCGAAACCTGAGAAACAATACTTTTTCACATTCCCAGTTGAACTGTATGTTTGTTGAAATGGTACACTCGGTTGGATTGCGAAAAAAAAAGTAGATTTATTCCAAAGACTTGTATCTACTCCATCTTCCCCCATAAAACGATGTTGTTTTGGAGAAATTTTTCACCGAGGCATTACTCACCGTGAATGTATTCAATGGGTGTTCGTGTTTGAGTTGACTCAGATAATTTTCAAATGAGCCTCCGATGCTAATTTCGGAGAGGGCGAGCGATTAAAAACCACACAAAAGCTCCCGTTTAAAGTTTTCAACATTGGAATGTTATAGGGTTCAACTCGTTCCCCGCGCGGTCGTGCTGAGAAGAGAACAGAAATGGCTGCACATGTTATCCCACTGGAAGAAATACATGTTAAAAGACTACAAAAAAATCAGGGATAGATGCAGGAAAGGGATTCCTCCCTCCCTCAGGCCGAGGGCATGGCTCTACCTATGCGGAGGGCAGTTTCTTATGGAGCAATCAAAAGGGTTATACGAAGACTTGTGCAAGAAGGAGGGAGACCCCAGATGGGTGGATGACATTAAAAAGGATCTTCACAGACAGTTTCCTTATCACGAGATGTTCATTTCTCAGGAGGGCGTTGGGTGAGTAAAAATGTCACCCTTGTTTATAAATAAAGTTTTAAATAACTTCGATGGGTTGAACTTTCTAACCCGATGTTTCTTTTTTTATTGATTTTCTGATCACTCCGAAGACTCCAACAACTAAAATAATAATTGAAAATATATTTTAGGCAAAAAGAGTTATCTCAGGTATTAAAGTGTTACTCAATATTGAATCCAGCCATCGGCTATTGTCAAGCTCAAGCTCCTTTGGCGGCCTTTCTTCTCATGCATATGCCAGCCGAGCAAGCATTTTGGTGCCTTGTTTCCATTTGTGAGAAATATCTAGTTGGATATTACAGTCAAGGAATGGTAGGTGAACCTACGTGCCTTTTTTTAAAAAGGCTTTATTGTCCTCACATTTAATTTTCATTATATTGTATCAAAACTCTTCGAGTTGAAAATAAACTTTGCCTCAAAGACTGCCCTATTTCGTCATAGTTCACTCCCCTTTACCCTTTTTTAGTAGAAATATAACTCTTTTCATCCATTACTGCTGTGATTTTCCATTTCGGAACGATTGTACTTAATAAAACGTTTACTTTGCTGAAATGCAATTCTCAGCAGCTAACGAATGGAGAGCAATTGTCTCAGAAGTGTTCGAAATTGACATCGTCATTCAACCAACACTGTAAATATAAATTAACACTCCTACAGGAGAAAGAATCCAACCGTTAAATTGTTTTAACGAAGGTGAACTCTGACTATGTCTGCCCTTCCCTTCTTAAAAGTGTTCCGCGGACCGCTGGAAATTATTAATTAGCCATCCCGAAATTAGCTCACGTCTAATCATCGTTCAAGGACGGATGCTCCACTTAAACGAAAAATCCAGGTCAAAAGGGAAATTCGATTCGGGATTAATGCGTTTTTTTCATTTTCGCAGGAAGCCGTACAATTGGACGGGGATATTTTGTTCGGTCTGCTCAAAAAATTCGCCCCGAGGGTATACAAACACATAAAAAAACAGAAAATGGAACCGATATTATACATGACTGAATGGTTCCTTTGTGTCTTCACGAGATCTCTTCCCTGGGCGACGGTTCTTAGGATTTGGGACATGTTTTTGTGCGAAGGTGAGCTGTCGACGAGTAGAAATCGAGTCAAACGACATATTATTTCCTGTAGTTATGACGTCACTCGCGGTTAATGCTTTTCTCGTGTGAAAGGTCAAGGCGATATCGAAAAAGATAAAAATGTCAAAAACTTTTCATTTTCAGGCGTGAAAGTCATTTTCAAAGCGGCTCTAGTCATTATCAAATACAGTTTGGACAGAAGTCGAACCTTAAAAAATTGCCCCACAATGTACGAAACTCTGGAGATACTGCGAAATCCTCCGCCTGAAGTTCTAGAAGAATACTTTTTGATCCCACAGGTGAATCTTTTATACACTTCACGCAATGCGTTAATTGTGATCATCAACTGAATACATTTTCTAATTAAAGGTGATAAGACTGGACATCAGTGAAGAAGACTTTAAAAAGGAACACGATAAACAGCTTAAAAAGCGGAGATCTGCGAAAACCAGTGCCAAGAACAACAGCAAATAGACAAAACAGTTTACCAAATATTTGTAAATATAGTAATGGGACACAGGCGTGATACAACGTCTGCGCCAGGTCGCGTACGTCTATAAATTATACATACGATATATAGCGGAATCTCCTGGATTTCTCTCAAGAAAATATATACGAATTGACGAAAAGAGTTCTGTTTAAATGTAGAGTCCTTATGTTAGTGGAATCATGTTATTGTTTTTTTTTTCTTTAATTCTTTTGTGTTTTGTTTCGGACGTGATGTGGTTTGCCTGTGCCTTGCCAAAGTTCCGTCAAGATGGCAGCCGTCATTGATTGAACTCATACATGCACGGGAAACTTTTCAAAGTATAATTTGGAACTCTTTGTCAAGATTATCAAAAACGTTCGTAATTTTTTTTGTTTTCAGACTATACCTATGAGTAATAGATATAAAGCCATATAAATGTTGTATATTTTGAATGACAGTGTCATTTATTTTGTTATATTTATTCGAAAGCAGGTAGCATACATTTATAGGAGCTGTCAAGTCGAAGACTTTTGTATATTTTACGTTGACGTGTTATGTTCTTTAAATTTGAGGTTGAAATACATATTTAATTCTCCGAATTGCCGCCAAATTTGGTTATGACTGAATGACTCCGTTTAAGACTTTAAAAAGAGTACGGAATTCAGCGAAGTTGCGGTCTGTCGATGGTGCATTAATTATAGTTTTTATAAATTGATTTCCTAAAATGAAAGCAAAGGCAAAATTCAAAGTGTTACTTATATTTTTCTGTAAAATTGCGTCAATTTAAAATGTAGAATTACCGTCTGAAGTGGTATTGTAAGTGAGAACTGCAATTTTGAGTTTTAAATCTTGAAAATATGTCACAGAGCAAATTAAAAACATATCATTAGGAAAATTAAGGGTGTGTAAGTGATGCAGTGAAGAATTCGAATTCTCAGAAACGAATGTCATATTTTGCCCTTTTTTACAGTTTTTTATAGTTTGGGAGCGACGGTTCGATCAGCTAATCAAATTACCTGTCAGCAGTTGGCTGATCGTCCCGTCGCTTACCCAGTTACCCTTATTCATTTTTGAACAGGGTGAATTTGTGATCGAACTTTGTTGCCTTTTTCTCAAAATCCTCAATTTCGCCTTTTAGAATATTCAGCTCAAATTTCAGTCAGACCGCGACCTGCTGAACTCACAACTTCGATATTAACAGCTCATTATGATAAATAACAATAAAATTAATTGTTAAAAAGAGTATTGTGAAGGGGTATCACTTCTGCACGGTGTCAAATTATGTATACCGACACCGGCCGTTCCGCTCATATTATAACACCTTTTTCAGTTCATTTTATGTAACCTAAGTGAAAAATGGTTGTAGAAATCCTTTAAAAACCCAATTTCTTTTAATTTCCTTCCTCAAAGCAATTTCAGTAATGAAACTTCACTTTCCTAACGTATATGAAGCGGACTGCTTAAGTATACTGAAGTATTTTTATACTTGCATTTTTTTTGTGTTGTTTCACGAAATTCTCAACTTTTGTCCAAATTAACGGGGGTTGGTAACCTTCAGCCAATTCAAATGGTCCCATAATCTGATTTCCAGTTCCTCGATTCTAAGATTGCCATTTTCTAGTCATCTGACGCATCCCGATGTGGTTTGATGTTCAAATCCTACTATGTTGGAAGATTAGAAACCCTCGGAAGGTTGCAAAGGCGTTTTCCATCCGGATCAATCAACGACAGGAAAAGAAAAGGTTAACGGAAAGACGTGTAAATGTCGCCGAATCGATTTTAACAACGTTCACTTTTACAGTGTTAAGACTGATATTTTGGAAACTGATATTAACAAAATGATAATTGTTTATTTCTTCTGTTTTCTTGGCGGCTATAAATAAGTGTGGATCATCAGATATATTTGACATGTTCAGTTTTGCATTTTGCAGCCGATATGATTTGCATTGATCTTTTTGCAATGGAAAGAAGCAACAAAATGTGCTGAGTAACCTCTCCGGTTATTTCCTACATTGCGTTAAGAAGTCTTTCTCAGTTCTACCTGTTTTGAGCAGTCTCACCCGTTTTAAAGTTACATGCAATTGGAAGCCATTTTGGTAAAAAGAAATTATGAATACCTCCAGTTATACTTAAGAATCTCTCATAGATGGATTGTGCGATATCCTTCTAATGATGAGTTCATCAAAGTTGAAACTGGTGAGAAACTCATTGAAATTTTATCGGCTGTTTTGTTTAAAACAGAAGGCGATATTCCTCTCGACGACTTCTTCCATTTTGCGGAGAAATTAAGCAATTCTTAAGTGAAATGCATCCTTTTGAAAATAGTTTATCAAAAGTATATGTGTTGAGTGAATTTATGTATTAAGTCTTTGATTGTATTGAGAATGAGAAACATCACGTCAGAAATGGTCGTGTCAAATTCGTCTGAAACCAACCTCCAAATATATTGCATTTATAATTGTATATCACTGTATTATTGTTTCTGTTTTAAAATAAAAATTCTAATTTAATTATAATTTTGTTTTAAATTTTTTTATCTTTGCGTACTGTCCGAAATGACATTGAAACTTTTAAAAAGTTAACTCCATGTAAATTTATGAAATTATAGTATAATAATAAAAAATTGCATAGTTTTATCGGGACGGAGAAAAAATTCAGCGCAATGTATGACACTTAAATTTCATCGGAATGGACTCATAATAAGAAATCATCAGACGTTCAGTGTATCTTAAAAAAAATAGGTTTTAAGATAAACGATCGAAGACCAAAATGAAAAAAAAATAATAATATAATAATAAAATTTTTCCTCTATTTCGCCCGTGGGCGTTAAAGGGTTAATGGAGTTACATAAGCAACAAAAATAAGTAATAAATATATACATAAAGTACTCCGCATTGAGGTTTGGAAGTAAAGCGCTAAAAAAAGAACAACTAAAAGTGACATTGGATACATAGGTAAAGAAATAAATAAATAATTACATAAGTTAACAAACGAGTAAATAATTAAATCTACAAATCGGTTAAAAAGTTAAAAACAGAAACGGATAAAAGCACTAAAATACAAAATGAAAAAAATTTAATTTTTTATACCGAATTCGAGTGCTCACTTAACAAAAAAAAATCCTGAACCTGAACCTGTCTCGCTCTAACCATAATAATCACCAATTATGCGTCCAGTAAGAATTCATGAATGAACTTGAATTTAAGTCATGAGTTTTATTTATTATTTTGTCCCAAAAAAAAAAATTCTAAGCGTCTGGAAACTAAAAAAAAAGGAATTAATTCGCTTAATTGGATTATTAGTCCTTTGATTTTATAATTTATACTTTACTGCTTTATAAATTAATTTTTTCAACAGTAAAAAAATCTCGGTGGATTTTCGTTATTGTTTCAAAAAGTTTACTGACATTAGTTCGATTTGTCGCCAAAATGTTTTAAAACAGTGATGGCCAATCTTTGATAATGTGCGGGCCAAAGTTGAGTTTGGCGTAATTTGGCGGGCCACAATTAAATATGGATTTTTAAAATTAGTTTTTACTCTCTTCTCATTTTCTCCTTTTTTCCTCTTTCTTCTCATTTTCTCTCTCATCTTTCTCTTTCTTCTCATTTTCTCTTTCTTCTCACTTATTCATCTTTCTTCTCACTTTTCTCTTTCTTCTCCATTTTCTCTTTCTTCTCATTTTCTCTTTCTTCTCATTTTATCTTTCTTTTCTTTTTCTCTTGTTCTCCTTCTTCTCTTTTTTCTCTTTCTCTCATTTCCTCCTTTTCTCTTTCTTCTTATTTTCTTCTTTTCTCTATTTTTCTGCTCTCACGGCTATTGCCTTTGCCTCTTTTTTCCGTCTTTACCCATTTTACATTTTTATGCAAGCAGTCCTTTTGACTTATAAGACAGAATCTAAAAAAGAAGGGAAACCCAAAGTGTTTAATGGAATTGGAATGGATTCGAAAGCGTAAATTTAAAATTTAGCCGAAAGGTAAAAAAGAATTTCAAATTGAAGTTATTCTAATATTAGAATAACCCTTTATTTAAAAATTAAAATGGACTAAAATCACCAAATACTTATGTGAATATAGGAATAAAAGAACGGGCCACATGCAACACCTTCACGGGCCGTAGGTTGGCCATCACTGTTTTAAATTGAAGACTTTTGAAGACTTATTTTTCCGGGGAAATATATATATATATATGAGGAATTTTTAATGCACAGTTTTCAATTTAATACGCCGAACCTTTTGGTTTGACAGAATGACTTCTATAAATTAAGTAAAATACTTAAGGCCATATGCAGTTATCATCGATATACACTAATAAGCATGAAAATACACACTGGTTGTCTTCGCGGGGACAAAGTGCGACATCACCACCCCGTCCAGAAGGACGACAGGTACTGTGAATCCGGCAACTCCCAACACGAGTCGGTAGCCTCTGGGTTGGTTTTTATTGAAAACCCTCGTGGAATGGCAAAGATGATTGAGAGAATCGATCAGAATCTGAGGAACAGCTCCTTGGGAAGGGTCTCCAACAGGTCCCACCAATCAGTGGGTGCAATATTAATCGAAGACTCGCATAGGCCTCTCTCAGATTATCACCACACCACAGTGCACATTAGTTCTTCGCTGCGTGTGTTTGCCCTTAAAGTAAGTTTCTTTAGTTTTATCGCTTATTTTTTTTAAATTTATTTCCATTACATAACATACTTTTATTTATTTATTTTTTGTTTTAATTTACCGGTTTTGGTTTGTTTACTTTCGTTTTATTTATTATTGCGATCTGTTTTTTTTTAAGACTTTTTCCAGCGGTTATTTTGATAGTTAAATTATTAGGGATGTTTTAATAGAGGAAATGGAGGTTTATATTCGAACGATTCTTAAATTTGATGAGTTCGCGGGACTTTTTCAAGACAAGTCTTTTGCTGGAGTCTGTCCAATAAATTACGCTTGGTTAACCAATTAGGGAATATGATTGATCGGATGTAAATGTATTTTAATTGTACATTAATAGTGCTTTTGAAATGAATAATTGTTCTGATAAGCGGAGATGGTTTGTGATGTCGTAAAATTCGAATCGTTATGAAAATACAGTCATGGCTAACTCCAGTAATATCGTAATTTTTTTAACTGGGAAGTAATTTTCGAATTCTAAGGGTCCCAAAGTCCCTCAAAAGGGTTAATATTGTAAATTAATATCACAAAAGTTAACTTCCGAATTTCTATAAATTGAAATAAACGTTACAAAAATCTTCAAACTTCGGTTTTGCTGTCGGACATTTATTGTATCCATTGCTTCGTTGTTTTTTTCTAATTTTTCACGTGGGATTTGCACAAATTCACCTTCGTGGCGGTCCAAACGCTATAAAATATGCGTCAATGTCATTGTCACCTACAAAAGACTTTTTACGATTGATTCCGGATTATGCTCATAAATGATCTTTATAAGGAAAATGCTGCCAAGAGCACTGAACCCTTTTTTTTTGAAAAAACTGTCACGTGATGAGGAAAAAATCCTTCCTATTGAAGGACATAAGAGCAAATCCAATCGAACGTGACAAATATATATACTTATCATATAATCGGAGTTTTCAAAGCGTTTTTCCTGTTTTCTGTTCTGTGTTATGAAGGACTCATTTTGTGGGGAACCCCGAGTTACAATTCATGAATGACTTTTTCACCCTTTTTATAAATTGCATTTCCGCAGATCTTTTTTGGTTAAATATGCGTTATATTTAATAAGGCCGTGTGTGACACCTCGGGGGCCACCCATTTCATAAAAATCAATCTCAGCCCTTCTCTTGGTCCGCCTTCGAACCCGATTTTAAGTAAAAATTATCAAACATTTCGAAAACTCGTTTGGATTTTGTAAAACGCTGCTTTACACCATTGGGCTTCTGGTCGGATTGGTCTCCATTTCCATCTTTAGCAACACGAGTCTATAAAACTCAAAATTTCAAGGCAAACCACATTTTGGATTTTATTTAAATTCAGAACTTTTAAAAAGTGGGAACTTAAAGTATTTCAACGAAGCCTTTATGCGGCCAACTAACCTTGAAAGTCTCCCTAACATTTTAAGTGCAAATGTAGTGTTTAGAAGTGTCTCTTCAGAAATTTCCAATGGAAAACTTTTCGGTTTATTTAAAAATCGGCTCTCAGGAAAACAGAACGGCCGTGATCGAAATTGCACTTTTTTTCGTGGCGAAGTCCACATTATTATGTAACAAATAGCGGCGTTAAGGGCGTGTTGTAAGAACTGGTCCACGGTTTGTTGAGAGTTGTCACTATACTATAAATTTATTTTTTACTGCTGGGCTTTGAGTCCACAGTGAAAATAATGTATTATCCATTTTCTCATTCAAAGTCAGTTTCCTCTTCCTTTCTGAGCATCATCTCCATCAAAAATTCATTTCCTACCTCCATTAAATTTTTTTTAACGATTATCATTGCCAATGCCAATTTTTTTCGCTTATATATGTAAAGTAAATACGCCCACTAATTTCCTATCCGTCAATAATATTCAGAACGCAAAAATATGAGAGGCATTTCAAAGACAAGACAAAAAGATTATAAAAAACCGATACAAAATTTACGGTCGATCAAATAAATAAATAAAACAAAAAAAAACATAAGTTACGATCTTTTATATTAAAAACGCACTGAGAGATAAAAAGTAATAAAAGCTGCACCAAAAGGAAAAACGTTAAGCCGCCATTACAATTTAAAAAAAACCGTTTAAAAAACAAAAGACAATCGCCAAAATATTGTGACGTCACATATATTCATACCCCAGAATCAATCATTTGAAATAAAATATCGTAAAAAGAATTCTAAAAGAACTGTTAAAAGATTATAGTCGTATAGGATTCTACTTTCTGAATTCGGTCTTCTTAATAAAATGGAATTAGAACACAAAGCCCATCTTCTTATGTTGAAATTCAGCCATAAACCCCAATGAAAGAGAAATAACGACTTTCATTATGGAGTGCTCTTTGTTTATTCTTCTTCTTTTAATTTTTCTGCGTAACTCACAAAGCTGATACAAAATTCTGGAGTTAAATAAAAGACTGTAAAAATATCTTTCCTTTTAACGGAAAACATATCAATTAGAATACATAAATAAAAAGTCCAGAAGTTTTCAATATGGAAACCGGCAAATGTCCTAACGCGAATAACAAATTTTTTCGTGTCGTCCCCGCGGCAGTTCCAATTTTAAAACTATAAAAAAGCATAAGATCGATAAGATAAGATTACTGCGTAATACAGTAAAAGCAGACCGCAATTAAGTAGCCGGACTTTGGCCGCCCAAAGATTCCAAATCCGAATCTCCAAGCACCCCAACTGTACCATTCGCCCTAGTTCCACCTGTTACCTAACTCCCCGTATTGCCGCATTTATTTTTTGAGTAATAGTTGTCTTTTTTCAGGGTTACGTAACATCCAGAGCTCATTCAAATACAGCTACGATGGTACTCATAGTCGGAGCGAAGGAAGCTACGCCGGAATTATTAGCATTGGTCTCTCCCCATTACCGCAACTTGGCAGAACACTACAGAAAAGATGAAGTCAGCAGTTTGCTGTCATGGATTATGAAGCAACCACATCTTCCCAAACTGACAGGTAATAACACTCATCTCAAACGGGGGATCCTTGCCATTTTGATGAGTATAACGGAGAATAGCACTCGTATAAATGGCATGGCCATGCAATTTCTTCTTCCTACCGGCCAAGGAACTTTCGCATAATAATTAAAACAAGCATGAGATTATCGATTACAGTACTTAGGTATAATTACAATACTTAAGAACAAACTTTCAAGGTCCTCGGGAGAATCATATATTTTTTCTCGGTATTATTTTAAATAAAAAAAAATGCAGGAGTTAGGCTTCTTTCGTGTAGTCATCGCTGTTTACGTTTCAGTTAATGACTTTCCGGGTTGTGGTGGTTTCCTCATGTAGTTACCAACAAAATCCCTTTTTCTATGTAGTCTTTAACCCTTTGCGGTCGTTTAAAATTTGGGGATGGGTATCTATTGGTCGGAATTAATTTCTTTGGAAAGAGCAGGGATACATATACATAATATTCAGTAATATTTAGTCAGTATTTTAACAAGAGAGAATCTCTAATTACTCCTAAATACAATTTAGAAAATTTCCAATCGATGGAGCATTGTATTAGTTGATGAAAAGGTTTAATAGAAATTGAGGAAAAGTTTAAACTGATATAGGAATGCATAGAGTATAAGATTCGTATATATTCGTATAGTTCCTTGCTGTGGTGGCTGAGAGTATACATACGATCGCAAAGGGTTAAAATCCATGTTGGCTTAAAATGACTCTGTCAAAATTTTTCTCCAATATTAATTATTATTAATTATATTATTATTTATTATCACTTATTCTTTTTCTCGATGAAAACTGTTGATTTTGAAGAAATCAATTGAAATTTTCTGCCTTATTGTTTTATAATTAATCGAATTTACTGCAACCTTTTTATAAACTCCTAAAAGCCTGAATTTTACTTTTCTAAAATGCAACCAGATAAAAATCAAATCCCTGAATTCAAATGAAGAATATTATTGTATTGAAAACTGGTTCTACAGTTTTTTCAACTAACAGAAGAAACTGCTATGAGAGCCAAAACAACATAGAGAAGGCCAATTCAATGAATCTCTGATCTTTTTTCTATTGTGAAAAAATCGAACGAAGGAATTTAGCCTAAACGAAGTTATAAAGAAACTATAAAGGTAAATAAAATAAATAAATATGTATTATATTAATAATATAATTGTACTGCTGCTTTTGCAGTGTTGAAATCATCATCAGGAGTAATAAAATAAATAAGATAATCAAATAAAGAAAATATAAAGAGACTATAATGATAAATACAATGAATAAAAACATAGATAAAAGATAAAGAAGAAATAAAGAAACTACAAAGAGAAATAAAATAAATTAAAAAATAGATAAAATAAATCCCAAAAAGAAATAAAGAGAATATAAAGAAACTATAAAGATAAATACAATAAATAAAAAATAGATAAAATAAATAAGATAAAGAAATAAAAGATAAAAAAATTGCAAAGAGAAATAAAATAAATTTAAAAAATAGATAAAATAAATAAGATAAACCAATAAAAAATATAAATAAACTAAAGAAAATAAAAGAACCACAGACTATTAAAACGACCACCGCCACGTGATCATAAAAGGAAGAAATATGGGACAAAATATTAAGAATGAAAATTAATTTGAAACCTTAAAAAGAAAATCTGAAAGTGGTATTGATCAAAGCAAACAGAAACGCCCTTCATTTTACATTCACTTTTTATCTGTAATTTTTCACGTTAGAATTGTTATTTTAGTTACTATTATTCAATGGAAATAAATTTCGAACAATATTTATTAACTCATTCATTCACGTTCTTTAGCTATCAGTGATAACCAATCAGAGTCCTTGAAAAAGTTTTCTATTGCAGTTCGATAGCGTTAATTTTTCCCTCAGGTTCAAACGCTCCACTGCTTAGGTTATCACCGACCATTTATTAATTTGGTGTTGCTGAATTTACGCACTTAATTTTTTACAGAGGCACAATTGCTGGTTTTTCTTCACGCGGGAGAATACAGCGTCGAGAAAGCCAAACAAATTATAGATAACTATTATACTCTGAGAACGCGAGCTCCCGAGCTTTTTGCCAACAGAAATCCAGAAAAAGTATTGGCGAGAGCTTTTAAAATTGCGTAAGTCGGATAAAGTGATGAGTAATCTCACTTCTTTTTTACACCGAATAAAACCTGATTTCATTCCAACAGATACTTCGTGTGCCTGCCAGAGTCTTCGAAAACCTACGACGGAAGCCAAATAATAATTCTGAAGCTGAAGGACACCAACCCTTCCAATGCCGATTTCGTCGAGGGGGTGAAAACAACATTCGCCCTCATCGACCTCCTGACGGGGAAGTACCCACTGTCAAAGGGGTTCGAAATCATCATGGACATGGAAGGCCTTGCTCTGGGTCATCTCGCCAGGATTGATTTCTCCGCCCTCAGGGTGTTTTTCAGCTTTTGTCAAGTGAGTTTCCGGTGAGTTTTTTGCATCGCCGATCAGATCTAACTGAATACTTTCTTTTGCAGGAGGCTCTCCCCGTGAGACTAAAAGCTGTGCACGTAATCAACACATTTTCACTTATAAATCAAGTCATGGCTATAATCAAACCATTATTAAATATCGATTTCATAAAAAAAGTGAGTATTCCCATTGTGTTATTTCTTCGGGATGTTTTTTTGTCACAATTTCGACCATTTTTTGTAGATTAACTTCTTCACCACGAATGAATTCAATAAGCTGACGAGCACTTACATTCCGACCGAAAGCCTTCCTTGCGAGTTGGGTGGAACTTTGAGTTCACTTGATGTCTATCAAGGTGAGTTTGCAAAACAGATGAAATGAAATCACTGCACCGACACAAAATGATTCTCTTTCGCCTTTTTCAGATGAAATATGGAGACAGTTTCAGACTGCGACGCGATGGTTCGAAGAAATGGAAGGTTACAAAGTGACTGAGTCGAAAAGATTAGGGAAAAAGAGAAGCGATTTAAATGTTTGTGACGGATCTTTTAAAAAGTTAGAAATAGACTGAAATCAATTTTGAGTAGAGAATCTTTTGGAAAAGATTTTAACTCCGCTGATTTTTTCTAAAGTTTTACGTCCCAAAGGTGCAAAAACAAAGTTCTAAATAAGGAAGATTATAAAGTGGTCAATTATCCCCTATCGCATATTTTCATCTTATTTTTGTGATATTACAATAATTTTTAAGAGACTTATCAAATCTGAGTGTTTATATTTCCATGTAAATTTATTCAGAAAATTCACTGTTTTTATAAAATTATATAATTGTAATTAATTAATCAATAAAAAAAAATCCAAATGAAAATTCCTTGGCACATGTTAGACAATTATATATATTATAAATAAAAACATAGTTATGGCTTATTATATCTCCACAGATATTTATTAAAAAGCCCAAATTAATATCCCAACGAGTAAATATTGTAAAAACCAACCGAACATAATATACACAAAAGCAAGAATTGGGCTTTATTTCGTATATATATATTACAACCACAAATTATTTACGATATTTATTCGATCGTTTTTCATTAATAATTAACACATAGAACTCATATATTAGAATTTTACATATTTTATGAGACAATTTTGTACAAATATTTTTAAAAATTGATTCTTTGAGTAAAAAGAAAAGGTAATTCGGGCAGGGGTGACATTATGTCTTCCTCACGTTCCAGAAACTGTGGAAAAAAGGCCATCTTCGTTTCCACTGCTTCGGTACGTCGTAATCACACCCCATTGCTTTTGCCTGTATATATAATCCCCGTTATCGTATACATGCAATTGGATGTTCTCTAATAATACACTTATACTCCTCTCTTTTAAGTCTAACATCCCTGGTAGTTTTAAAATAATGGGAATTTATTCGCCACTTTCCTCATCGAATATGGTACACTTTTTTATTCTGTTGAACAGGAACGGCCAATAAATCTAAAGTTAATCGAGTTTTGACTTTGTCAGACGATAATGCAGTGATCGCCAACTTACGGCCCGTGAAGGTGTTGCATGTGGTCCGCTCTTTTATTCCTATATTCACATACGTATTTGGTGATTTTAGTCCATTTTAATTCTAATAATAGAATAACTTTCAGTGGGGAGAATAACTTCAATTTTAAATTCTTTTTTATTTTTCGGCAAAATTTTAAATTTATGCTTACGCTTTCGAATCCATTCGAATTTCATTAAATATTTTGAGTTTCCCTTGTTTTTTAGATTCTGTCTTAGAAGTCAAAAGGACTGCTTGCATAAAAATGTAAAAAGGGTAAAGCCGGAAAAAAGAGGCAAAGGCAATGGCCATGAGAGCAGGAATGTAGAGAAAAGAAGAAAATAAGAAGAAAGAGAAAAGGGGAAAATGAGAAGAAAGAGAAAAGGGAAAAAAGAGAAAATAAGAAGAAAGAGAAAAGGAGGAAATGACAAGTAAGAGAAAAGGTGAAAAAGAGAAAAAAGGGAAAATAAGAAGAAACTAATTTTAAAAATCCATATTTTGTTGTGCCCCATGAAATTACACCAAACTCAACTTTGACCCGCACATTATCAAAGATTGGTCATCACTGCAATTGGTAGAAAAATTAAAATATTATTTAACTCTCTGAAAATACCTTTCGCCATTTTTTCCAGGACTAAATTTTAAAACCAAAAACTCGAAAAAAACAATTTTTTTGCTTATATACTTATAATACTTTTTGTATTGAGTATATAAAATTGTACACTTTTCTAAATAGCGCATATTCGTCATACATAAAATTTGGCCATTCCTGAATTCAATTTTTTCCCATTTCTTTAACAAAATACATCATTCACTCAAATCTTTGTCGAAAAAGCACTGCGACTGACTAATAAGAAAAATACAAACCCTAATTAATTGAGCATAATTTCAGATGAGTGCTTAACTTAACTTAAATAGCCAAACAATGAGGGCGGTATTCACCGGTTTTGTGCGTCCATTGAATGAACGCAACTTGTGTTCAGCCCTTCCCCAAGTCCAGTTCAACCCTTCTGCAGTGCCAAAACCTCCCCTCTCATCAATAGGGATGAACGGCGGCTATTCCCACCCTGTTGGACGACACGGAACTGTTTGTCCTGTGCAGCATTTCGTGTCCCCGATTCGGCTGCATGATGCTCAGTCCGTGGGGGTTGTCCACGAAACTGTGGCGATACCTCGCCGGCATTTTGTCCACGTGAATGCTGGACATCCTCGGAGCTTCGATGAACTTCTCGTGGTCGTCTGAGTTCAGACGAGATGATCTTGGCTCGGGGTAGTGATCGTCTGGAAATGTTTTTCATGAGTCTCTGTGCGTGACTCTCCCCCATGCGAATATACAGTAATTACCAGCTTGTCGCTGACTCTTTCTTGCGGTTTCTCTATCCAGTCCCGGGTACCTGTCTCTGTCCTTCAATTCCTGATAACCTGAGTTTGAGCGCAGCCTTCTCGAATCTTCTTCGGGTTCGTATGAGTAACCCCTGGAATTGTTTCAATGTCAGATGGGGACGTTTTGAGGTAAGACAGTTGGGTTTGTGAGCGTACCTGGAACGCCTGTTGAACTCTTTGGCCAGCTCTTGAGAATTCTTCTTGAAATCCATACTCGCAAGGTTATACTGGTTTTTTCTCTGGACGTCCGATTTCTCCAGGTAAGCGGAATCTTCGGGATAATCCTCCCGGTACCTGCTGTCGAAATCCCTGTCGTCGTAACCCATTCGCTTATCCGCTTCTGCCTTTTCGAATTTGTCTTGGTAGCTTCGACGTTTGAATTCCTTCGCCAACGCGTTCGAACTCATCTTCTTTTCGTTTTCCAACATTTCGTACTTTGATATTTTACTTTTTTCGTATGGCACTGCTTTCTCGCGACTGGATGTTCTCATCCTGCCGGAGCTTTTGAAATGCGGGGAAAGATCGCTCTCCTCATCGTATCGCCTTCTTCTTAAGCCCTCGTCCTCATCGCACCTGAAATCCAAACACGTTAATAATACTATACTATAATAATATAAATCTGTTAAAGGAAGTTTGTGTGTGTGTGTGTGTGCACTCCGTTTCTGTTACCTAATATCTAAGCAACGACCGAACCGATTTCGACCGGACTTTTTCCAAAATACGCGCATTTTTCCAAAGAATTATCTGTGCTATGTCTCATTCTTCGAAAATAAGCAAAAGCTGAGAAATCTCCAGGAAAACATATCTGGGAATTTGTTCCCGTGGAGACCACTTTGAGTACAAATGGAGCCAAGTTGATGAGAAGTTGATAGAAATTAGTTAGCGTTAGAAGTTTTATGAAAATTCCCGGAAGAAAGTCCACTCTATCGGGGTTGAGAGCCAGATTGAGAAGAGCTGGAGGGAAGAAGAGATGAAGGTTTGAGTAGCAATTTAGTGATTGCAGACCAAAGAGAGAACCATTTAGAAGAGAGAATAGTGAAGAAAGAAGGATATGGAAGAGAATTTGGATGGCTGAGCGACGAAAGAAAGAGATGGTTAACAGAGGGAGAGAAAGAGGAGAAGCAACAGAAGACCACTTACAAAATGGCTGAATAAAGAAGAAACATTATTTTTGTAGTTAAGTGTAATGGGAATATTGAGGTGTTATCGTATCTGTTATTAAGGTACAGAGGTAGATAGAAATTCCCAAGTCTTAGCGAGGGCGAAGCCCGAGCTACCCGGAGTTTTGAGCGCGAAGCGCTCAGGGGGCGAAGGGGCGAAGCCCCCTAGTTATAAATAAGAATTATTCCTCAGTCAATCCGGCGCAAAGTCCGGAATACCTCACCTGCTTCTTGGAGGCGAATCTCTTCCATTTGAGTAACATCTCTGTTTCTCGTATCTTTTCTTGTCCTCATATCGATACGCTTCCTCCTCCAAATAGTGTTCTTCGTCCGAAGGAGTTTGTCTCCTCCCGTCTGGGCTAGAGTACCTTTTAACATCTCTGGAAGGACTCCCGTATCTTTCGCCGTCTCTACTGTAGTCATGTCGTGACCGTCTTCTGCAATGCAATCAACATGTAAAGACAGTTCGTCTGGTGTTGGGAACGAAAGGGGAAACACTTACCTGCGTTCTTCCGGGTAATGGGATTCCTCTCCACTTCTTCTTCTTCGGGGACTGTCGCGGCCGTCTCTGTAGTTCTTAGGGCTTTCTGATCGATATCGTATTTCGTAGTCGAGATCCCCGTTTAATCTTTCTTGCGAGAAAAACCGGTTTCTCGAATCAGATCTGGAAAGCCTTTTAATCCTCGGTTCCTGGTCACGACCGTCGTCTCTGGACTGATCGACTGGTTTCCTGTAAAAAAAATTCTCGTCAAAGATGGCCGCTTCGGGGAATGCAATTTTCATTTTAAAAATATCTTACCCTCTTGTTTCTTTCTCATAGTATTTCT
This sequence comes from Brueelia nebulosa, assembly GCA_028293925.1. Taxonomy (NCBI): domain Eukaryota; kingdom Metazoa; phylum Arthropoda; class Insecta; order Psocodea; family Philopteridae; genus Brueelia; species Brueelia nebulosa. Next base: position 500,807 of record JAQIBA010000049.1, read on the forward strand.
CATCCGGATGATCCAGATCGAAAAAGCTGTTCCTCCTGACTAAATCTGTCTTTGAGTTTTTCAATCGTTTGGATTCTTCGCTCCTCCCCCATAAAGGCCTCGTTTTGATAATTTCAGGAGAAATGGGAGCTTCATCTTGAATGCTTCGTTTCTTCTCCGGGTTTTGACCGTTTTTGTCCTTCTCTTTCAGTCTCTCCTTCTCCAGCATCAAGAATTTTGTTTTCGCATCCAGAAACCTCTCCTGAGGAGACAGTTTCATTGTATTTTCTCTCAGTTTCTTTTCCTTTGCCGACATTTTGTGGTCGTCTTCGTTCCTTTTCATTTTGTAATTGTAATCATCGCTTTTGGAGAAGCTTTCCTCCGCGTGCTTCATCTTATCTTTGTAACCCGGGATCCTTCTTTTGTAGCTGTCCTCGTCGTCCCAGAATTGCTCATCCATTTTGCTCCTGCTCTCCTCGCTGGTGCGACGCCTGGGAGCAACTATCCCCACCGGTGACATGTTCCCCTTTTCATTCCTCTTTCTGAAGTTCTCGATCGAAATCGATGATTTATCCCTCGGTGCCTCATCCAGGTTCTTCGCAGACATCTTCACAGCAGTCTCTTCTTCCACTTCCTTCCTGCTGTACCTCCCGGTGGGAGAGTAACTCCTCCTGTATGGCTCGGGATTGCTGTATCTGTTGTTTATCATATTTCCTGGAGGCGACTGACGGTTCGAGCTTCTGTACGGACTCGAGTTTCTCTTCCTCAGTATATTATCATCGCCGTTTGTGATGTAATCCCTCGGGCTGTCGCTTCTTTTGCTCGCGACGCTGCCGATCTTCTGGAATTTCGGGCTCGTGCTCGCTTTCCTTAGGGAGTCTTCGCTCCTGTGAAAACCTGAATCAGTTCTGTTGGGCGAATCCCTTTCCTTCGGTTCCATATCCGTCGGGGAGTCTACCCTATTGCTGACGTGGCGTTTCGCCCTGGGTAACGACATCTGCTCTAGGGTGTTCCTCCAGGGGTTGGAACTGTTGCGACCTTCGGGGTTCATCAGGAAGAGGGAGTCTTCTGACGGATGTTCCACCCATTCTTCATCTGAAACAGCAATTGTTTCTGCGTTTTACTTAATTGTCATCACATTCCTGAACGAAAAGAAGAGGCGGGCAAGTTCGGGCGGCAAAAAGCCAAACGGCGAAACTTAAGCGAAAAAATCAAAGGAAGCAGCATTCCTTTGAAATGACAAAGGCTGACCCAGATTTGGGTTCATGACATGCAAAGGCGTCGGCAAAACACAATAGATGACGAGTTGGTCTGTTAAAGAAAACTTTTCAGGTCGAAAAATATCCGTCGTTTCAATAGAGATCATTTCTCAGGTGAATTAATCCTCACAAGTGTTTTGACCTCTACCCTCGGGCTTTTCATCGAGTAGGAACTTGTTTGGTTAAAAAATAAAAATTCGTGTCGGAATGCCGAAGTCCCTTTGCACCACCACAGCGGGCGTCTTCTGCTCGGCCTTATCCAATGGCGGCAATTCCCCGTTTCAATCAGGGCGGAAAAACATTCATAAAACTGATCGTAATTTTGTTAATATCCCTTTCAATTAAAAACTCTTTACTCCAGTAACCCCGAAAGAGTATTCCAAACAATGAGCGGGTTTTCTTAAAAAAATTAATTAGCCGGCATTTAATTTCCAATTACAAGTTCGTCGCGCGGGCATCTTCCACCCACTGCACTCTTTCACGGGGCTATTGTGCTTACGGAGGACCGTAACCCCGAAGTGCAAGCCATAAAATTGATTGTCATTTGCGAGTGAATTGGCATTTTGTTCCCCCCAGGAAGCGGCCCACATTCAGGAAGGCGGTGGAAGACTTTCCCTCCCATTTTATTCCGCTATGTCTTATAAATAACTTCAAACACTTTTGTTTAAAACCAAAGCTCCGAGACAATGAATTTATTGATTTACTCAGTGGGGACACAACAAAGTACACCCGAATTTCTCCCAATAAAGTGTCATCGTTCGAAGTACTCATTATTTGAATTAAAAAAATTTCTTCTGGCAAATTACAAACAGAAACCCTTATTGACTTTTCTCTTAATTTGAGGTCGACCTTTGACTCTTAACTATATTCTCAGAAGGTTACAATATTGTATGTTGAAGACAAGGCATTAAAGGGTTGGAATCTGTGGTCGGAGTCAAAGCGCTACTTCATAAGACTAATTTCAATTTCCTTTCTTTTCGTGCGATGACGAAGCATGTTCCGATGTGAAGACAATTACACAACAAATGTTGACTTTTTGGAACTTTGTCTTGAACTTTCTATGTAACGATGTGAAGATGCAGCAGTATTTTACTCTATGGTCGACAGTTCATTTATATCAAAAAAATGATTTTCTGTAGGACTTCGCGAGGTAAACCCTTCACTTCCATTTAGCGAAAAGGAAAGGCTTTCTCTCAATACATCTTTCCGCCACACAAATTTCTCCATTGGAAAGATTTATTTTACCAAAATAAATAAATGTTTTATTTGTGTCACACGTCGACCGGCGTTTCGGCTACGCCCCGATGAATCATCAATACTTTCTTCCGACTAAAATTTTCCTTTTTATCTCAAAACCCATTGATTGCTGCTCCAGGTGGGTCTCGTCTCACGTGGTAAGGATATTAATGATGTAAAACCAGCTCCCAGATAAAATCTCGGTGAACGTGGCGGAAATATTCACGGGAAAACACCGTCAGTCAGCAGGAGGACACTTTTGCATTACGTGAGGTCAGACTGGTGTCCTTCCGAATGTGCAGTCAGCAACTTTTACGCCGAATAATTCTCAAACGGCGGTGCAACAACGTTAAAATTCAAGTTCATCGAGATTAACCCCGAGGCAGTGGTCAGTTATGCAAAGGCCCGTTAAACTTGCAGGGGCAGGTCCCTCCCTCCGTCTGTGACCCAATAACGATCTCGTTAAAAATGTGGAAAGAAAGTTAAGAATTCACACCTTAAATCGGTCATCGAACTTTTTATAAATGAAAGCTCGCACTCAATTTGTGTATCGTTTGACTTTGGAGGAAGTGTCGCTACTTGAGTGCACTATTCCGTGAAATCGTTTGATAAAATCAATGTATCCTATTTTAAACGGAAATCAGGAGACGGCAGAATTGTGAAAGAAAACAATCGCTCAATTTAGTGAAGGGCATTAAGAAGAAGCGAAAAGTTATTCATTAAGAGAATAGATATGAATAATGCGCAGCTGAAGAAAAACAATTATGTAGCAATTATTTAAAAAAATATATGTGTCTGTTGTAAAAACCCATTTGAAATGCCAAAAGGCAACGAATATATTATTATTCTAACTCGAGTTATAATTTAAGTGGGATTTCGTAATGAGCCGAAGGATTTTAGCAATGCTGAAAATTTATTACCATTCTGATCCTCCCCTGAAAACCTACATACAGTCTTTATACAGTGATTTGAATAATTTAGGTCGCGGGACCAATGACCACTTCCCCGATAAGAGCCGAAACGAATCCGAATACCCACCTGCACCTCACGAAGGTTTATCAGGTGCGATCGGAGTCAGTAAAAAGGTCAAGGAAATCCCGAGAGACACCGAGAGTGTACATTTTTACAGTTAGAGAGGTACGGCGTTTATGGCCTCTAATAAAAGACCGAAAGGAAAAGAAGCACGAATACCATCCAAGGCTGATGGGGCCGTGGACGTCTATTTTCAACAAATGATGGTGCTCGGGTGAGAAGAAAACGAGTTGTTGAACAACTGGGCGACATGAGCTGTAAAGCAAGCCAGGTTAAGTAGAGTGAAAAAGCCCGAAATCAAACTCAACCACATCTAATAACCGCCTTATTTCGGTTAATAAAGAATGCAGCCTAACTGTTTTAATTCGGGTGCACCACCACCGGTGGTAGTCTTTCGCTTTCGGCGCCATTTTGCTTTAGGGTTATTGCAACTGTCTCTCCCGAATTTTAGGGGTCACCTACAGGTGGATTAGCCTTAGGGCAAAGCGCACCTGATCAAACGATCTCGTCACAATGAGTTATTGTAATTTCATCAAGTGGTTACGATGCCTACAATCGGAGTATTCGAGTGGGACGAAAGAATTTATGATATCTCGGAAGGAATATCGTTGTGGGCAGACAACGCGGATTGAATTTCGAACCTTTGAGCCCGGCCATTGAAATTCAAGCGAAATGATGGCACCGTAAAAGGTGTAAAGTAGCTAATGAACGATAAACGACTCGAAACGCATTTTTTCACCAAAAGAAATTGCGTAAGCAGTTATGGCATTCCACTCAGAGGCCATAAAATCACCAAATTTCATTTGTGAATATTTCGGAGTACAGAAAGTAAAGCAATTCTTTAACAGTTCAAAGTTTAAAAGATTTTTATGTGAAAAGGAATAAATGTTAAACTATTGTTCTTTGCATAGGACTTCGTGCACTAATGGGTTAATGACCTAATCAAAGACTTATATAATTTTAACTTTGTTTTCATTGATTTTCTTTAGTTTTTCATGAATATTTGTGCACTGATAATGCTTCCCGTGTAACGTAAATATATTAGTATAATAAATCTGTGGGGAAGTGGTCGTATGTCTACTCTCAGCCACGACAGCAAGGAACTATACTAATCTTATACTGTATGCATTCTTATATCAGTTTAAACTTTTCCTCAATTTCTATTAAACCTTTTCATCAACTAATACAATGTTCCATCGATTGGAGATAACGAGGTGTCGTCTTCTGAACGTAACAATACATTGTAGACAAACAAATAAACAAATACAATATACAAATGTACAAATACACAATATACAAATATACAATATACAAATACAAACAAATCAATTACATTGTAGAATTCCAAAGAATATTTTCTAAATTGTATTTACCAGTAATTAGACATTCTCTCTTGTTAAAATATGACTAAATATTACTGAATATTATGTATATGTATCCCTAATCTTTCCAAAGAAATTAATTCCGACCAATAGATACCCATACCCAAATTTTATACGACCGCAAAGGGTTAAAATGAATAGCTACCATTTCTTTGTAGCTTTCTTATATCTATTCTCTCCATATTTTACGTGAATCCTTCAACAACTGATGTAAAAAACAAATGCAATGGAATGCACTAACGATCCCTTCAGTAATTTCAGCAATTGAAATACAATTTCAAACAACTCAATCGAACTTTACCAAAATATGATTTCACCATTCGATTCTGCCAAAAATTATTGGTAATTTTTAAGAGTAACCGCCATTTTTCACACTTATGTTGCGTGTTATCCTCGAAAGGCAAACTTTCTGTACGGACACATATTTTCATTTGTGGTGAGGTTTTTTTTTTATTTCATTAATCAGATTATGAGTTTTCTCGTGATGAGTACGAGGCTATCAACACCGTGGAATTTGGAGAGTTACTTTTGGTCCAAACCTTAATTGCATTTCTGCACCTTATCGTGCGCTTCTGCCTCGAAAACCTGCACACACTTGGCAAAGTGTAATCTCTTCTTTTTGGCTTTTTACGGCGATCGATTCGTTATGACTTAATTTTGATCGAACTGATTTCTTCTCAGTGAGATTATTCTAAAAATTACGGAACCCGAATGCAAATAATGAAACCAATTAAGAAACGTCATGAAATGATGATGAAGGCATGACTTCCTCAGCTCGGATCCAGACTCGTGACCGAGAACGTTTCTTTCCTTTTCCATTGAAATCTTCGCCAGTTTCCCAACAAACGAGTACCTCCCAGGACTTCCCAATCCGGCCCACCCGAAAATATACGCATAATTTGACCGCACGACATTACATTCTTGCTCATCATCCAAATTTGTGTCGGCCGTGATGTAATAATTATGCGAATTACTGCACGCACCTTCTGAACGAAGATGGTCTGGAAAAGATGATGACCCCGACCGTCTACCTTTCACCACTTCTCCGTCTCTCATGTCGCATGTCGGTGAGCGGTGATTTGCAAATCGGCTGTCCTCCCTTCCCGAAGGACTCCCTGTCCCACACTCAACGGCGACGATGGGTGTCGAGGTTTTCACTTTCCTCGCAGTTCTCCCGGGATCAATGAAGAAATTAACAAAGGGTTTGCACTCCACCCAAGCATTGTTTAAAACCCTCGTCCTTCGCGTATGGAAAATTACGGCGAGGGCGTCGGACTCTGGCAACACCTCTTCCAACTCAAATTCAAATTTTTGCTGGTGACATCACCACAACTCGGGAAAGCAGTTAATAATTGTTATAATAATTAAAAAACCCCGGACAAGCCTAACGTTTTTCTCGGAATCTATAAAAAAATGAATTTGTTGACGAAAAACAAAAAATTGTAAGGTATCGTCGTAACCATTTCAAATGGGTAAACGATTAAACGGTATTATAACTCTGTTTCAGTCTGCTGCCGGTGGAGCAAAAAATTTTTCTCTTAGTTTCCCTGGGAATTTCAATTCCGGTAAAGTAAACAAGTCATGATTATGAAGGAAAAAGCAGTAATCGTCGCGGTAACTTCCTTGACGAGTATCTGAAAGTGGTTTGTTAATTATTTCCCTCAAGCTGTCGTCGGTCAGTCTTTTTTGCTACAAATTTATACACCTTGATATGCCCTCTTCAATATTGCGTTACATTATTTACCTTATTATTGCATATATGTGAACAGTTTGGGCGAAAAATTAAATTAGCATAGACAATGACGATGTAAGCTTTGGTCATCTCATCAACAAATGCCTCACAATTTTTTAAAAACGGCAGTGAAGTTTTCCTTATCTCCACCTTTAAGCAAACCTTATCTAACGCCGTGAGTTCAGTGACCTTTTTATTAATATATTCATGTAATATTTTTGTCGCTTCATTGGAGAGTCTAACCTCTTTTATATATTATTACGACTTCCACATTCTGCTCTCTTACGTGTCAGTCACGTCTGAAAATATCTTTCTACGAATCGGTGCACATTTTCCATAGTATAAAGTTTAACCCCTTGCGGTCGTATAAAATTTGTGTATGGGTATCTATTGGTCGGAATTAATTCCTGTCGAAAGAGCAGGGATACATATATATAATATTCAGTAATATTTAGTCATATTTTAACAAGAGAGAATCTCTAATTACTGCCAAATACAATTGATAAAATATTTGTTTATATTAAAATTTGTTATCTCCAATTGTATTAGTTGTTGAAAAGGTTTAATAGAAATTGAGGAAAAGTTTAAACTGATATAGGAATGCATACAGTATAAGATTCGTATATACAATACAAACAATCGTTTGCAGTAACGTCAAATGAAACTTATTAAGGAGATACAAAAAAATATGTCATATTATGATAAAAGTCATTCCCAATAATACATATTTTTAATTCGGTTATTATCGACCTCCTTTTCCGCTATTTTTCTTTTTGTCTTTTCCAGTATTCTTTTATTATATTTATCCTCTTGTCCTTGTTTTCTCCTTGTTTCATAAATACATATTTATTATCCTTATAATTATAATTTTTTATAATCATGTTTCGGTAATAGTTGCACTCTTTAAATTGAAAATCACACTTTTTCGAGAATGAAAATCAAAGTGGAGTGCGACAGTTACTGTATGAATATCATCGTTTTGAGGGTTTAAGTCCCAACCCTCTGACCGAAACACTTTACGTTTTCTCATACATTCGGGTCTAGGTGTATTAAAACGGTACCCGTTATAATCTGACTCGACACCAAAGGACCGGTTCGCTCCTCCGATCAATGAAGTCTGATCATTTTTATGTATATCATTGTTTGTACAGCTTTCGAGTCGAGACGGCGAGCATGTGCATTCTTTGGCACGATGCGCGGGTTAACAACGAGAAAACTTGATTTGACCTTAATGAGTTCCACACACTCTCTTCACATCACATGCGAAGAACTTTTGTTCTCTGCTGTTAAAGGAAACTCTGGTTCGCAACTGATGAGTAATATCAGGTTCTGTTTGGAAGGCGAAGGAATGCAGGTGTGGTTTCTTCTCCAAGGTTCCAAATTCAATTGAACTAAATTAGCCTACTTTTACTTAGGTTTAATAAGGTTGTTGTTTTATCTGCGTTGGAAGAAACGAATTGGCGATAGATGAGAATGCGGAGGTTTCTCTTCACGCCGATATGCTTAGGGAAGAATGGGCCTTTTGTCTTTTCGTCAGCAGTTTCCATCGCTTGAACCATCACAACACAGCAGAATGCAGTGCGCTCATCCAAAATGTTCTCTCTCATTTGAGTTCCCTTTCGAGATCCGCCACGTGGCCGTGATAAATGTGCAATAACTGCATAATTGTTCCTGCGCTTCTTACCGCAAAAACAGATTAAGTTCTGCAGTGTCAACCGATAACGGTTAATGCAAAAGGAAAAGTGCGGGTATTTACACTGCGGGAGGAGAGCTTATTTACTTTAATCTCAGTCTCAAGGAAAATGAACAGACTAACAACTGCAGAACGTGATTATTGTGGCCGTGTGTATCAGCAACATCTACATAAGTGCGCCCAAGGACAAAAATTAATAACCGCCCGGCATTGTGGCAAATTCGAAAGATCAACTCTTTCACATTCTCGTCTTATAACTGTACTCGCGAATGTACTCCTTTGTCAAAGCCTAATTGCCCTGACGTTCCCATCGACTCGGAATGAATGTCGGCCATATCGAAACAATGTCTTCACACCGCACAAACAAATGCGAGGGAAGAAAATTCGCAACGAATCCTTCCACAAGATAAATTACTCGCAAACGAGCATACGAATACTTATTTCAAGTTGATTCTACGCGGTTAATTAATTTGCGCGGGTTAAAGCCGCGCATTCCTTACAACTTCTCTATGACGGCTCGCTTCCGACCGGTTCCGCCATTTTGCAAAGCCAAGAGCCCATCTGCAAGTGGGCCAACAGCGTTCGAGTGAGAACGCCATTGGCCGCACTGTTCCCAATAGCTCGCCATTTTGTTTGTTAAATTCGGAGTTGAGCCATTTCGCCTCGAGTGCAAGACGAGTCTGCAATTTTCCATGCAGTTGAGGGTGCCGAGGTGATGACGCGTTGCGTAACTGCGTAAACTTTTACGGAGAGTCGGTTTCCTCATTGCCTGGGGACCTTCGTTTGAAAATCAGGTGGTAGAGCCCCCGGGGAAAGACATTCTCAATAACCTTTGAGAGAAGATGAGAGAGGAGTGGGGGAACAAAGCTGGTTTGCATAAAGGGCGGAGTGAATGAGTTATTGATTCCCCGGCGATATTTTCGATCAAATAAAATGTCGGGTATTTAGGTCGCCATTTTAGACAGTGGTCTTCTCTTGAAGTTCTAAGGCAAACTGCATGTTATCGCAGGATGTCCACCAACGGTAATGTCACAGTGTCCTTTTGCAGAAATCCTTCACGTGCCTTAATTTGCCCTAATTCATACTACATAAAAGCTTTTTCAGACTAAAACATGAACACCTTTGAACCAGGATGCCGAGTACACACGAGGTTTGAGAAATTAGGTCGAATTAGCTATACAAATCTCCCTTGTTTAACGCTGAGAATAAGCTCAGATAAAATGCTTATCTTAACCCAGATACGCTCTTAATTATTCACTGAGTCGAACAGACGACCATGTTTTCCTCTAAAGAAATCATAAATTCGTTTCGAGGCCGCTATTCTGAAAGACAGACATTGCATGCCGACCACTCGGGGAAGTTTTGGACGGATTGCAGCGGCCGGGTGCGATAACACCCTTTGCCCACCGGCAAAGAGTCCTCAGACTGCGAAACATTCTCAAAGAGTTACTTCTGGCGAGTAAAAGTCGCTAATAACAGGTACCGAGTCCAGGTTTGACATTGAGTCAGAAATTAAGTGACGGTAACGGTAATCATTTATCACTTTAACCAGACCAGATGTGCCTGAGGATCCGGCGATGCCCGGGAGAGTTTTGGCCAAATTGCGCTGAGAGCAGCCTTCGCTGGGATTGGCTCACGACACATTCTGGGTTGCTCCACTTGGCTCTTTTCGTAATTGTCGTGTGCACCCTTTTATTTTCTCATTTGGGTTTTGTTTTTCGAGCAGTTCGCTCCCGCGGGGCAGTCAACATTTCACTTTCGAATGACAACTTTTGCCCCGTGATTATAACGTCTGAGGTTTTCAACGTTTTTGTGGCCGGATAAAGGAAAGCTCACCTGAGGTTGACTGATTGTCCAAATATCTGCCGTTCTGTTCCGGACTAGGTGGGTGATCGGATCCGATTCCGCTGGACCCTCCGCTGGACTCCATTATCCTGCCCAAAGGTCCTCCTTTCGCATTTTTCTTCTCCGCTTCTTTCGCCGCTTCCTTTTTCGTTTTGATTCCTGAAAAGACAAAAACCATTCCTGAAACTGCTTCTCGTGTCAATGTTGAGTTTATTGCAGGACTTTCTAATCGTCTCGGTGTCATGACATCGGCATTACTTCGGTCGAGTCACGAGAACATCGCAATAAAGTACCGGAAAAAGGAGAATCAGAAGTAAAATATGGAAATTTCGCCGGAGGGGATTTGAATAAAACGAAAAAAAAAATGACAAAAGGATTTACAGAAACCGAAAGTAAATTTTATTAGAAATCGAGTTTGACTCTCCTAAAACGAATCGGCCGTTCATGTTCTTATTCGTCCAGAAAGAAAGTTCACAAATTTAATGGTAACTCTTACTGAAGTTGAGTGGCCGCGATGCACTCGCGAGAGTGGGCAGAGGATCAAAGCAATAGCCTTTGAACCTTGACCCGGTCTTGAGCGAACTTCCTAACAACTTTTTAACCGATTTCCAATTTCCTTAAATGCATCACAGCGTTGGTCGCTGACCTACTCCTCTTTCCTGGCCTTTCCATCGTTTCCCGCGATATTAAGAGACGCCATCACCGCTTAAAATGGCTCCACCGCGTTCAGTTTCCTTATTGCCCGGCCTTTATGATTTTAATAATTTCGAAAGGTTTTTCAGAAGGTCGACAGGTGTATTATTCAACTTAGTATCGCAGTGCTTTTTAAAAAAAAGCTGTCACAATCACTACTTCATGCGTGACCCTTTGGTATTTAAAAACGACATTTTTCATAACTCATTCAAATAACTGATCGAGTTGTGAAAATGAACAGCAGTAAAGAGAAAGCATTTATTAGTTATTCTTCCCCTTTCCGAATTTATAAGAATTTATGATCCGAGCAAAACTGATAAACGTACAGAAGAACGAAATTCGGTGCCGAAACGGCCAATCAAATGATAATCTCCGTTCATTTGGAGCCGCAATTCAAACAGTGGTTTGTTATTATATTTCATTAATATAAAATATCCATTAAATTGTCAAGGCGAGACTAATACCCAATAAAGCACTGCATTTTCTCTTTCCACCTAATAATGGCTAAATAATGGGTTCTGCGGAAAGTGAAAGATGGGCATTAGCAGCCGGCGAATGAGCAAATAAATTGCGAGGAAAGAAAGCTTTCCCCGGCCCTCGCCGTTGCAGGGAGCCGTCGACCGATTTACGAGGGCCAACTCGTTTTGCCCCGTGAGACTTTCCGGCGATGAAACAAAACCACAACCAAGTTTAGAAATTTGTTCGGAACTCGTTGTTCAACCTGCATGTTTTGTAGGCGTTCCTTTGAAGATGACAAAGTAATTAATTTTAGAAAATTAATAAAGTAGACCGAATCTGATTTTGCTGTTATTGAAGTGGAGCCCCGTGGAAGAACCGATCGCGCGTGCATGCCCTATTGGGTGAACGTTATTTTTGGAGTAACGTTTCCACTTTGACAGTAAACAATCGAATATACACAACTGCAGCAACAACTTTTTCATTTTTTGAAATTGGATACGTAAAACAGGGAACCGAAGAAAATTCATCTCCTAAATAATTCAACTCATCTAAACCAATCACCATTAAAATCTCTTAAAAATAAATATAAAAATCCGCCCCACCGATAAGAGGTTAATAATGAAGTATCTATTACCTTAAAATGTTAATTTAAATTCATAAATTCTGCAATCGATATTGCAAAATATTTTGATTTAAATAAAATTTTTCAATTAATATTCAAATTTTTATACCAGAAAAATCTTCGCCGAAATTTTCCAAATCGGCCCACGTGACCTTTTCTAAATAGATTTTCGAATCGATCGATAATATAAACATATATTATTAGTGTCAACTCGGATTTCCTTCTGACTTTGCTCGTTGATAGGGCACATGTTAAGCTTTCGAACGCACCTAATTGGATTTTAGAGAAACCATTCTGAGTGGGTAAAATTGGACCGCCAAATTTGCCATGTTTTAATTGGCCACCAAATGTGTTATCCAAATTTTTGGATCGTTATATCTCAGAAACGGTGGCACTTAGGAAGAAAAGTATTCATACATTTTTTGTAGATAATTTTATCCTCTACAATTTTTGTCTGAGCTATTTTCACGATAAAACATACCGTTTTGATGAAAATGGCGAAAAACTAATTTTATTCACCATTTGACATTTTATGTATAATTATACCCTGAACAATTTCACCAAGTTCCACCTTCTTTGGAATTTATGTAACTTCACCCTTCATTTTTGAGCTAATTTGGCTGGACTGATATTAATTAGTGGAAATTGAAATTCCGAAGAAGATTGAGATAGAAAACAGGAAATATTTTTCAACCGTTCAGGTTTATAACCAAAAAAATCCACGAAATAGACGTTGAGATATTTTGCGGCTTATGTCGATCGAAACTTCATGTTATGTCCACTCGTACATCTCCCCGGAAGACGATTGCCTGTGTATTCTGTTGTCACTTTCTCTCTTTTAGGGCTGTAAAAGGAGTGGACTAAAACAATCCGGTGCTTTTCGTCTTCAGAAGTTTCCCTAATGATTTTTTGTTTCCTCGTTGGAATCTCTTCGCATTACCAAAAGATTAAGGCTAAGTAAGGGTTGGAAGGGATTAGTTACCCCGCTATTAAAAATGAATTTGGTAGGTGTTTTTAAAAAAAGGGGGAATTCTGTTCCTTCCCACGAATTCTTCGGGTTCTCAGTCATTTTTGTTCGTCTAATGGACATTCCTTGTTTAGATAACGATGGAATCGTTACGCCCATAATTTTTTCTCGAGGCTGCACTCAAAATTTAATCAGATTTTTTGTTGGGGACAGAAAAATAACGAGGGAATAAATTGGTCTGAAGAGAGAGAGAGCGAAATTAGTTAAACAAAAAGTTCAATTATTGCCGTATTCCAAACAAGTGATTTTGTTACGGTGACAGTTTTCGGTTCTGAAACGGATCTTTTTCTATCATTTTGAGGGGTCGGGTTGCCATATTAGGCGGCATTTGCAAGACATTATGAGTTGAAAGCTGAAACTGAAACTCACCCACTATGTTCTCGTTCAGGCATCTTCTCATTTCAATTCCAGTAAGGTTTCCCTTTTGCCTGTGCACCGTATCGTAATCCCTGGGGGGTAGCAGAATGGGTGCGTGGATCGCTTTGCTGTCAGTACCCATTCCCAATTTCTCCCTCAGTTCAGCAGCCAAAGAGTCGTACAGATTGGTGATTCTTTCGCTCTGACAACCTGATCGAAACAAAAGGTATAGTTTTCCCGGATGACATCTGGAAGTTGACGGGAGAAAAGTGTCTTACCTCCGGAGGAACCCCCAGAGGACTCCGACGCGGGGGAGGTTGTGCTCCTCCCCTCCGAACCAGAACTGTTGACTCGTTTGGGGATGTTCACCCTCGGGACAGTCGGTAACAGTAACCCTTTCGCCCGCAGTCGTCCTTCGATCTCGTTCATCTTCTTCTGGTTCTCCGGGCGCAGAATGAGGGTCGTCAGCTGGTTCGTCAAGAGTGTGGCTGTTTCTTTGGAATCACAACGGTAGGCGTGAACATGAACGGGGCATCGCGTTACTGGATTGTATAGAAGCAGTATGCACGCAACGACGTCGTCTTCCTGAAAACACGTCAATTGCGGTTTGCCGTGGGTATTTCCAGAGATTTTACCCCGAAGAAAAGACACCCGAATGCTGCCGGGAAGATCAAAACCCGATATTAAAACCCGGTTATTTCGTACTCCGGGCGAACTTTGACAAAAAACAAACAGTCACGAACGTTTATTATACCTAAACCCGAAATTTTGAGTTGTGCCTTCTCATCTCCGCGCATTTATGCTCTCTCTCAGCTTTTATCATTGCTCGTTTTCACTTTCTTTTCTACTCACGCAAGTCGAAATTCGACTGAGGTTTATCTTTTTGCCGCCTCTTAACATCAACGTTTGATTTTACAAACATTACTCCGGGTGTTTTGAATATTTGCTTTGTTTACAGCACTCTCACTCGCGCCGTAAAGGTCGGCGGGGAAGAGTTCACAGCAGGAGGTGACATCACAGAGCGTAAAAATCAGCTGCACGTATATTCAGGCACACAATTTGGGAAGTAACTTTGTGAGAATCCTAGAGCATTGGAATGAGGAAGTTATCAATGAGAAGTGTTCACCCGTCTGCAAAATGTTGGAAACATCAAAACCGGTTCGCTCTCAGTTAACCGTCACTGAAACCCAATCCCACAACCTTGCAAAACTCATTTCGCCAATATCCCGGTGTTATCACGTGTAGAGAACGCCGAACCACGCGCTTAACGCCTAAACGACAAACAATGATTGCTGACGGTTTCGAAAGCATTGTTACCCTCACGAAACATCTCCAATGCGAAAGTCGGCGGCTCTCTTCAGATTGTCAACACTCACCTGAAGAACACAGGTGACCGCATGGTGGGGTATGAAGTGTTTTATTACGTCGTTTTTATTCGGCTTCTGCTCAGACTTTCCATCGCCTTTCGGGGAAAAAGACTTTGGGTTTATGCTGCTCAGATTCTGAATTATCTTCAGCCCCTTGTGGCTCACTTGCAGAGTGATCTTGAACGGTTCCACCGTCTTCTCCCTCTCGATGAGGTTCTTGAGAACGGGGGTGATGTACTCGGCGCCCCTCAACCCTTTCGATTCCTGCGCTCCCAAGAACCACACATAGTAGGAGGACTTCTTCGTGTCCCTCCGGATTTTATTGAGCAAGGCCATTTTGAATTTTCTCTCTCTCTCTCCGTCGTCAGTTCATCTTTCTATCCACTTCATGGCGGTTGTTCTCTGAAAATAAAACCTTAAATTAATTCACGGATTGTGGCACGCACGAACATTTTCCCGACTTTGGAACGGCGGAACAATGGCGCCATACACCGACATTGTTCTTAACAATACCTGCAAAGTGCATTGCAAAACTTGAGCAGGAAGTTAAGCTTTGTTAAAAACTCACATCATCGTTTTTTTCTTTCCAATATACAATTTTTTGTAGGCAAAACCTGACTTTTGCCATTTCAGAGTTCGAAAAAAAATTATCTACCGGTTCTTCTAATCTTTCCCGATTCGGATTAAATACGTATTTTCATTCACTGAATGAATGGATTTTTACTTTTTGAATATTTGAATTTCTCATCCTCCAAATATTTTAAGCTGAGATTTATTACACTCGCATAAAAGGATCGATTAAGCTCGAAATCGTAATTTTTTAGCAATTTAAAATTATCCACAGATGTCAGAACGCAATTACACGAGAAAAGAAAGAAAAATTCACGCACTTTTTTTGGCAGGAATTTCTTTTGTGATTTTTTTTTTTTGGTGGGAGAAACCGAAATCCGGGCAGTCACCGTCCTCGGACAGGAACCCGTGTCTGGTTGTTGAGTTAATTAGAGGGAATTAGAAAGGTGCCCCGGCCAATAACATTCAACGGGCGAACGTTTTGAAATGAGAAATTCCCCTGAGCGAAATAAATTTCGGCACTTGATTTCATTTTTCTCTGAATGAGCATCGGCCGAGATAGTATTTCTTAAAGACATAATTATCATATTTCCTTAATTTTAAAAATATCAGGAATGTGAAATTAAATATTTAATCTCTTGACAAGAAGTTGAGCTATTAATAAGACCCAATGAGAAAAGGAATTTAGGTTATTCATGAATACAATAAAACGCTTCGTTTAAAGCGTTCCCGGTTTCTATTTTATATTATTAACGCGTTGGCGACAGCATTCTTTTTTTTTTCATTCCCACTCAACCAGAAGATATGAGAGCCTTTCGAATGTTCTCAACACCGTTTAGACTTGAGACCTCGACCCGATGTCCTTAGCAGTGGAAGTAGTCCGACCGGTGCTTTTCATAACACACCTCTGGTCATTCTGGTGGAGTTTGCCTTCGCCAGACATGTTATGATATAGAGTGGCCGCGAGCAGGTGTGGAGAGGCACAACAGAAAATAGGAGAGCCCACATTCCAAATGAGGTCTATGCTAATGCATTTAAACGTGTTTTATGCGCGATTGCTGCACTTATCGGGGAAAAAGCAATAAAAATAATTGTCGTGTTAACATAGCAGAAAAGAATTTTAATTGCATATAAGTTAATCTCCTCATGGCAGAAAGAAAACGGTATTTTGTATGCAAAAAACTTGGTTGCACAAATCCTCCAAAATGAGGACCACTCAAAAGTGACAAATGAGTTATTCATTTGCGAGGCTTTTCAGTGTGTGAAACAAGGGCTGATGATAACTAACTCTAATTAGCCAAGTTCAGAAGTAGAAATCAGACGAAGTGGCAGACATGTTAAGATTATCCAACCAATTTTCGATTCCCTCGAGCTCCGCCGACAGCATTGCGTTTATTTTAAATATAAAAGTTGCCGTCATTCATCGAATAAAGTGTTTAGTTAACCTCCTTTTACTTAATAAAATTAAACTAAATTGTGATCGTGATAAATAATGATATTTTAAATAAATTATGAGAACTCGTGTGGACTTTGAGGAGTTACGCAGGAACGACTTTCCAAGAAGAACGACTCTTTCGAAAGAAATCTCGAGAATGTTCTATGGTATATACTAAGAAAACCAAACTGAAAATACTAACAAAATAAATGATAAGGATAAATATGAAAAATATAATAAGTATAAAATATTAACCCTTTGCGGTGGTATAAAATTTGTGTATGGGTATCTATTGGTCGGAATTAATTTGTTTGGAAAGAGCAGAGATACATATACATAATATTCAGTAATATTTAGTCATATTTTAACAAGAGAGAATCTCTAATTACTCCTAAATACAATTTAGAAAATATTCTTTGGAATTCTACAATTAGTTTTTGTGCGATGGAAATGTGTAATAGAAATTGAGGAAAAGTTTAAACTGATATAGGAATGCATACAGTATAAGATTAGTATATATTCGTATAGTTCCTTGCTGTGGTGGCTGAGAGTAGACATACGACCGCAAAGGGTTAATAATAAATAATATAAATAAATAATACAAACAAAACTAAATACTAAGAAAACTAAAAGTACCATAATGCTGAACATAAGAAGAAATTTACATTTTCTGTTAATTAGAACAACCCCTTCTGTACCAAAGTACTGGTAGCAGAAGTTCGCCAGTGAGATTGCACAAATCGTTCTAAAGAAATCTTCCTTTTCATTACTCCTCTTAACACGGCCATCTTCTGATACATATGGTAAACGGTTCTCATTACACCGTGATGATGTAAGTCACGGCTAACTTCCTTTCTCAAATCTCTTGTTCCTAAAATCCCACTTTCAAGGATAATTGTTCCGAAACTGAGTGATATTTTGAAAAATTATTTCCTTTAATTAACTCAGATTCAGTTTGTGAAAGAAAACTAAAGCACAGTTGTGAACTGAACCCTTTCCTTCGTCTCAAATGAAAAATGGTTTTTTTCTTCCCGAATTGTCTAGCATTGGCAGTCTTTGGAGAAAGCCCCGGGCTCAACATAAATTTGGTGTGAAGGTTAAATAATGACCTCTCGATTAAGAAAAGAACTTTTCTATTACTATTAAAAAAGGAATACGCTGTCGAGGGGATTTAAAAAAAAATTGCGAAAGTTCAGCTTTCTGACACTTCCCGAACGCATTCGCAATATGAGTTCCAAAAGCAGCGATTGAAAGTTCATTTCTTAAAATCTCTCTCGGTAGGATGTGCTCTGAAAAAGAATCGTGCTGAGAAAAATGCAAGTAAATAAAAGGTGAAGGATACATAACTGAACAAGGTGAGCGATGCAAAAGAGCAGAAAAACGAAGGCCGCGAAGCTTCTTTTCTGCTAAATACTTTATAAAGCCGGTTGATAATCATCAAACTCCCTTTTTAGACAAATTAGATTTTCTTAACAGTGTGAAATATTTTAAGTCGATCCTACTCGAATTGGAAATATGGAAAGGAGACCCATAGTGAGTCTCAATAAAGCGAAGAATTGCGATAATATATAAATTCAATCGACATTTCTTTCGCATGTGGTCTTCCACTTTCGAATCCATTCATTTGCAACTTCCATTCGACCTTCGAAGTTTTCCCTTCGAAGATTCTCTTCGGCCCTCACTCATCCCCGAAGGGTAATTAGAACGCCCAATATTTGTGCATAATGCACTCACTTGCAGAAAGTGCTTTATAGAAACTCACGCTTGGCAAAGCCACCGTGTTTTTTACGAAACGTTTCGGTTCTTGTCACGTCTGCGGCTTCCTGTTACAAAAAGGTACAGTAAAAGCATTTGCATGTAAGAATACTTTAAAGTACGACTTTTTTTTATTTTCAAGTGTCATCGTCACTCACTGGCAGAATCGCCAACTCGAAGGACTTATCTTTTCCTACCATTCAAACCGATGTTCCCATGGAGAGAAACTTCTCAAAGGCTCGTGGGTGGTATGATGTCGGCAGAATTAAATAACCCTAAATTATGCTCCGATTAGGTTTATTTTACTGAGAATTATGCAAATATAAACACAGGCTCTGCAAATTACCGATGTGTTTAAAGCTCTGTTTCGTTTTACTAATTTTTTTATTGTGTAATTGAATGCAGCATTATACTGTTAACAGAATGTCTTATTTATCAGATCATTCTCCTCCCCTCAGTTCTACGATATCTTTCCCAGTGTTTCATCCCTTTATCCGGTTCCGGATAAGTTCCGCCAGAGGAACTCGAGTGACAAATAATTACCGTTTTGTAAGTATAACGGTATTTCGTCCTGCGGCGCTGATTCGGTTCTGCTGAATGAGGAGATGCAACGGCCGCCCAAATCCCACTTTTTTTCAGGAATAATGGGTGAGAATTCCCATTCGAAAGGG
Source organism: Brueelia nebulosa (assembly GCA_028293925.1). Classification (NCBI taxonomy): domain Eukaryota; kingdom Metazoa; phylum Arthropoda; class Insecta; order Psocodea; family Philopteridae; genus Brueelia; species Brueelia nebulosa. Next base: position 519,921 of record JAQIBA010000049.1, read on the forward strand.
TTGAGAATTTGCGGTCGGCCGTTGCATCATTCTCGTGAACCGCAGAAGAAACGAGCTCTTTTATGTTTTCCTTCCGCGAAGAGAGAACTCTGACCCAAAAGTCAGAGAGGAGTGGAATGCATAAAAATACCCATTAGTAATGAAATTACATTACATTAATTTGTACTTAAAGTCGAGAGCGAAAATAAAAATCTAATAGTGAATTTTTTAAATGTCAAAGGTCCCGTCGAACTGTCTCCTTTGACCGCAACCTGTACGAGTAAGAACCTCCCATTGCTCAAATCATCATCAGCCTGGCGACTAAACAAATATTAATTTTCATACAGTGTAGAAATTACGTAATAATTCATTAAAGGAGCGAAATGAGAATTACCGTTGAAGTGACACGAAGCAAGACGTCAACGAAGACCGTTAATACCGGTGTGGTGCGCTGTCAAGAGGACGTTGACATTTGATGCCCATGCGGATGTTACCCTCTTCACCAGTCGCGGGCATTCGAAAAGCGAAAGAAAATGTGAAAGCAGACGATGGGGAGAAGGTTCGTGATGAGGATGAGAGGGCAAGTGCCATTTAGAAAGCCCGGAGGCCTGAAAAGGGGAACCTTGGGCATCGGCGAATTGACAACCCGAATGGAAATGCCCGATTAGGTACAGCTAAAATATGGGGTCACGTGAGTTATGCAGATTGTTTTTTGTTTCGTGAACGGCCATTGTTGCTCCATCTTTCCAAGGACTTAATTGTTGCCGTATAATCTTGGCTAATTCGGGGCTCCCAGGTTTTGCAATTCTCTGAATAACGACTCCTTGTCGCGGGGCCCCTCTTCCTCCCGGGGGGCGCACACCCAACGCGTCCCGCCTTTCTCTCCCCGAGACATCATTAAGATCATTACCTTTATCCGGGGTTTAATTACGTTCCTAGAACGCGGTAATTTCAGACTCAATAATTAATAAGATATGCTAATTTTTGCCCTGGGAATTTCTTTATGTTGTCAATGGCGGAACGTAAACAAAAACAAAACGATCGACAAAAGACAGATGGAGAGAGAGAGAGAGAGAGAATGCAAAAGATTTCTTCAAATTAATTTATCATTTAGGAAAGTGAAACCGAGATTCTGGCGACTTTGTGCTCGAGCATGATATTCTGAATAGCAGAAATCGAATGGAAAGCGTGGCGAAGACGGGGTTGGAGGGGACGTGAGAAAGAGTAATTGTCAGTCCTTCTGGTCAGGAGCTTTCGGCTCGGAGTGGACGGCCTCCAAAGAAGAAGTAAACAAATGGGACTGATAATAAAAGCAAGAGTTCCTGCCAGGAACTAACGGTACCTGCGGGACAAACCTCTTATTTGCGGGACGACGTTTGTGAGTGTACAGAACACCAAGTCCTCCCTACCCAATTCTATGCTAATCACATATTCTTAATGTAAAGACTCTGACAGCGGTATCGACTCGATCTCGAATCAATCGGACAGAACTAATTGCTTTACTCATTGAGAGCCTTTTTCAATGGAAACTCAACGCCTTCTGATTCTTCGCTTTTGTGTTAAGATAAACCTCTTTTTTCAGTGAGAGGGCGACCAACAGCTCCGGCAGCAAAGGTACGGTACCGCTTAAAAGTATTTTGACAGTACAAAATTTAATAGTTAATTATTTTAGGGTTAAATTATTTAGTTATCAATACTATATATTTCTCGCATTCAAATAACAAAATACACAAAACATAACATTCTTCTTGGTCTTCTGCTTTTTCTATAACACTCTTACATTGTCCTATTAATACTCTTCTATAATTCTAAACATAAACTCGTTGTTTCTTCTGTTATATAATTAATATTATATTTATAAATGTGAGGACTGTTGTAAATCATTTAACGAAAGCCAATAAAATTTCACTTTGTATGTAACTCTTACGGATGCAAAAGGAAAAATTTTGTACTGTCAAAATACTTTTGAGCGTCTCTGTAACTTAAATATTCGACCAAATGAATTCGTTTAAATTACGAACGTATTATAAAACAGATTACTGCTATTCAAATCAACACAATACCAAATCAACACTCACCGAAGAACTAATTTATCATCTTGAAATAAAAATGTATTACAACTTATAAAATTACTAACGGTTATTCTTCGGCGGAAATTGGTTTCTTTAGGAATGTACACTTAAGACTCTGTTAAATTATTAATTAAAAATTAGAGAGAGACTCGTAAAAAATTTTGCAAAGGAAAAGCCGAAGTTAGAACAGATTAACAATTCAGTCCGAAAGCTCCAACCGACAGATTCTGAACATTTATACAAATGCAGTCGAATTAAATAATGATAAAACGACTGCGGAGTTTTTTTAACTGAACATATTTGTTCAGTGGACTTGTAAAAAGAATTAATGATCCCAAAAAGACGAACATGCGATGACTATGGAATTTCAAGGAAAACGAAGAATACGATGAAGATCCAAAATTAATGTTGTGGCGACGGTGAGAAAAACCTTGAAAAATTAGCACAAAAGTAATTAAAATGCTCATTTTCGTTGTATAACGAGTCGAGAGGGGCCTTTCGAAAAAAATTTAAGGCCAGCCTCGACCGATGCATGGCCTGCCCATAAGACCTCATTGCAGAGAACGAACATACACTGATATATTATTACCATAATTATTTCGTTCCTTTTGCCCCGAGTTTTCCTTTGGTGCTTTACGTCAAACAAGTCTATTACGGGTTTCTATTGTCGAGGAATTTCCTAATGGTTTGAAAACTTTTCAGATCACCGCCTTTTGATCTTTTCCGTGGAGTGAACATTCTGACAGTCATTCCGACCGCTCCTGGATGAAAAATAATGTACGCTTATATGGAATTCGTCCCCGTGTTTTCGCAAGTCGTCGGAGCCACGGGTTAACAAGTCACACCATCTTTGAACCGCAATTATATAAATAAGCAAAAGGTATTCGGAGAGAACACTGAAAGTAATAACGATTATAAAAAATGACATGCGATTAGACGGTCTTAAAGGCAGTTGTTAATAATTTCGTGTTTGTCCCGCGTTTTGAGATTCATTCGTAATTGGCCGGATGAAGAAGGCAGAAAGCAGCGATCAAATGCCATTTGGCAATTGTTCGGTGAATAACATTTTGGGAATAGCGTAAGTGTTAAAGAGCTTTATAATGTCACGAATAAAACGTTTGTCTTGATTTTTAAGCTCGTGACTTGGCTCGATATTTGTATAAAATTTCCATCCGCAATTGTCTTCGAAAGTCAACCAAAAAAAAAAATGGCTTTCCAATTTGGCAGAATTTCCCCTTAATGTCACCCTTTTATTAACGAGTCGAGATGAGGAGTCATTTGTGATTTATGAAGGTCAAAATTAATTAAAACATCGGGAGGTCTTGAACCAGTAGATCTCTCCTTTCGGTCATGCTTTTCCTGAAAGTGCACACAGTGATTTCGGTATCTTTCACCGCGGTAACGGTCGGTGAATCCATTTCTGTGATGGGAAGCGTCCATTCTGAGGGTGCATCGGTGCGAGCGATGTTCTATAGAACTCGGACATGACGGGAATATTTCATGGCGGATCGGCCACGAGGTGGTCATGCAGTGAAAACCAATCTCAGATGTTGCGTCGTCGCACTTCTTTTGCATTCGAGCAAAATTGCATAAGAAGAACCTGAGGAAATCTCACCGAAGAAGAGCTCACGATAATTGGCCATTGTTATAAATTCAACCCAAAGGTTATCGAATACTGTGGGTGAAAGTATCGATCAGGCAGCATTCCTACCGGGGACTCTCATTAGATGCACTTGTTTAGATCCGGCAACTCACATTTTACACCAGAAGTTCAATTGCTGACGACTCATGCAGTAACAAAAGCAAAACAACTTGAAATTAAATAGGAAGAAATCAAAGTTCATTCGGACGGACAATCAATCGTTGGCTTTTCATAAAATTAATTAATAATAAATAAACCCATTCGGTCAATTCCCATCCCTTTGTAAAGCTTTTTTATTATCATTTCGAAAGAAATATTATGAGATCTCTTCTGAAGTCTTTGCAGAAAAAAGGAAATAAGTCGAATATTATTCCCATAATTGTTCTCTTAAGAGAATTAAGCGGTTGACTTGGTTTTGTGTCACCCACTGACCCGAGTTTAGCGCATTCATTAAAAATCAATCTAATTGCGATGTGGATTGTATGCAAAATGTGGGAAGCCAACTCGAACAAAAGCCGCTGCTGAAAGACATAACATAAAATATCTCCGTATCTTTCCACTCGAAGACGTTCTGATTAAAGGCATACGTCGCTGTCATTTTATGCGATATATTATGCGAGTTTTATGGTTTCTTTTATGAATTCACCTCGGTATCGTTTTCTATTCGGGTTTCCAGTTGAAACCTGCCTTCACTTCCTGCAAGAGTTACGAAAATTCGACCTCATATGTCGAATCAACTGTGCAGAAAAGTCAAGTAAAAATCTCATGGCGAAATCTAACCAATGAGGCATTTAAACGCAAAATGTTGTGCATTATAACGGACGCTTTCAAAAAATCATCTACCAAATGAAGAACAAATAAGAACACGGGTCACATAAACGAGCACATTGTTGCACTCATCCGAGCTGAAGACTGACAAAAAATTTACCGGCTAATTACCAAATCCATTTGCCATTTAAGATGGCACAACCAGATTTAATTGAACACAGGTTTCAAATGGAGTTTAAGACCTTACTTAAGTGGGCTCTTCAAAGCGAATCAATGGGAGTTTTTAGGTTTATTATTTTTGTGAAAATCACCGATACTGTTTTATTTCAACTAAAGCCTATAAAATTTTATTAACCGGCTGAAGGGAAAAAACGTGTGTTGATTTTTACTGCTCCGGTAAAAGGTTGAAAATTGTTTTACGATACAAATAAAACCAAATTTCGTCTTTGCTTTCATATATATTTCGAAACTCGACCGGAATATGATTTCATATGAAACATAATCTTGGATATCAGTGTCTGTGATGATTTCACTTCTACTGGCAAGTCACCACCCTTTTAAGATTGCTGAAATCACCCTTTAAAATGTGAAGACGTCAGAAAAATGCATTCATTATTTATTAAGAATCCTAAGTTTTTAACCCTTTTCGGTCGTATGTCTGCTCTCAGCCACCACAGCAAGGAACTATACGAAAATATACGAATTTTATACTGTATGCATTCCTATATCAGTTTAAACTTTTCCTCAATTTCTATTACACATTTTCATCAACTAATACAATTAGAGATAATAAAATTTAATCTAAACAAATATTTTCTAATTTGTATTTAGCAGTAATTAGAGATTCTCGATTGTTAAAATATTACTAAATATGACTAAATATTACTGAATATTATGTATATGTATCTCTGCTCTTTCCAAAGAAATTAATTCCGACCAATAGATACCCATCTCCAAATTTTATACGACCGCAAAGGGTTAATCCACAAAACTTGGAAGAAAACAATCCGGGAGAGATGCGTAAAGATTACAGCATAGAGAGAAAGTATTGGAAAGTGAAAATAATGCAAAAAAAGCTCAAAACTAACAAATTAACGAGTGGGAACCAAAAATAAAAGAGCAATATCACAGACATAACGATCGAATTGAAGTAAAAGAAAAAAATCATCAAAAAAGGAATACAAAAGCGAAAGATTATGATGAATCAACATTAAGAAAATAACAAGAATAGTAAAAAAAATATTAAGATAATATTAATTGAAAAATAAAACCATATAAGAGCTGAATTAAATTAGGTTTGAAAAGTTAACGAGGAAGAGGTAAATATCAAATAAAAATGATGGAGAAAACCGGAAATAACTGTTAATAGAATTAGAGAAAATGAAAGAAATAAATTGAAAAATAAAATATTGGAAGGAAAAAGAAAAATCAAAAAAATTACTCAGTAATTGCCTCAATTCAAATTCTTAAAAATTTCCTCAATTTTGAGATAAGAACGCTTATAAATGGAGATATTTAGATATTATTTTAATATAATCATGTTTTTTAAAATTTTCATCTGTAGAAAAGAAAGATTTCATCGTTTTAAGATATGACAAAATAAATTATTATGTTTCGACGATGGAAAATATTTATTCGATTTATTTATACGAAAGATAAATCCGTTGGATTAATGTCCGCCATTGGAAACGATATGTTCGGTTTAGACAGAGAATTAATGAATTTCAGTTTTAAGCTCACAATTGCTAGACAGGTAAAAAAAGAAGTAATTCTGATGATCGTGGTGTGTGATTACGTGACGTTTTGCAGTCTTTATCGGAAAAGGTTTACGACTTAAAAGGAATTCGAAACCCCATTTAAGTTCTCATTGTCTTCCAAAGCAGAAGACGCAGACAGGGAAGCCATCAAAGAAGTCAGGTTCGCGGGCGAATGGAATTTATTCGCGAGCTCAGCGGCGCCATTTCGGAGGTTCGACAAAAAATAATTTAATTTCGGTATTCGTCCATTTGAAGAAGCAAAACCTCTTTTGAGAGTCAGTCAACAAATGTATCTTTCGGCTTCCGTTAAATTGTAAAAGCGTGACCGAAGGAAAAACCGGAGTCGACCGCAGCAATTCGCCATTAATTTAGACCGGAGGGAGTCAAAGCAAAATTAAATAAAAAAAAACCGGGCAGAAAGAATTGCTTTCTCCACCTCATGTCAACCTACCGGGAGCGCAATGGGTTCACTTGAAACCGAGGAAGCCACTCGTGGATTTTACTCGTTTGCTATTCAATTCATGTTCGTATTTCTAGAAAAGGGAAACCGCTTTGCATTACCAACGAGCAACTGCGAAGTGTTGGGTGCGCCATAACATATAAAATAATAGAAAGTTATTAAAATATGAATTAAATATATCACGATTTTTTCAGACTACTCAGGAAAAGTATTAGCTGCGATCGAGTTCCCTTCGGTGTGAGCTGTTCAGACACCTCACAGAGAACCGCCCGAGAAAAGTTGAATCCTAGAAAGTGGATTTTCGCTCTCACCTTCATGTTTGGACTTATGTTGAAGCACAGTGATCGGACCTTTTCATAGACTAATGGAAATCCATATGCAATCCCACAAACATCAACATGAGGTTCGTCTTAGAGGTAAACTCTAATCCGTTACTCTAAGCCGTTACACTCTATGGCCTCGTCTGCCATAGAGGTTTACTCTCTCGATGGCAATCTCATTATGCAACACGACAGGAATGAGAATGGCGTGAAACAAGAGGTGAAATCGTAAGGGAAATTCGGTGGGGTTCCCGAGAAACTAAAGAGGACTTGATATCTTCTTAATCGTCTTCCTTTAGAGGTGATGTTAACCGTTGCATTCCTTCAGACACCGTAAAAAGTTTGATTTTAGTCATCGAGGGTACCTTCTGTGTTACACCAGATAGGGTTATAAGGCAAGAAACCGTTTCTAAACTCGGTCTCATTTTCAAGTTAAAGGTGAGATATAAGGAGGAGCATAAAAGATAATAAACATCTTCTCAAGTAAATGACTTTGAAAGAATTTTAACGTTAATAATCAATAGGAGAGTTTTAAGCTTTGGAGTTTCAAAATCAAATAGCATTTCCAGATCTTTTTGGCCGATTGCGCCGTCTGAGCAAAAAACCGAGGCCAATTATTTAGGATTTGGAATTGCGTTAAATAAAACCAGTTGTGGAAGCGAATTGCGCTGCTGGCATTTGGTTGTAAAACCACCGACTGCTAATTAACCGTTCCAATACCTTTGATGGTCTCCTAAACTGCATTATTCTCTTTTCGACAGAGGGAAGTAATAATAGTCGTTGAGCATTTATGAAATTCGGATCTTTCTCACGACCGACCAGAGAGATAAAATGTCTTGCACCGAGTTATATCTAATTTGTGTCGTTTTACCATGTTCTTTTATTTAATTACCATTCGCAATTTTCAACTGCTTTTAGAGGCGGTCACGCGATGACATGGGTGAAGCTTTTATGGTCCATCCCATCCACCCCATTCAGAGATAGTCTGACTGACCTGCTGTTAAATTACTTTTCCTTCATTACCGATCTGCAACGCTTAGAAACAAAACTAATCCGAGCAGTAAAAGAATTCTCGAATGAAACAATGGGGACCTCCGCAAAATGCACACTTCTCCGATATTAATTTCGGTTTAATTTCTTCACTGATTTACATCGGGAGGTCAAAAATCTCAACCAAATCACGGTTCGTCCAAGCATTCTATGAAATTCATGCTTCACTGGAGGTCTGCATAAATTCCGTAATAAATACGTGCTGTGGTCGAAAGTGCTTGGGATCAATTATGTCGACGTTCGATGGGTTCACTTATTGTGGAAAAGTGTCCCTCCGCTTAAAAAAGAAGGACTTCATACAAAAATATCGGTTTATTACAGCTCAGCAAAAGAAGAAAAGGCTGGTCCAGTCAGATTAGCTCGAAAATTAATACATAAATTCCTACGAAGTTGAAACTTCGAATTGTTCAGAGTATAATTATATATTTATTAGTTTCATTCATTTCTCTAATTTGTTCTCCCAGTCTTGGTATCATATCTAATCTCTTCAGTATTTCTTCCATGTTTTTGTCGTTTTACTCCCTTTTCGTGGGTGTCATGGCACTTCGTTTGAAAGCTTGTATAACCTGCTCCTCTTCTCTCGTTCTTTTCATCAACTCATCTGTTCTACTGAAACTGGATTTTACTTTTCCTGGGGATCCTTTTTTTACGTTCTGTTAGTAACGCCTTCATTTTTTTGAGAGATGATAAGAAAAAAATTACGAAAGGCCGAGCACGATTCAACAAGGCCGGAAAATATTCGAGTATAATTATATAGGGCTACAAAGTGTCCTCAAAAATCCAACTTTTTAAATCGTTATTTCTCAGAAACGGTTGCTCTTAGAAAAAAAGTACTCATACATTTTTGTAGATAATTTCATTCTGTACAATTTTTGTCTGAGCTATTTTCACGATAAAACTTACCATTTTCCTGAAAATGGCGAAAAACTAATTTTTTTGCCTTTGACCCCGCCATTTTTTCCTGTCATCGGATTTTGAAATTTTATGTATAATTTCACCAACTTTCGGCTTCTTAGGAATTTATATATCCTCGAATGTCTAATTTAACTGGACTATTTCGGCAAAAGAACCAATCACAGGATCGAATCCCGTTCTTCCGTCTTTCATTAATGAATTTACGATTCAATATGGTTTTTTTTTTTAAATCTAACTGCCACAGGTTCTCCTTCAACGTGGATTTTCTTATTTACAAAAGTAAACAAGCGCGTGAGAAACGGAATTATGTTGAAAGGAAAGAATTTCTTATTGGTCCGTAAAGAGGGGAAATTCGGCGATTCCATTGTAACCGCACCGGCTGACTTCCTCCAAAACACTCTCGAAGATACACAAGGTAAAGGTCAATTCCGCTCTAATGAAACCATTTCAAAACCCCTGCAATAATGATAATAACAATGGGAATTTAGTCTTTCTTTAATGCACCCAATACAAAACGAGAAGGTATTTTTCTCCTGAGGGCGATCCATTGTTTAAGACAAAGTAATTTAATTTTATTTGCCGCAAAATTAGGTAAATTCAGCCGGATTTATTAAACAGTTCACTTTTCTGTTCGTTCTCAAAATAACTTTCATTCTTGGCAGTTTCATTTAAACCCATTCAGAGAGAAGTTTTCGGAGGGTAAAATTATTCATTGATATGACGATGCGGATTATAAAAAAACACATTTCAGGCACCGTTGTTTAAAAATTTTCCACTTTACTTGCAGGTTTCCAAAATTAATGGCAAAAATAATTGCATTCTTGCGGACCGAATGGATATGGGTGGTCCGGGAGTCACCATTTAAATCGCCTTAACCGGTAACTGGCTTCCAAAAATATACCCGGAGTCGGAAGCACCAATGGCGATGCATTTTTTAATTCTAATTTTATTTTACTGGGAGAAAAAATATTCAAAAATAGAGAGGCGATTGCAAAACTCTGACTGAATAAAACTTTACCACCCTCAGATTGGGGGTGCATTGAGGAAGTAGATGACCTTGAAGAAAATTGGTTAAAAAGGTTTCCATCGGAAGGTGTACGCCCAATAGTAATGTTTTTTTTTTTTTTAAGAAATCCATTCACTCAAAAATACTCGTAATAAGTGGAGGTTGTGAAAAGAGAAACCGCATTTAAACGCCATAAACACCGAATTTCAATCGGCAAAAAATCTGCCTTCTCTGCCCTTAATAATCTATAAATGATTTTTCATTGTAACGGTACATAATTTGTTTATTGAGTATATTATCATTTGTGCGAAAGGAAATGAAGCCAGGCAAACCTGAACCGTTCTTATTCTAATAAGCTGCTAAATGAAAAGGAATGAAAGGGAAAAGACAGAAGCTGTCCTTCAACGGAGTTTTGGTAAAAATAGCGAAAGTCAAATCGTAATGATAACTCGGCCATCCGAATAATAAATTTAATTCTGTTTTGAATTAATCAAAATTTTCAACCCCTGAAAATAATTTTGTCTTTTGAACGAATGGCTGCCGACAACATGAAAGGAATAACTTTCTTATGAGGAAAAATTTATAGCGCACTTAACTTCACGGATGACAGTGTGTTTCCCTTTCAAAAGAAACGAGGGATGATTTCAAGGGCACCATTGTATACTTCGTTAAAGAATCAACGGAAAAATTTCATTTATAAATTCATTTCATTTGAAGTTTTGTTTCATAAGCATTAGTTATAATTTCTTTTTGAAAACTGTATAAAATTCAGTTACTGTATTGTTTTGACAGCGGTCGACCCCTCTTATGCGAATATCAAAGCTAAAAAACATTTTTACGGGATTTTAATGTCACAATAACTGTTAAAACCACCGGAGGACCGCTCATTATTTAGCCCATATCAAATAAAACTTACACAATTGGGGGGGTGGGATAAGTGTTGCGGTGACTGATATCCAAAATGTATCCAAAAAAGAAGAGAATAAGTGAAGCGGCGAGAAACGGTTTGTTGTTACTCACACAACGCGACCGAAGGTACTGAACTTCGGGACGATTAGACCTTCTAACCGGTTGCAATCAACTAGGTCTTACCCGCAAGCTATTGTTGAATGCCATCAAGAAGTGTTCTCGTGGTTGGAACAGGTACTTGTTCCAAGAGCCATCTGCATTAAAAGTCGGCAACCATTTTTAATTAACTCCTGCACCTTGTACTGCTCAAGCAAAATGTCTTTCCACAGTGAGTGTGCCCCTAAAAATTATTTTTTTGGCAATTTTCGTTTTGTTACCATAAACCAGCGATGGCCAACCTTTCACAAAATGGGGGCCACAGTTGAGTTTGGTGTAATTTGGAGGGCCACAACGTATGCGAAAATTAATAAGGATTTTTAAAATTAGTTTTTACTCTCTTCTCATTTTCCCGTTTTCCCTTTTTATCTTTCTTCTCATTTCCTTCTTTTCTCTATGTTCTTGCTCTCACGGCTATTGCCTTTGCCTCTTTTTTCCCACTTTACCCTTTTTACATTTTTATTTAAGCAGTCCTTTTGACTTATATGACCGAATGGATTCGAAAGCGTAAATTTAAAATTTTGCCGAAAGAATTTAAAACTGAAGTTATTCTCCCATTGAAAGTTATTCTAATATTAGATTAACCCCTTATTTAAAAATAAAAATGGATTAAAATCACCAAATACGTATGTGAATACAGGAATAAAAGAGCGGGCCACATACAACACCTTCACGGACCGTAGGTTGGGCATCACTGCCATAAACAAAAAAAAACCAGACGTTCATAAAGATTCAAAATTTCTGCACCGGTGAATGACGCTTATAAAATAAATAACCCTTTTAAATTTTTAAATAAATAAATAATTTATTTCATAATTTAATTATTGATCTCGTTTACATAAAATACAACTATTTTCCAAAAAAAGACCAAATAACACACCTAATTTGTTAAGTAATAATCGAATTAATCTTCACATAAAATTAACATATATTAGGATTTTTAAATGCTTAATTAAAATGCTAAAAGACAATAAATGATATAAAAAAAATATAATGGGTTATTACGTTTTCTTATGTATCATTATACCCTGAGAGTCCGATTTCCATTCATTTCCGTTGAATTGTCTCAGTGAATATCTCAGGTTAAAAACACCATTGCATTCTTCAGTATTGTCAATAAAATTTTGGAAGATATTTATTAGAAAATCAAAGCCTTATTTTCATTCTGTGATTTTGCCAAAAAAATTATTCGTAACTCATGCCAATTCTTAAGAAATAAAATCACATTAAAGTGTTATTTATGATAATGTTTTTGGATGTTTTTGCAACGAATAAATAAATACATAAAGATCGTTTTTAATAAATCTCCTAATTAAATGCCTACTCCTTAAAGAATGTTTGATCTATAAATAAAATCTCTGAGCACCACAGAGAAGACACGTCATCGGATCAAATTCCACTTGAAAGCTTCATCAGGTGGTCATTGCTTCTTTATTTCTGAATTTTGACAGCAATAACATCATTAAAAGTGTTCTTAGGCATCTTTTCATCTTATCCCAGTATGTTCCCTATAAAACGGAATAACAAAACTGCAAAGCTTTCCTGTTAGGAATAAATACACGCTTTAGTCAGTCACAGATAGCGATCAGAAACAATGAATCACCAATCTTATCTCAGAAAATATGCCAATTGCACTAACGTGATGCCTCAGATGATTTGAAATTAAAAAATACAGGGTAACATTCTTGCTAAGTTACAAATATAACTTTTCACATTTAAAACTGTTTCACTATTGAATTACAATATAGTTTTAAAATGCAATAAGCACAAAAATAAACAAAAAATGTGATAATCATAGTTTAAGAAAAAACAAACACTTTACATTATTAGTTTGTACAGTATATAAGTTTTTCTTAACTGTACCTGAAGGACTGGTTCCCAATTGGTGGGTGAAAACCCACAAAGCGATACCGAAGAAATTACTCGATTAATTAACAGGAAAAATCTTCACTTCTGTGAAACCAAAAATATATTTTGTAAACCTTTAATTTACTTTAATACAAAATTATTTCATCTTTATAAAGCATTTTCAGTAAAAAATAAATTGGGAACCACCGGACTGTAGCATTTGAATTTCTTCACAGTTGTGATTTTATCTCCTCATTATTGCAAAGTTGAATAAGAATCATTTCAGTACAGTATTTTAAAGTATAAGATATTTTTAATTTTTCCCAAAATAAATACTGAAAAACAAAGACACTGATACTCAGAATTTTAAATAAATACATTAATAATGAACATTTACTAATTTCTTTTTTTTTTGATTAATTTGCTTAAGACTTAAAATGTCAGAGTAAATATCTATGATACATAAAACTACATTATAATTTGGCATTTTCCAAAAGTAAGGGAAATTTGAAGTAGACTAGAGTAAATCTTTGTATAAAAAAGTTCTATGACTTTTTATCTTATAAAATTGTTTACATAAGATCAGTATTAATAATAGAAATGCTTCTGCTCCCATTTTCAGAAAATTAACTTTTCAATAGTTAAGTTTTTGCAGAAATGCAACTCTGTATAGTTTTTAGGGTTTCCATAAATGTTCTTTGCAAAAAAATTACATCAAATTATAATTTATTCACACAGAATTTTGACTCATAGGAAATTAATTGGCTTTCTTAAGTTGTTCTCTTTCCTTCCTATCAATAATTGCCATGTTTTGGCATGCAATGTATAACTGAAGCAAACTTATAATGGTTTTGAGAAGCATAAATGGGGCAGTAATAATTGCAAGAAGATTAATGATCCCAAAAGGTCCTGAAGTGAAATGAAGGAGGTACAAACTTGCAAAAAACAGCTCATTTGTTGCACACATAAAAAATAATACATGTCTGTTTGTATAATACAATCTCATGATGGAATTTTCAGATGGGTCAACAAATTTATGTGAAGTTTTGCCTTGAAGAATTGACCTGTAACAAAATTAAATAAGAAATTATAAAAATAATTTTAATTAAAAATGAATAAATGAAATATCTTACGAGTGAAGATAGATCCAATGACAAGCAATATCAATCACCATAACCATTTGAAACCAAAAGAGATATTTTGGGTAGAAGTTGCTGAGAGTTACCAGAAGACCCATTGTTCCACATCTATCAGTTAATTGATCCAAAATTGCCCCAAATTTAGTACCTTAAAGAAAGTAAACATTATGAAACATTTGTTTTATAAGAAATAAATAGACAATTTATTTACTCTGATTATAATATCTTGCTGCATATCCATCAAAAGCATCCAAGAGAGCTGACAAAATGTAACACCACACAGCAATTACATGATTGGTTGGCATGTAATAGAATGAAATTATTGCTAAAATCACTCTTGCATAACCTGAAATAAATATGCTTCATTAGTCTGATAATTAATTATTAAAAGTTAACATATTGTTGAACATACTATTATTCATTGGATTGATTTAGATAATCAATATTTTGCCCTTAAGTACTGTTGAAATGAACAGTAAATAGTCTTTCAATTGTAATGAGATTATACAAAGTAATATATGGGTACAATAATACGAAAATTCATTCATGGAAAGAGAATTGATTCGAAAGATTAAATTTTTTACTTTGATGTAGTAAGTTCATCAATTTCTGTATAAAACGGTGAATATAATTACATTAAAACATTAAAATTTTAACCACTTTACATTAAATTTTATATTTAGTTTGAAATCCAAACTTGGGAAGACTACAAAGTGCATTTTTCATGTAATCTTTTAAAATATTTTTCGAGTAAGCAATATTATTAACCATTGATCAATCTAATTTCTTACCTATTATATTTGGTACGAACAAAAATATATTTTCTGACTCTGTCTTACTCATTTTTTCTTTTTTCTTAGAGTATTTCGTAAAAAATAAAAAGTCAGAAAGGTGTATAATGCCTTCCGTTGCAAGTTTTCATTTTGAAATTATTGACGTTTTATTTTTCTGCAAGATATCTTACTCTATGACATCTTGTTTTTTTTGCCGCTAAATTTTGAAAATAATTATTGATTTCCTCTAGGCATTTCAAAATTTTACAACAGTAAGGTTTATTATCGCTTTTTGGTTTATTTTGCCGTGAGAAGGAGATTTTTTTCAATTATGAATTAATTTTTTTACGACTTTTTGAAACGTAGATTTAAGTTCCTTAGTTTCAAAATTAGTGTGTCGTCTGCTACCAATGAATGTATCTAAATGAAATTGTAATGAAGTATTTTAAAAATTTAATTCAATCGTGATAAAGTATCAGTTGTTTTCTTTAATTACTGTACATCTTAAAGGAATATTTCCAAAAAAGTTATACTATAAGAAGTAAGTTTAAAACTCTTTTGTGTGACAAAGTTAGTTTTCACTTTCACCGCCAGGGAATAGATCGATGAAAATCAGTAGTGCAAATTTTTCCAGTTATTGGAAAAGCAGTTGTTTCATATCACAAAAAAACTAATTAAACGTTATGATTTTCTGTTAATGATTATTTGTATTATTAAAACATGAAGTTGTCATTATATATATTGTGTTTAAAAATATGTTGCGGTGGTGGACAATCATGAATTTCACGATTGAAGGGGTGTTGAGCTAGGCCTTTGTCCTTAGCAATATGGCGCCATGGCCAGAACAAGGTAACGAACCTAAAGCTGCAGACAGGAACAAGAATACTGACAATAGAACATCAGACAATTTAAAATCTAAATCAGAGCCACCTGAAGACAAGAAGCCATTAAAAGGGACTTCAAAGGAGGATCAGGTAAGATAATCGTTATTTGATGTCACCGTTCTTGTGGCTATTGCCACTCGGTCGTTGAACTTTTTATATAGATTTACACCCAGCCTGATTTGGCAGGGTAAATGAAAAATATGTAAATAAAGAAAACAAATACATGAAATACAAAAAATAACTTTCCATTATTTTAATATCACTGGTGATGATTAGAAATGTCTCACTGATGTATCTACTTTTGCAAAACTTTATGAAATTCTTTTGTCCTGTCAAAAAAATGTAAAATAATTGGAATTATGTATTTTCAAATGCAATGCATTACTGTGGTTTACTGTTTACAAAAGTTTCTTTACATAAACAGCTTGTGTAATTTATATAATAGAGCATCAGTTTGACAAATTTTTTTTCATTGCTTTGAGATTGTAGTTGTTAACTCTGAAGAAAGAAATGCAAACTTGTTAATAAAACTTAGTTTCTAAACTCATGAAATACAATATTAATATGAAGCCTGGGTTTGAATAATTTTCTTATGATAAAAAAAATAATTTAGAAAGTCTTCGTTTAGTTTTACTAAATCTAATAAGTTAAATTGATTCAGGCATATCATATATTTTGAGCAAGCTGAATTATGAATGAAAATTCACATGACCTGACTGAAAATGATTAAAGTAATCTATTAATTTTTTCATTGGCAAAGTAAATTGAAAAAAAATACATAATGTTCATCAGACCACATTGTGAGAAATGTTTGTAATTTATATTAATAAAGTTACAGACATTTTCTAAGGAAAAAATAAGTAAAACAGGGTTTTTTACCCAATTAAAAAAACATCTATTTTTACATTATTAAAAACAGTTTATTACTTATTAACTGATGCAGTAACTTAATGAGATCATATAATTATTAAGTATGTGGACTCTTCGGAACTGAAAATTAAACCAAATGAAAGTGTAGGATTGCAGTTATTAAATTCATTTTTCCTAATCTTTATTTAAATCATTGATGAGCAGTGAACAAAAACCATTTTTACATTAAAAAAACTAACTTTAAATCATTCATTTTAAACTCCATATTGACTTGCAAGAAAAAATTTTATAACATTTTAGGATTAATAAAATTTATTGAATAACATACAACAACTTGAAACTCATAATATTTTGCAATAATCTGAAAAATCTATGCATGTTTAAAGAGAACTTTTAGGTTTCTGTTAGAGGAAAAAATTACAAGAACTTTTTCTGATTTGATGAATAGTAACAAAAACTATAATTGTGTCAAATGTTATGCACCAGTAGGTTTGGACAAGGTTTCAAAGTTTTTTCCAAGCAATTTGTAGTTTTCCAGATAATGTGCCAATTTTAGTATCTCTGTTATATTTTTCATAGTGAAAAAAGCTTGGATTTTAATTTTTCAAAGTTTTAAATAAATGGTAAATTTTTATAATTTAATTTAATAATTATATTTTAATCATAACTAGTGTTAAAGAAATGAAAATTAAATATTACTGTATTTGTATGATTAAATAGTTAAAATATTTTTGGATATAGAGAGATGTATTTTTTAAAATTTGGGTTTAAGTAGGCTTAACAGTGCATTAAATTTTTTATATAAAAAGTTCACTGTTTAAAAATTAATAAATAGTAATAATTTGCTGGTATTTAATGTCTAAAAATTGATTATTATATATATAAATTATAAATAATTAACTTGTCATTATAAATAATTTTTGTAATAATATACTGCTCGATTTATATCGTATATAAGGAATGTAGAATCCAGGCATTGCAAAGAATTATTCTCTTAAATTTTTATAAAGACACGATGCCGGTTCTTTTTTAATTTTTTTTTTTGTTTTAATTGTGCAACGTTGCGCAGCTATACTTGTTGAGGTCATTCGACATCGAAGACTATTACTTGATATTGTGAAATGTGCAACACATTTATTTGAAAAGTGATTTTTCTAAGTGGCAACAAGCGCATGGGTTAGATTCAATACGAACGTGAGTGGCAATAGTTCTACAATAAGATCAAAATGGCCGCCGCCTTATGAGCGATTGAGGTTTCAGTAGTAATTCTTTTTGTTTTTTCCTGCTCATTTATAGCGGTGCGAATACGTGTAATTTATCATTATTCCGGTAAGACTTTATTATCGCTCTTATTAAAAAAATTCAGTTAAATTCAATTATTAATAATAAGTAAATTAATTTCGTTGTACGTCATGAAATTTTGCATTGTAATGGCATTTGTTGCAAATTTTTTTCCGTCACTCGCAAAAACCTCAAATGCAATTTGTTTTTTTTGGCACTATATTAGAAACGCGAATATGCCGAGTCTCTAATGTGAATTATGGATTTTTGTGAAAAAGTCACGTAAAATTAGAATCCATTTTTCAGCTGTTAATGGAAGTCAAAAAATAGGATTTTTCAATGAAGCTCGTGTTGTCCCGCCCTATGTATATCAAGTTACATCATGTCTTATCACCAGTTGAATCCTTTAAAAAAAATTTAGAGAATAATTATTAAATTTTTAAAGAAGGAACATTTTGTTTTATTCCTGTAACAGAATAAATTCCATAGAAACTTTGAATTTGACCTTAAATTTGTCATTCCCTGTAATTGTCAATTTTTAGAGGTTATGGTTAAAGCAGAATTTAAATTTTTAATATTTGGGAAAATAAAATTTCAATTAATTTGATAATAATGGTAATTTTTCAATTTTTATATCCACCAGAACATAAGTAAATAATTTTATGAACTGATTAATACATCAACTTTTGGAAATTTTCTCTAAATTGTATAAATTTTTTTTCCAGAGTGAAGCTAAAAGGAAAGATGTTCACTCCCTGGATGATGGACAATTGAAAGCATTGCTTGACGAAGCTATTCAGTATAAAAATCCCAAAGACAGAGAAGGAAAAAGCAAAATATTTAGAGTGAGTATATTTAATCTTTATTTTTCAAATTTGCTTTAGTCATTATTGAATTTGAAAGATACTGAACAATAATTGAAAAATTTATACAGATTGAATTGATATTGGGAAAAAAATTGAATGGGCAAAATCAAAATCTAAATTTGTTTATGAGATTATTTAGGAAAATTTTGTATTTACCTGTTTTTCTTAAAGTTTCCAGGGTTAGTCACATAATATGTGTTGTCCTTATAATTTTTTCAGAGTTGTCCTATGACATTCATTTATATGCATAATAAATGTTAATGCCTTACTTTCAAAAATCTTGCAAAGGATTTCCCTTTTTCAGGCAATAAAAGATTAAAATTTAATACATTTTATCTCATTTCAAAATTGGAATCTGAATTTAATATCTTTTTTTTTCCTGCATTATTTATCATTATTAAGTGGTTACAGTCCTTGCCTCATGCATTAATGTTTTGAATTGTTCTTGGGGAATTTAAAAGAACATTTAAAAAAATATGATCTGATAAAATTAGGTAAAGTAATTTGAGTAAATTTAATGTCTTCACATCAAAGATCTCTTAATAAATCTTTTCATTATTGAATGAAACAGTATGTTCATGTCACGACATGAAGAATTGTTCTTCCATTGATTTTTAATCAGAAAGGTCGTAGCTTCATATTCTTGTGAACATCTGGAAGTAAAAGTATTCTGACCGGAGGAACACACAGTCCATGAAAAATCAGAAAAAATTTGACGAACAGCCAAGGCGAGAAAATTACCGTTCCATATGAACACCATTGGGTTTAAAGTCGACAAAAAAGAAAGTATCACATCCTTTTGTAACCCCGGACATCCCCAAAATCCCCCGACTTCCATTTTATCAGGGCTGACGGGTCAAAAGGATGTGGTTTACCCCATTGGTCGATAATCATTAGTGAATTATTGTCTGGCAATAGCGTACGATTATTCCTTGGCCTTAGTACTCGACTCTTGAATTTAAGATTAATTCGTTGAGGAATGTCATTTTTAAGCGTTTGAGTTGAAGCAGGAGCAGTAATTAATTTATCGTTTTGCTCCGCAGTAAATCTCAAATAAAATGTCTCACTGACTTTCAATTTTTCGGTTAATTGCGGCAAAACTTGACTCGCTGTTAGTTCGGGCACTTTTAATGATTTAACAATTAGGTGTTAGTTCGAATATAAAAAAAAAAGGTGTATTTCATCGGAACCCTCGTTTCTCGACGTGGGTTTAGATTTTTTCATTCAGGGTTTGTTTTCGTTGTAGGAACTCCTTCAAAAAGTAGAAGCTGACGATAGTGATTGCAGTTATCCTGTTTTTGGAATCAGGGGAAGTGGTGGCCGGAGGGCATTAAGAAGTCGAGAAGGGAGCAAGGGCATAGCCGTTTCTGAAAGAGCATCTCGCGGAGGTTCACTGCAAAATATATTTGACGCCGCTTCCAGTTCTGAGTTTGATACGCATCACTCGGGTGGTAGGTTCTGCTCTTTTTAAACGGTTTTTTACAAATTACAACGAACTATTTCACGAATGTTGAAGTAAAAGCACTCGGTGGAGTCATAGAGGGACGAGCGAGCGGTTCCTGCTGTAGTGAGAATGACAGTGCGCCTTCTTGTTAAAGCTCTTTTTCCTTCGGGAATAAACAGGGGACTTTCTTCCTCGTGATTAAATTAAGATATTAATTCTTAACTTGGTTTCGCAGGAGCTCGCAGAAAAAATAAACGGCAAGGACCCGGTAGTTCTGTTAGTGCCCGCCAGAGGGAAGGCGGGTCGCTGCCCTCTAATGTGAACACTGGTTGGCCTTTGGAGTCATGGGTATGTATCTGACTGAAAGTCACGTGATGATTTTTTTTATTTTATGTTCAGTCATACTCTTTCAGACGAACACTTTAACTGCCGTTCGATTTGTTTCTCGTTGATAAAAATCCCTGGGATATATTTAGAACAGTGGTTAAACGGAGTTGATTTTAGTTTCGATAAATGAAGAAATGATAAAAAGCGATAAATGAGTTAATGCATCATTTATATCTTTAAAGACTTTGCCCTTTTATGAACCGTCTCTTTTGTCTTGGAGTAAAGGAAAACATTTGATAGATAACCGGCGACATGTTTTACTAAAAGTATTATAAATTCTTTTCTCGAGTTACTGATTATTTTTATACTGCTTTTAGGGGTTTTTGTTTTAAATTATCTCTTTTTTTTAATAATTTTGTTTCACGATTATTTTGGAAATTTCTTTCCGACTACTTCCCAGTGAATTAAATAAATTAGTAGAACTATTTTTCTTAAAAGTTAAAGTATTATTTATTTTTATTATTTCATTTAAGTCTTGTTAAAAATAAGTCTGATTGTCGGCGTCTAAAAATAAATTGGAAATTTATTGTTGTGCAGCAGTCAGATCAAATAAAAAAGAAAGGATTTGATCGGGAATCTCAACAACAAAACCACGTGCCCGCCAGTTTTGGCAACACTGCTTATTGTAATTCAAGCAGTGTTGCCATTGCATCTACTCAAGCCAGAAGACAGACTCTGAAACACTCAGCCTCAAACGAGTTACCTTCGAGTAGGCAAAATCCAGGTAAGCCAACGCGCAAGGTCTCCGATGATAATTCTCCGTTTCATAATAAAAAAAAATGTACAAAATGTATGCCCTCTGTATAATTTTGTGAGCTTTTTTTTGTTGTTGAAGATTGACGTGCTTGAAAATTCCCCTCGCTTCTCCGTAATGACTAAAAACTTAGAGCAAAGTAGGTAGTCGAGCCGTAGTCTCATACATATTACTTAATTCGCCAGGTGAACTATATCCCTTAAGAAGACATCACTCCAGTAGTGACCAGTTGAAGTCATTCGAGTTGAGTATAGTTAAGGTGAAAAGTCAGTCGGATAACCCCTCAATGGTGAGGAAAATGCCGCAACTCTCAAAACCTGATTGCGTTTCACTTGACATGAGTAGTCTTAACTTGGATATGAAAAAATTGAGTGATTCTGATTCCTCAATAAGCTTTGAAAGGAAACTTCAGAATCTTCAGAATATCGAAAGGTATACGTTCGTTTATAATATTTTCGAAAAAAAAAACGATCTTTTCGAGAATTATTTTGTGTCAGAGATTTTATGATTATTACAAAGGCGTTTGGATTTAATTTTGCAGAATTACCTCATGTGAAGTGGAATCTGAAAATCCAAGTAACAATTGCCAGGAAGTTTTCACCACTCGAGCTAGTTTAGAAGTAGAACCAGTGGATTCGTCCATAGAACTCGATTTCGGTGAAAAGAGGGTTAATTTGGAAAGGGTTTTAGAGAAAAGGGTTTGGAACGGAATGGAGTCTGTTCAGCTTAGTGAAACCTATCCTTCTGTTCAGTGTATTGTGGGAGATGGGGCAAGGATCTCAGATGCTTCTAATCAGGTACGTGACGGGGGGGAGGGGGAGGCGGAGGCGACGACCGCGTTTGCGCCGTCCACCGCGGGAATGTCTCATTCGGGGGTTTCTCTGTTCCAGGGACGCATGAGTGAACAGCCGGCCGGTCTGCGCCCTCACATGTACCGCAACTTAAACATGAATATGATAAGCCTAGTCAACATTAGTTCGAAAACGGCCAACGATTCACCCCGAACAGACGAAAACGGCAATGCCTTAAACATGCCGAGTTTGACTTCGCGGGGACCAAACTCAAAGAAGAATCATAAAAAGAAATTGTTGGCCGAGAAGAACGTCGTCTTTAGTCAGAATATAGCTGGTTACCGTGGTGATAATGATTTGGAAACAGTTCTAAATTTTATTGAAAGTGATAAAACCAAAAACAAGCAACTAAAAAAGTCCTTGACTAAAGGTAGGTGCAACGGAGGAGATATCCGAAAATGGATCGGTTTGAGAATCCCGAGGAAAATTGAACCGTCTTTGACTGTCCGGCAGGTAAAAAGCATGAGAAGAAACGTCAAAACATGCAGAAAAGTAGCAGTTTAGAGGAAGTTTCTCAGAGGAATATTGAAGACTTAACCGAGAGTTCTGAAAGCGAAAGAACGTCCGTTCGGAAAGGCAGAACCGGCAGCAATGCCGAGGCGGAAGTGAGGGATCGTCGAAGATGGGGAGAACAAGTACCGTTAAAATATTATTTATTTAAAAAAAGCATTAAAAATTTTCTAAACACAAATATGAGTTTTAGAATTTTAGAATTTCATTTTGAGTTTTCGATTTGCTTTTGCAGGGA
Source organism: Brueelia nebulosa (assembly GCA_028293925.1). Taxonomy (NCBI): domain Eukaryota; kingdom Metazoa; phylum Arthropoda; class Insecta; order Psocodea; family Philopteridae; genus Brueelia; species Brueelia nebulosa. Next base: position 542,800 of record JAQIBA010000049.1, read on the forward strand.
TTCGTCAAAAGCGGGAGTCAAAACGATTTGAATATCGATCAGGGAGAGGAAAACCATTCGGACAGTGAGTTTCAAATGGTAACGAAGAAACAGCGCAAGAAAAAAGTGAACGATACCAATCCGAAACGCACGCGAAATCATAGGAATTCCAAGAGGAGCCCGCGCAGAAAAAGCACTTCGTCTGTTCCGCCCAGCGAACGGAGCGGGGACTCCGATTTGGATTCCGTTCACAGCCTCCCCGTTGGCGGTGCCCCCACCGTGTCCTACGCCGACATAGCGGCGGGAAACACTAGTTTTTTCATCCCCAAGGGGATCAACGAAATAAGTACTTTTAATGGGAACGGAAAAATAGAAAGTGCGAGTGCGGTTAAAGCAAACGAAATCGAGGAATGGTGTAATTCAATTAGTCAACACTTGGAAAAAACAAAAATTAATCATATTAATAACAATAATAACATAAATATGAACAATAAAAACAGTAATAATAGCATCAACAACAGCAGCAACAATAATAACAACGTCAACAATCCAAGTAACAACAAAAATAACAGCATGAATAGTAATAATAATAACAACAACAACAACAACAATGCAAATATTATTCCTACAAATAATAATATTAATAGTGACTTAAAAAATTGTCAGAAGCACGATAATAGAAAGCAAAATTTAGATGTAAATGTTAACGAAATTTGTGATAATAATGTAAAAAAGTTCGAACTTGTTATTGTTGATAAATCTGTTAATAGCGAAATGGCGACCAGTAATACAGTTGTTGATATACCATTGAAAAATGATTTAAAGAAAATTGCTTCTAATTGTGATTCGGACCAGTGTAAACTCGTAGATCATAAAACTGATGAACCCAAAAAGAATTGGAATAAAAAAAATTTTAGTCGCGAGGATTTCCCGAGTCTCCCCGTAAAATCGGAAAACGCGAACCATTATCAGAAAAACAAAGAAACTAGTGAACAAAACGCTCTGGGAAAAGTGAAACAATATTCTTCTCTCCCCGAACCGGAGAGAAATAACAGGGAAGAAGGGAAAGCGGATTCGAACCAGGCCAAGACCCCGAAGAAGCCCAAGTCAGAGGAGGAGGTGAAGCACCGCCGATCGAACAGATCGAAAAGCGTCGGACCGAATACTCGACCGCCTGTAATTTTACTCCACGACGAAAGAACCAAGGACACTGGTGTGTGCGAAATCACATTCGGTTTTGAGGTCAACGAACAGCTGCTGACCTCGGACGAATCCGGATTGGTTTTGGAGGAGGAGACGGAGGCCGTGGACGAAACCTCGAGCTCGAGCTCGAAAAGCTCCTGCAAGAGCAACAAGGATTCGCAGAAGACGGCAGCAAAGGAAAGTTCCACCAATGAAACAAGCAATCCCAACGGGGGATTCGTCTTCAATGATGTTATCGAAAACAGAAACGCTTTTAGTAATAATTCATCCAAAGGGGAGATAACGAATTCTACTCTTCAGGAGTTGTTCAAAAGGCATGAGAACATGTCAATTCCAAAAATTAGTCAGCCCGAGGTTCGCTCGCCGAGCAACGCCTCCGTTAACTCTATCGCCAATAAATATGTTCCTCCGGTCGCACCAGTTCAATTTAACCACGAAAAGATTGTTACCTTTGTAGGAATGGGTGAGTATATTTTTCTTTTTCGATTCCGCCATTTTTAGAACCACTTTTTCGACCGATATGTTTTGATTCTTTCTCTAGCGTCCACTTTCTTCCTTAACTTTGCCCTTTCGTGGAAACTTGCATAATTAATTTTCTCCTTTCTTAGAGTTTATGCGTCTTTTATTACCTTTGAAAAGATTTCTTCGTGTGAATTTCTGCATATCAACAGTATACAACAAATTTCTCCTAATGTTTTCAAACTTTTCTTAATTTCACGTATCACTTTTACGTAGTTGTGCTCCGTTTAAGTTCTTATCTAAAGAATTATACGTGTAACAAAATTAATGATTCATAAAAGCTCGGCCTTGAGGAAAACAAAACGGAAATGTCTTTAAATCTTTTCCAATTCAATGAATTTTCCCTTAATTTTGAGGAAATCAAAGTTTTTTTTTGTGGTTAGATCAAAATTTGGTACCTAAAGACATGAAAATTAATGAAGCAGGTGCTTTCTTTACAGTTTTATAGTTCTCTTAATGTTTGGGGGTATTTTTAAATTTGTATTTTCCTTACCCCGTTCAAAAGTAGACTAAGATCAAATATTACTGCGTGACTGACCCGAAGATTAACCATTAAAACGAATCGTTCAGCAAGCGCTCGATTTCTTTTTCCAGCCTGGGAAGATATAATGAAGAATGGAAAAATTCAATATTACAGCGGCGACGATTGAAGAGCAACAGCTTTTGTATTATCAATGCCGGATCGAGGGTTTCCAAATCATCGCGATGGAACCTGGATCTCCCGACGCTGCAAACGGATGGAAAAACGGAAGAAAAAACAAAAAAAGTTAAATTTCGTACAACAGCCTTTCCGCAAAACCTCTTCTCACGTCCACATTTCCCCTCGCTTAATGTAATTCCTTGTCTAGCTTGCGTTCAACTTGTCAAAGAGACCTTGTTCGGTTAAGAAGTGTTAATCACCACTACTTCAAAGTGCAATGCAATGCGAGAGAGTATGTACCAAATGATTGCCCGGTTATCTTAAAGAGACTATTAATAATAAAAAAAAAAATTGTGAATGTTTTTAAATGAAATTTACAGTTAGCAGTTTTATTTTTTTTTTTTTTTGGTTAATCTGTAAGGAATAAGTTGAAGGAGTAAACTTAATTAGGATTAAGTAGGAGGCCACGTAATTTTTGTAGGTTGTAATCAATTGTAGGTGGTCTTGTCGGGGATATTGTGCTTCGTTTGGGACTTTGTTTAGCCGTGTTTCTGTGTATTGGAGAAGACCACAAGAAATGGAGGTTAATACGGTGGTGTTTATTCATTAAACCTGCGCCTGAATAAATCATTCCCCTTTGCAAATGGGAGCATATTCGGCAGAATCCTCGAAGAGAAAACCCAGACAGACTTCCCCCCCGTGAGCATGAGTCTTTGTTTTTCGCCTTTCTGAAAGGAAATGCGTCCGAAAGTTGTCAGTGCACGTCAGCTTTCCTAAAAAAAAATGAGTTATTTAGAGAGTTAGCTTCGTACAAAGGTTGTATGAAATCTTTGAAGTCATTAAAACTAATAACATTCGGTCGGAAAAGTAAAGAAAGGGTTTACTTTGACTCAATCGGTCCATTTCTTGATTATGTGGCGCTTTCGTCGGATTAAGAGTGTAGGAATTTAGGAAAGAAGCTAATTTGGGGTAATTCGGGGTCATTTTTGAATGAACAGCCCGCGATTGGAAAATACAATGAGGCGGTGATTTTCTTATTTGTAATTACCACATATGAAATTGCAAAAAAAAAATTCGTCAAAGTTCTCTCATTGAATAACCAAAATATTGGGCTGCAAAAAAGCTCACTTAATCCACCACTGTCTAAGTGAAAATAAAAATAAATAAAACAAATAAAAACCATTCTAATCCTAATAATTGTTAATATTTTTACAATTTTTATTGAAAACAGAATTATTTTCGATAATTGTGGGTTAAAAAATTTAGAAATTTTTTTAATAATCGTTTTTAATAATGTTTCTTATAATCTCCCAATATAGAATTTTACAATTATTAATTTTACTAATGAAAATATCAACCAAAAAAAAAAAGAGTTGGATGAAAAAAAGGCATTGTAATTGCATTTTGTTGGATTCGAAGTACTGAAAATATATTTTAAATGAGATTTTAATTTTTTTCGGTTAAATACGAATGAGTTCTTCGGTACACATTGGCAAGAGTTATTCTATTATATTGTGCAAAAAAAAAAAGCTTAAGCTGTTGCTGTTGAGGCGAAATTTGTCAAATACTTCGATACCGAATGTGGGTTATCACGACGTGACCTTTACCTCCTTCACGAGTGACTTCTTTCTCATTTAACCAAATGTTTCGCTTTTTTACTTTTCTCTTTGCTTTTGTTCCTTCGAAGGGGAAATAAAAACAAATTTCAAAATATTTTTTGTGGATAAATTTCTTATGAATTGATATAAATATATTTTTTCTTGTCTGTTATGTCACTTTGCTTTTTTCCTCTTTAACCCGACAGAGTTTTGCGAGTTTGTGTAAATCCAAAAACATTCATCAAATTTTGGGTATTACACTAACGACCTCATTCTTTGTTGTGGGTTATGAAATCGTACTTGAATTGCATATATATAGTAAATAAAATGAAAGTGCTAAGCTTAAACTTTAGTTTAAATACAAAAATAATCGGTTATAATTTCATATCTGTTATAAAGAATTTAAAGTGAAACGTATTCTCTCAAATTATACTTTAAAAAGTTTTCCCGGTTAATAAAAAGAGGTTTTTGGGTTGCAGAATTACACATGAGTCAATTTATTTCATAAAAGATACAAAGAAGACTATGTTTCCTTTGTCTTCTCGAATTTTATCAGTGATAACAAACGGTTTTCTTATTTGAGGAAGCTTTTAAAAGATTCTCTGAATGGAAAAATGATCCCACGTCAAAACTTATCGCTGATTTTAAATAAAAGAGTTATGAATTTACAATCGTTAAATGTTTAAAATCGAACGGGCCGGCAAAGCTCTGTTGTGTATGGAAGTGAGGAAAGTTTTCGAAAAAAAATAACCGTAAATTTTTTATAATATCTATTGATGAGAAATATAAATTGAAAAAATTAGAAATTCTTTTGGAAAGCTGATACAGTTTTTACGGAAAACAACTGATAATTAATAGATTCAGTTAATTATAGATTTTGTAATTATTTCTTTCATTACAGTTATCGTAAAAACTGTATAAAAAAGCTGTGTGAAGGTCAGGAAAAAGCTCAGAAACTCTTACTCTCAGTGTATATTCCAGTAATAAGTAAACAGTATTGTAATACAAATGATTATTCGATGATCTGAGGCTTGTAGTCAATCTGGGCAGCCTTTTTGAAGGAATCGGCATACATATCCAGTCTTTGAGTCATCCTGAACGAGAAAAGATCCTTCACCTGGCGGCATTCATTCAAATCGATTTCGGCGATCATCAATCCGTCTCTTGTTCTGGACAGTCCCTGCGGAAAGGAAAAACACATTGGTCAAATGCCCTCGGGAACGTTCCCGCAATCCGTCAGCAGTTCTTACGGGTGTCCTCGAGCCTTCCGGGGCGGTGACGAAGGTCGAACCGTAGAAGAATCCCACGTCGTTATGCGCCGGTCTTCCATCTCCAGAAGTGAACTCATTCGGGAAGTGTTCAGTTCCGACTCTGTTTATCGCGACCGTGAAGTAGTTATTAGCAATGGCGGCGTTTCTCGCTTCGATACCCCACATGTGCTCACTGGATAAAAGATTAGTTTCAAAATGGGTGTAGAAATTCGGGATTTTATCCGGATTCAGGGAACCAACCTGACGTGACCAACTGTAGCACTCGGGTTGTATACTATTTCGGCTCCGTTCAATCCCAACATCATCCAGTTCTGAGGGTGATGACGTCCGAAGCAAATGTTGATTCCGATTCTTCCAAACTCAGTCTGAACAGATAAACATAATTAACAAACTTCCTAACCTCGAAGAGATACAATATTGCGTACCTGAAACACGGGATGACCAGAATTCCCCTCCATGTAGTAGTTACTCTCGGAGAAATCCATAACCCTGGGGATGTGGTTCTTCCTGTGCTTCCCCATGACACGTCCGTGGTTGTCGATGACGACAGTAGCGTTCCATAGCATGTCTCCGTGTTCTTCGTCTCTCTCCAGGATGGAGGAGAGGATGACCATGTTGTATTGGACGGCGAGTTCCTGGAGGAATTGAGTGGTCGGTCCGTGTTCAGCTGACTCGGCGAATTGAGTCCAGGGGTGTTTCTCACGAGTGCAGAAAGCAAAAGGCATCGCTGTGGTGAAAACCAGAAGACTTTAATTTCATATCTCCGTATAAAAATACGTTAAGACCGTTAAATTTAAAATAACGAATTGTCTTTGCATACGTGTTTGGACTCGAAGTGATCGGTAGCACTTTTAAGTAGATTTTATACTAAACTCACGCCATAATTCCTGCATGCACACGATGTTTACTCCGCAGTGGAAAGCAGCTTTGATGATCTTAGCAATTTTAGCATGAATGGCGTCTCGCTGACTTTTGAGGCTTTCCGTAGTCGGGAGAACTACTTTGCTTTGTATCCCGGCAATCCGGACGATCCTGGGGGTTCGCAGCTCCTCCTCAGTGGCGGTGAATTTGTATGCCTGGATCTCGAAATCATTTTTCTCCGACAGTTCCTTCGCTGCTGGGGGGATCTCCAGAGTTCTGCAAGGGAAAACCGTTTTCACCGGAAATTGGAGAAAAAAATTAAAATCAGTACTTACTTGAGCTCTCTCCCGTAGAGAATTCGTCTGACTTCTTTCAGCTCATTCTCGGGGATGTGTTTTTCGAAAATTTTTTCGATGCTTTCCGTTTGACTCAGGTTCGCCATTGTTGGAAGTACAATCAACAGTGACTCCTATGCGAAGCTGATTTTAAATGCCGCTGAAAGTTATTATGTAACCGACCTCGTGGACTTCTTAAATGAAATACTGCGCTCCCTGTTGGCTTTCTTGATGCCATTTCATTGTATTGCGCGAACGGCTGATTAGTTTTGAGCCAATCAAATTTTCTTTTTCTTGTAAACAATCATGTTGCGGCAGGGGTTGGCAGACACAGAACTTGTTACCGGCAGATTCTCTCAATTCTTCTGAAATTTCGTGAATTTTTAAATTGATTTTTTTACTTGAGATTATTAAAAACTAAGTCTCTTCATAGAGAGAAGAACTTTGAAACCAAATTTACGCTTTTTCAGACTTCTCTCGGAAAAACTTTTGGAAAACGGATTGTATTTTACAGACCTTTAATTACTCGTTGTAAAACTAATGAAAAACCGGTTAACTGAAAAAAATTAAATAAAAAATTAGAAAACTAGAAAATACCGGTGTTGATACGAATATTATTCAATATTTTTAACACTGTTTTAAAATTAGTTTTCATTAATATTTTATAAGTAATAATTCGCTGCAAACTCTGCGAGGTTTTTGCAAATACAGTACGTCAAGTTCTTATTTATCCGAATTCAGTTCAAGTGTTTTTCACTTTTTGTTTACACTCCACATTTGGCAGTTACTTAATTTTAAAGGGTTGAGTGTCTCATCTGTTTTTGACTTAAATCATTCCCGATGTAATTTTACTGCAGATCCTCTTCTCTTGAGTTATTACTTGACGCAACCCAACAGCCAAAACTGTAAAATAATTTTAAAAAGAGTTACATAGCTGAAATCATAAACGCCAGTTTTATAATACGATGCATTCGTGTTTCCAAAAGATTTCAACCCAATTAAAGCAATTTTTTTACTTTTTAAATCAATTCAGGGATCTGTTTCGCCTCAGAATTAGTTTTTTTTTCAAACCAACTGATTTTAATTATTAATGCAGATTATTTGGGATATAATTCATTTCGGTTCGAATTTTCTTGTCGTGTTCTGCTCAGTTAAAACTGCCATTGTTTTGACTAACCGTCTTTGCTAATTGCGGAAGGCGATATTCACCTTCCATTTGATACCTTGTTGTTAAACCCGTTAAATATTTCCATGAGTCAAATCGTAGTCAAAGCACCTTTCAGCAAAGCTTTCAAGAATTCAGTTTCATCGGTGGCAATATCAATTATGTCGGAAGTTGCCGCCGTCTCAGCGATCTTCGCTCTGAGTAAAACGGTATTTATATAATTGACTCGGATTGGCTGAGAATTACATAAGTCATACTTCACCCTACATTATTTTCAAAACGTTTTTACGGTTTAAAAAAAAAATTCTTCTGTAAAATTCATAACGCCGAGTAATGTCAAAAACGGAATAATGCTCAGAGCGCCCTCTGCAGTTCACAGCCTTCTTGAAATTTTTCGAACGTCCGTTGGGATAAGTCAAAAAGGTGCTCGTTTCTTTTCGTCGGCCATTTTTTATTTAGAAGAGGAATTAATTTCAGTTTAACAGGTCATCCTTCGATTCAGGCATGTGGAAGGAATCCTTCCGTCTCTGTTATTTCAAAATAATTTAAATACTCCACCCGATATCCTTGCCGCAGACAGATAAGCAGTAAAACAGATCTGACATAAGGGTCAAGGCCTAGATTGTTTGTTAGACTCGGTGTTCTCAATTTGGCCGGTTGCTTTGCTTTCAAGTAAATTGTTTTAGAAAACATGGGAGAATTTTCGATTTCAGGAAACAGTTTCACAGTTGCTTGTGCTCATGAAAAAAAAAACATTCTCTCTTAAACTGAAACGACTGTTAATCCCAAAGCACTGTTTTTTTGGAATTTTAACACTTAATATTTTCCATTTGAGACTTTGATTTTTACAACCTTTAAAAATCTTTCCTCATTTTTGTCGTTTCTTTTTTTAAACTCTAACTCCTTGTTATGGCTTTATTTGGAAATAAAGCACGAATTATCAAAAAATATGGGTAAAAGAAACAATCATCCCTTAAACCCTTTGCTCCCAAATAAATTCGACCACCATTTTAAAGATCCGCTTCCTCATTTGCTCACTGAAGATAATTGACAATCAAAACGTTAAATAAAAATGATTTAACGTAAACAAATAGTATTCGTCCAAATTATTTTGAAGAGGATTTTTTACACTTTCGTTCGGACACCCGAAAAACCAGGTACAAATCAAGTTTTCGTAGTTATATTAACGGTAGTACTATAAACAAAAAAAAAGATAATGAGCTTTAAAATTCAAGTAGAATTTGGTAAACAAAGTTGAATGAATGTTTTTTTATTTTCTCGGCGGATATGGAAAACAACCTTCGTGAAAATGGCAGAGGTTCGCGTCAACACGTAACATTGACGTTTTTAATTAATATTTTTTCTTTACTTTCAGAATGAACTGAAGAAAACTGTTTGTGACTGAATCTTATCGTAATATACTTTCAACTAGACTTGGGTTTGATTTTTTTTTCTAAATTATGAAGAACGGCCACCAAGAGCACTTGCCGAAGATACCAATTACAGTGTTAGCCACCCTTTGCTTCGTGAGTATCACAAACGTTTGCTCGATAAGAGTAGTTTTAGAAAATAAAAATAAACAAAGCGGAGATGATACTTTAAAGAATAGTTGAATAGAACAGTTCTGTAAAAAATTTTACGGCCTAATTGATGCGAATACTTTACTTTACTTTACTTTTCTTTAACCCGCTTTTCCGTTAGGGTCGCGGGGTTTTTGCGAAACATTTTGTTCGCTTGCATAGCGCCTGAATGAACATGTCAGGTACTGTAGCGGGTGGCGAATATTCTTTTCAAAGTTCAGATTATAGCCGGACGAGTGAAATAAGAAAACATATGCGTCCAATAAATTTAGAACTCAACTTTAAGAGTTGGAAGAAATAAATCTCTTTTTTTTTTCAAAAACCATCTGACCACTAATTCTCCTGTGTGGTGTTTTCAACCTTCAAACTGAATTTTCTTTCAAAAAAAGGGGAGCTGTAAAAATGTTTCAGTTGGAAGTAGCGACAGAAGGTGCATTGCACTTTTTATAATAAAAATGACCATTAGATAAATTCCTCAGATAAAAGGTCAGCTGATCAGGGTGGACAAAGTTTGACGCGATGAATTCTAGAATATTCGATTCAGTGAGAAGGAGGTTTTATGTTTTGCCTGGAGAAAATCATTATAATAATTCAGAATTATTCTACAGTTCAAAAATTATTACAGCCATTACAGTATTTGTGTAATCTTTTTTTTTGTAAAAAATCCTCAGTTTGTGGACAAAATATTTTGTAATTTTTTCCCCACAGGTAACTCTCGTCTTGTGTCAAACCCGATTTAAAATTTCCAAGGAAATAAGTAACGAAGCATATCCACCAATTTTGAGAAGTAAGGAGTGCTGGTTCCTATACACGATTGGAAATCCCGATAGTTTCAAATGTGGTACGTGAAAAAGGTTTTACCTCTTTAAGGAAAGGAATTTTAGAAGGGAAAATGTAATACTGAATATTAACACTCGTATTTTTTAGTTCTGAGGATTTTCATTATAATCACCTCTCCCGTGCTCTCGCTGATTTCCACAGCTCTTCTTCTGTTAGGTAAAATCGAGGTGAGGCTCATTCATTGCATTTTTGCCCCTATAAACGTATATTAGTGTGAATTTTGTTTGTTTCAGTCGAATCCTTATTTTTTCCTACCGTGGCTGTTTCTGACATTGAAAGGACTGCTTTTTATTCAAACCGACAATTTAATCACCATTCTCAGAGATATGAGCACGTGGGAAAATTATACATTTGGCTTTCGAACTGAAGATTTCAAGTGGATGCTCTTTTACTTCACCATATTCGTGATTGACCGTAAGAGATTTTAAAAATAGTTTTCTGTTGGGTCAAATAAAAAATAATTTACTTTTTAGATAAATTAATTGAAAATGTTATTTTGCAGTGGTCGAGACCTTTTCCTTCTGTGAAATTTTCGATCTTTTCTTGGTCCTATGGAACCGACATCCGAAATCCACTCTGGAGACTTCGAAAGTAGATGCAGTGAAAAAAGACATCGCCGACATAATGAAATCGCTTTCGAAATGCTCCTTTGGAAGTCTGTCGAAAATTTCTTTGGCAAGCACGAGCGACAGTGAGGGCACCACTGACACCAACCTAAAAGAGCCTGAAAGCTCAGTCAAGTTTTCAATGAAGGAAGAAGACAAATGCACTGATACACACGAACCCGTGGAAAGTATGTCCAATCGTGGCGATGCCACGTCGAAATGTGAGTTTCGCCCGAAGGAATTGAAGAGTACTGTTGAAGATCAATTTAAAAGCGGTACTCTTGTTTTTTCGGGGAAGCCGACTTCCGAAGGGGATGCTATTCCCCCCTTTGGCTATGATAAAATGCTGAGGGCTGGAGATGTTGTCGGAACCGAATTAAACTCGCGTAAAATGAAGCTCAAAAAATTACCATCTTTTGAAGCGAGGAAAGACTTCAAAAACAATACCGAATTGGATTCCAAACTGGTACAATAATAACCTATTTATGGAGATATGTGCTCTTGTATAAGCCATTAAAAAAATTTAAGTTTCAAATTTTTGTGTTAAAATTTAATGTGTGAAAGTCCGCTGCAATGCATTCCGTTTGTAATAGTAAAAAAATTGTAAAAATTATTGTGATGAAGAGTTTTGATGGTTCAAATTTATCAAAGTACTTAATTTTTATTATATATTTATTTTAATTGCAATTATTTTTAAAATATATTGACTCAAATGTTTGCCCTTCTTTTAAAATTTTTAAAAGCATTTCGGGTGATAACAATCAATGAGTTTGAACGCATACAGTAACTCCGTCAACTTGGTATTTTCAGTGCGGATTTTGAAATTAATAAATATACAAATCTACTCAATCTGGGTGTGGAGTAAACACCTTGAGTATGAGTAGTCTTAAGGTTTTGTCCATAAATACTATAAATTTATATTTTTTGCAAAACCCAGGGAAAGAAATATTTTCCCAGAGGATTAGTTCCAAGTACTACTGTGAGAAAAAGACAAATATGAGTTTTTTATTTTTTATTTTCGTTATTTCATAAAAATTTAACCTGCGATAAAAAAGATTTCTTTCAGAGTGCTCTTAAACACGGCAAATTGCCTATGAAAAAATGTAGGGGGCAGTGAAAGTTTCAAAACATTGTTTCTGTTTCCTTCGCAACGGTTGAGCGATATTCAGTCGCCATATTGCTGGCCTTAGTCGGTGATCTGTCGGCTCAAAATATTGGTCGCTTTTCGGTTAAATCTTTTGTGAAAATGGGAAACCACCAGAGTAACAGTAGCAGTAATACTCATAGCATAAAGCATAATATTTCTAGATCAAATTCAGGTGTCGACATCCACGAAAAATCTCCTACGACCATAGTTCCAGTAGATAAATTAGCTAAGGTAAATGATAATGCTTATAAAAATATTTACACGTTTTGCCCTTGCATTTACGATTTCATATTTCTTGATTTTTAATTTGCATTATGTAATTAAATATGATATTTTTTCCTTTTTGTCTGTCTCGTATTTTATATTTAAGTGCACTGTACAGATTTTTAAAGTCTCAAATCCCTTAAGCCACTTTCTGTATTGGTCCTTTTTTGCATTTAGTAAGCACAAAATCATGTGATTTGGTAATTTTGCTTATTTAGAATTGATGCTTGGAGGTGAAAATCTTTTTTTTGGACAAATGAATTAATAAGTTTCATTAATTAAACACTGTGGTTTAAAAAAAAAAACATGTTCAGGTAAATAATTTCAGATTCAAGGTAAAGAATTAAATGTTGCAAATTTTAGTGATTAAAAAAGTATTATGGCTTACTAAAAGTGTTGTAAAATGAATCCTGGCAAAACCAAGTAATTTTATTATGCTGCATAATAATAATAGTCTTTTCTGTTGACTTAAAGGTATTTCATATCAAAACCTCAAGTTCAGTTAAAAAGCAACTGGTTTTGATCATTTATATGCAGTGCTCATTTTTCAAAAATGATTTTAATTTTAACACATTCAGCTGCTGTGATTTTATTTGTTCATTTATGATTAAATTAGCAGATATCATGAAAAATAAAAATATTGAGTGCTTGATAAGGAAAATTTCTATGGGTGCTGGTAAATTTTGTCAACTGATAGTTAGTGCTTGATTTTCTTTGAAATATTTTCAAACAAAATTTTGTTGTGTTTCTTTGCTGATAATTGATTATAACTATAGTAACAATATTATCTGAGGATTTAGTTGGTTGGATAAGTTTTGATGCAGGATTTAATCTTGTAATTATTTTTGAAGGATAAATATACAGGCTGAATTATTTAAAAATAAACTGCAGAATGAAAGGCAATTCTGTCAACAGCTCAATGACCCAGGGGATTTTCAACAAGGTTGTTAAGGTTCAAAAACAGGTAAAAGATAGCAGAGCTCAACTGGCTCTTTCAGGAATATTTTGCTTTGAATCGGCCCTACGAATTCAAGGTCATGAATGTTGGTGCTCTTTTAAGAGTGAATGACTTGAGAGATTGTCAGATCCCCTGGGTTCTGGTCATCTAATGAGACTCAGAATAATGTTTGTGGTTGACCTGCAGCAAGTGCACCTCTAATGACATATGAAATTAAACCAAGGCTCGGCTCCCTGAGTAGTTTTTATTATTACACAGGTTATGAGTTCCTCTGAGGCTCTGCTTTATTTTTGAAAATGTATGTGTTTGGATTGCAAGGTCAAATGAGAATGAGTGGATGTTTGTATTTTGATATGTGAAGAAAAAAAAAAATTTTTATTTTATTTGTGGTGAAATCTTGAGCAAATTTTTAAACGAGTTTTTCTTTCTGTTGTTTGAGAATTTACTTAGTCCCAACTTGAGGAAATTGACAAATCATGGTTAATGAATTTAATTAAGATTAAATGATATCAAGTGCAGTGTTTATTTGGGATGTTATCAAACGCCTTAAATGTTTCCGACGTTTTCCTTTGCAAAAACTAATAAAATTTCGCAACGTGCCATAATTTGATTACTAAATGTGAGAAATATAAAAATTTTATTGCTGTTCGGTGGTCAGGAGTTAATGAGTAGTTGGAAAACTGCAGAGTTGTCACCTATTGACTTAAAATTAACCTGAATGATTAATGTCGAATTCTCTCAGCTCTCAAACACAGGGAAAAACTTTTTGTCCTGGAGGATCAAGTGAGTGGTAACTCACCTTCAGGATTTCTCATCAAGGCAACTCTTCAGTGGGAAGCCATTTTTTGCTTTGCTGTAACATTGGGGAGAGACAAAGGCTGCATTAAAAACGTTTTTCCGTTCTAAAGGTTGAGACCCTGGCCACCTTATCATCTGTAAGGGGATGAACCCTGTGATAATGCTTTTGGACAGTTGGTCTCACATTTATTTGGGGTCAGTGGTTCTTGTGCAGTCGATCATTATTTTAATCACTCAGAGAATATATTTATAGTATTCCAAGGACCAGAATATATTCCCTGAGTAATCACAGAAGGGTTCAAGAGATTTGTCGCGAGAGGTTTTTTTTTATATATAAATGTACGCAGCATTTATCTTGCATTTGCAAAATTTACACTTGTTTTACCGTATCTTAATGGCAGGCAGCCATCAGAAGGAGTTTTCGTTATAGGTCAGGCCTATTTCATTTGCATAACTCGATGTTGATTCTGTAATTGTAGGCTTTGATTGTAGTCTCGAGGTTTGGAGGTCTCATATTTGTAATTCATACCGAGGAATATTTTCCCCCCTAAGAAAAATCAATTCGAAAGAAGTGTAACCGTTTGCGGCAACATCAAAAAGTCATAATTAGTTTATGATTTACCCGACTGATTTCTCTTCACGACTCACAATTTCTCTCACTGTGATAAAAATGAGTTACTGATTTTTTCGGGCGTATTCATTTCCTCAAACTCTACCTCCATTTCATTATTATTACTTCCAACCCAATTTAAGGTCATGGCAAACTTGTGAAACGAATGAAGGTCTCGGAATTGAAAGCTCCTTCTGAGGTTGAGGAGGTTTTGCGATGGGCGGAACCTAATTCCCCTAAAGCATATTCGTGTATTAATACAAACACAGTTGTTCTATTAGAAGTACAAAACTGTTTAAGGGTGGCGAAAGCTTTTGAACTCTGTCCTGCGCCGAACGATTGCTTTTCGTCCTTCAAAAAGTTCGCCGAAAATCTCACTTATGAGATAAGTTCGTAATTTGTCCTTACCCCTTGCGTAATTTCTATTATTTGCATAACTTATCACACAAGGTTTATCGAAAAAAAAAGGATATTTTAAGGTTTAGAACTTTATCCCGGAGGCCGGGAAGAATCTCCGGGGGTTTCCCGGCACACAATAATGCCACGTTGTACTTTTCGTCATGAAAAAAACCTCGGCGAAGGAAACCAAAAACCCAGACCTGCGTTACAGCGCTAGGAATAGCCCATTCCATGGGACAGAGTTATCATTATCCGCCACGAGCCTGATTTGGCTAAGCGTAATTATACAATTCTCGTTATTTAGGTACGGTAAGCTAAGCATGGCGTCGTTACTTTTCTGTGAGGTTCTCTGCTTGCTTTGGAATATTCCTTAGTATTACTCGAGGCGTGACACCTAACAGGTTTTTCTTGTTCCAATTTATTTTATTCATCATTTTATAGCTATCACCGATGATTTTATTATTCTCGGGGCGACGGAGGCCACCCGACGACGCGAAAGGACGCCAACTGGGAGCTTGAGAAATAAGTGCGGCTTTGACGAATCGTTTCGCTGACCGTTTGGGGGGTGAGAGTCAGCGGCGGTCTAAATCGGGAAGAAAAGAAACGTCGAGTCAGAATTTAATTCCAACGTCGTCAGCAACCGAAATTATATAATCGTTTTCTTATCGTCGGTCGCCCCTCACTTTTTGTTATTATTTGTTCAATGTAAATGAATGCTTTTAACTGTAAGAGTTTACCGCAACGGCGCTTGTTTACCTTTTTTCCCTGTTTTTGATTATATATTTTTTTTTTTTGAGGAGTCCTGGTCAACCGGCGATAATGACATTCCAACTAAACGGGGAATGATTCTTTTAATTATTCTTTCTCAGCGCGATTGGAATTGTTAGTGTAACTCCCATAAAAGTTTAGTGAATGAAGGAAATGCTGGAAAGGTGAAGCTGCGCCATCGGTCATCAGAGAAATCAAAGAAAAGAAATCGTGGAAACCCCCAGATCGGGTAGAAAGTGCAGAGGTGAAACTTCCAAGTTTAAATTCTAACCTGTGTGGAATCGGACTTCGCCACATTAAGCCAGGCAGTGATTATAATATCCGTAAAAAGTTTTCCGTGTGAAAAGCCGATTATTAGTTTGTAAAAACGTTTAATTTCTTCAGTTGGCCAAAAGTGTTAACACAAGAACAAAAAGCCCAGTGAGAGGAGGTTTGGGTCGTATCTGTGAATTTTCGCTTAAATTGGCAGTTCGATTGATTTCTTGTATCTACCCTTCGTCACGTTTTAAGCACGAGTATCGCGGAAACGAGTACCCCTTCAGCACGTTTTGGAGACTGTTGTTAGACCCGCCTGCACGTGCACCTGTGGTACTTTTGCTGATGAGGGAAGTTAATGAGTGGTCAGAAGTTCTCTCTTTGGGAAGTATTGTAGTTGTGCTTTTTGACGTTCCTTCTACCGACCTGGTTTAAGGCTCTGATACGCTTTGGCAAGTGCTGAAATCATAAGAAAAGTAAATGTAGCCGAAGCAAAGTAATCAAAGGGTTTACAAACACTTATTGGAATGTTGTAATGCCATGGCATGATGAAGAGTACTCATCCACTGTGCCTGTGATTTTGCCTCTTGACAACTGGCGAAATGAATTCCAAAATAAACTTTGGGAGAATCGTCATTTCTGCGAGGAAAGTAAGTGTCTTTGGTTTTGTTCGGAAAAATATATATGCGTTATCTTCAAGCGTACTCATCTTTTTTCATGATCAGTTGTAATCGAAATTACAAACGCAAACAATTCGCGAAATTTTTCTAAGACGAAAATTCCGAAACTCTAAAAAGTTATGGACTTTGCACCATTGTTATTTTAGTGAAAATCTTATCATTCGGTATTTTACGTTCAAATTTTATTCACAGATCTTAGAAAATAGATCGCTTTACTGAGATTTCATACGGTGATCCTTTTGCGCCGTCTCTGCTTTCGCCTGCATTCGCAGAAAAACAGAAGAAAACGCTTTAATAAGGGATTTTCGTTTAATTTACAAACACTTTTGTGACCTTCCGCTTTCGAGTTCATTTTTTTATTTTAACAGTTCCTCAAATTCATATTTTTATTTTTATTAAAGTCATGTATGAGAAAGGACAATATTTTTCATGAATATCAATTAATCAGGGTTGAATTTGGAGGTTCGGTAGCTGCGGCCAATGAAGGCCAAAGTTCTCTTCACGTAGAGTTTTATAATTAGTTTTGCCTGAGAATATATTTGAATTAGCTGAAATGCAGTGGCCGTGAAATGGATGAGTAATTAATGTCAAGGTGCATTTGCTGCATCCGCCAACACATATTATGTGGAGCTCTCGGACGGTTTATCATATCATAAGTTTCGGGTCGAGAATTCCCGATATATTTTTTAAGTATTTGACTCTTGATTTGACTCTCTTGTTCATTAGTTTCCCGAGAGAATTCATCCCGCAGTTTCGAGTTGGTAACATGATAAAGCATTCACTGATTTTGTTTCAGATTTTGATGCAGAAGAGCGTTGAGGAAGATTCCGTCCAAGGCGTGACATGCCGTGCATTTACTGTGAGTATTCCCATCCCTTGTTTTGGTTATTTAATTAAAATAAAGAGCTAAGGCCGAGTTGTTCTTCACAGAGTACCTTATTTCCTCGATATCCTGACCTTTCGCTCAGGCTCTTCGGCTACTTCCACTACTCTTCTGGATCAACAACCGTCGACAGGATCAGCCATTCGGCTTTCAAATCGCAGGTCGATAAGCTTCTCTCGGTCATTTCTGACGAATCCCTCGTCGAGGTTTACGTGAAGGTTCGCTCCCCACGCGAAGATCATATCGCTTTTGGCAGATTCTCTAAGCAGACTTCCGTTTCAGATGTTCGCCGCCTGCAAACCGGAAATCAGCAGAGACAATTTCCGAGATCTAATCATGATTGCCTACAAGCTGGCCATGGACCATTACCCGGAGGGTGCTCAGACCTGCATAAAAATATACAGGACGGTGCAATCCGTTTTGGATTCAGCTGTAAGTCGCTCCTCCCGACGAAGTCAGCCCTCGGTCTCTTCTCTCAAAGAATTCCTCAGGCAATTTGCTCGTGAAACTCTTTTTTAGTAAATGTCTCATTTTCTTTTTGTTTTAGTAAGAGAGATTAAATTTTTAGTTTCACAGAAAAGAAAGTATCTCAGTGTTGTTTGCCGCCCACTGGCTCGGCCTTCATTGCCCCAGACTGGTTTCTGGTGTTCACAAATATGTTGTACATGTATTAACAACTGCTTATAGGACGGCCGGTCAACAAGTGGAGCAAGTGGTAAGGGAAATCCGATACCATTTCCGTTTTAAATTCACCCGTTGTATTTTTGGGTTAGGCCTTAATCGAAAAATCCATTCAAAATTCATTCATTTCGATTTAGAGAGGACCGTTTAATCAGTTCGTGCTGAACTCGGAATTCCCCAATCAATAAAAACTCATATTTGAAATCAGTCCATTTTGAATGTGTTTCTTCAATAAAATTAATCAATATTAAAGGTGTTACAATTAAGCTCAAAGCATTGGTTAAGTCTTTCTGACTTCTTAAATGAGCAACACAGAAAATAATCAGGATATTAGGGCAGGCATTGCTTGCATTGCAAATCGCTCTCAACGCCCTCCTGAATTTACTGCTGTTTACTTTTGGCACACATAGCGAACAATAGAAGGAATCGAAAAATCACGATTTAGTTCCATCATAAGTGGAACAATTTAGGACCGAATCGGTTTTTAATTAGAAAGCACTTTGGCAGAAATTTAGTGGTGCACCCAAAGGTGTATCAAATTCCAGAAGTAATTGTAAGCAGTAACCGCTAGAAGACAAATTATAAAGTGACTAAAACAAAGTGCATAATTTTCAAGGTCGTCTATCTGTTATCAAATCAAATTGCATCAGAATAAAATGCAAGTTTTATCACAGTGAGGCTAAAAGAATATTTTTTTTTTTGACTGTGTTTTTTTCAGGGTCTTGAATTAACCACTCCCGTACTGGAGAAGTCATATTCTTTCACGACGAACAGTTCCGGCGACAGCACGAACGTTAGTCTTCCTCTCAGCCAGGTTTGGTTGCTGGCCACCTCGTTACCTGCTCTTTACACGAAGCCTCAGCCTCTGTCCCCCAGCACGAGTTCTAATGGTATTACCACGCAAAGTAGTCATCTCATTCTAGTTAAAATGGTACGTGGCTCACCTTTGATCGCCTGACAAACGGAAGTGGGACACCGAAGTGAATTTTGCTGTTGCAGATCGGGTCCGTGTTTCCTTCTCACTGGGTGCCCCTGTACAATAGTAATTCTCAGGGATTAGGAGCCAATCGATTTCTAACTCACGTACTTAACTACAGAGGCCCCACACTTGTTTTCTTGAGAGGTGAGAGCGGAGTCGAGTTCATGTTGGGTTCCAGCTCAGAGTGGAAAGAATCTCACCAGTACAGAGGAGAGGAGGATTGTGTGATAATGCAGCTGTTACCGGAGTATCACGTCATTGAACGTAGGTCCGATTCCGTTTTGATCCGGGACGAGGGATCCGTGTTAACATTCACATTCGGGTGTGTTGCAGGCGGTAGAAAAATATTGTACTTAAACACAAGTATTAGGGGCTACCCGAAAGGTATCCGAGCCGGCTCTGACCCGAGGAAGCCAGCCATTGTGGTCGATCAAGATTTTAGTAAAGTAACCTACAAAGAAATACCTTATCAGTTGGTCAACGTTGAGGTGTGGGGTTGTGGAAAACCCGAACAAAGGTGAGATTTGGAATGAATCGAATGGTGTTATAAATTTTGCGTTTCCCTTTGATACAGTAGCGATCAAAAGTTTTAGTTTTCCACCCGTTAACAGTTACTTACAAAGTGAAATTTCTTTCATCAAAATGCTGTACTACAGTTTTGTATTTATATTAATTTAATATTAATTAAATAACAGAAGAAACGAAGAGTTTATCTTTAAAAATAATAGTAGAATTTCTACTAATAATAGAATTAAAAGTATTAAAGAAAAGCAAAAGACTGAGAAGAATGTTATGTTTTATAGTAAAAATATGTAATAATAAAAATATAATATAATAGTTTCCCCTCATCTCGCACGAGGGTATTAAGGGAGTATAAGCAAAATTTTTCTTTACAAATATAGTAAGACAACAACAAATTTGTTTTTCTTTTTTATAAGCAACAATCTAAACAAAGTTATAAATTAGGTACAGATCCAAAGATAAACAAGCACCAGATCAGCTATAACTTTTAAATTAAATAAAATATTGAGAATTAACAAATCAAATATGAAATTATATGTTTGTATATTTATATTATTTGTATATTTTATTATTTCAATGTGATAAATATGTTATTAATAGTAT
This sequence comes from Brueelia nebulosa, assembly GCA_028293925.1. NCBI lineage: Eukaryota > Metazoa > Arthropoda > Insecta > Psocodea > Philopteridae > Brueelia > Brueelia nebulosa. Next base: position 562,943 of record JAQIBA010000049.1, read on the forward strand.
TGATAATTAAATAATACATAATAAAATCTTATAGTGAAATAATTAACTAAGAAACTATTAAATTTTGAATTGTCAAAATACTTTTGAGCGCTACTGTAATTGAAACTTTTATTGTATAAAAGAATTGGCAAATTAACAAAACAATTAGTATTGGAAATAATTGGAAATAATAATAATTAATTAATATTTTAGTTTAATCACATTGATAGTGTTTGATTTGGTTCAGTGGTCGTAAGGATGTCTCTTTAGGCGGTTTTATATCTGAAATTTGGGTGAAAGTGCTGTTTTTGTTTTTCAGAGAAGCGCAGTTGGAAATCAAAAAGTGGGAAGTGAAAGAAGCGGAGAAGCAAAGGATCGTGAAAATAAACGCAGCCGAATGGGTCGATCATCCCGACAGATATTTGCTGGAGTTGGCTGGCAGACAAATCTACAACAACAGAGCCAGTTGATAGGCTTAATTTCTTCCTAACGCACTCTTATTTATTTCCTTTTTATAGCTTATTGTATTTTTTAATGGTTTTACTTAAGATGGGTATTACTCTTGTAATCTTAGAGAAAGCTTTTTTCGAATCTTTTCCGAACGTTTGGATTCCACTCACTCACGAGAATCCAATTAAATTACGGGCCTAAGCGAAGCGCAAAATATAATTGACGATTTATAAATTTTTTTTTAGATTTTCCTTTGAAGAGTGCAATCGAAGGAAAAAAAAACTGTCGAAGCTCATTTGTGAATTTATTTTTAAACTTTGACGAAGTTTTATTGAGGCGATCGTTCTTTTTGAACGGAGTACTTAGAGAACGTTTTCGTTTTGTTAAAAAATACTTGAGAGACTGTTTTGCCTTTGGAAATTTGTTAAATCATTTCTTTGGTAATGACAAAGAGGGATTGTGTGTCCGATCAGTGATGTAATTTCTATTTAACCTTTCGATGAGCGATCGAAATCGATTAGCATTTATTATTTATTTTTTTAAAATTTTTAATTCGACCTTTTTCGGTTAACGAATAGAAAACGGGAATTTGATGGGAAAATTGTTTTTTCAATGAATGCAGTAGAAAATCTATACGAAAAGGTACTTCGCACCGAACAGTACAATGAATTTGCCGTTTGTTGAAATAACAAAAATAAAATTTCGTTGGCACTAAAATTGGGAGACTTAAGAGTCGACCAATGAGGAAAGAGAAGAATACATTAAAAATAAAAACATTAAAATGGCAGTTGAATTTTTAAACGGTTTTTGCCTTCATTCCAATGGTGAATTTTGAGAAAGTTCGGTTTTATTTAAGGCTGATAATGTCAGTCGAAAGTTATTATGAGTAAATTTGATGGTTAGCCAATGAAATCTCCCGAAATCCGAATATTAAATGGTACTTTAAGGTCTGTAAATTTAAATTGTAGGATTTGGAGAAAAATTTGTTTAGCCGTCGAACAATTGATCGTTGTTGTTTTTATAATTTTATAAAGAGTAACGATCTGTGTGCATTTTAATTGAGGGAGGCCTTTCGGTATTTCTTTTTCGCGCCATTTTCGTTAATTCCCGGTACGAATCATTTCCAATGGCGTCGGTTCGAATTCGAGTTACCGGGCAGTCGGCCATTAAAAATCGTGCCATTTTTACGGTAGTTTTGAGACTAAATTCAGTACTTATTTTTGGTTGTGTTTAAAAAATTAGCAAAAGCATTTTTAAATAGATTAGAAGGGAGTGAATTTTCGAAGTGAAAGTATCAATCGCTGTTAGGTTTAATTTATGAAATATTTATTTTTACTGTGAGTTTTAATAATTTTTTCGGGGGTGAAACAATGGATTTGCGAATGAAACCTGAAGCGAATATTATATAAAATGGCATTGCGATGTTTAACAGATATTTCCCGCTTTTTGGGGTAACGAATATTCAGTTTTGATTTGTCTCCGAATGTTTCTGGTGAATTTTTTGTATTATATCGGACGGTTAAGGAAGTTTTCTTTTTGAGGAGACGGTACTTAAAATTATTTTGTGAACCCTCGAGGGTCTATTGAATAAAACTGTTACTTTTTTGGAGAGAAATTTTCTTTAAAAACCCGTGGAAACTTTTTCTACCTTTCCGTTTTTATATTTTTATAATTATTTTCCATTTTGTTTAACGAAAAAAGGTGTTTTTTTTAATTGGTCTTTGAAATGAATCAGTATTTTGTAATGTTTTGGTTTATTTAACACATAAAGAGTTGAACACGTTTATGTATTTTTGTGAATTGGGTCTGTCTTCAATTCGAACTCTTCGAAAGTCTTCTTCCACTCCATATGTTCTGGTGTGATTGGTGTTTCCAATGACCATTCGTGGAATTCTACTTTGTTTTTCCAGTCAACCAATACAATTGTATGGGTTCTGAAAAATTTTTTATTTTTGCTTTGAATTGTAGGTAAATGAGTTGGAAAAGCCATTCATACCTGGTTCCATACGATAACTCCGGGACTTTTACAAATATGGCACTGTAATGCGGTTTCCACTGCAGCGGCAAATGAGACAGCGATTCCAATACTTCGTCCGGATAGTGTTTCTCCTCCCATTTGAGAAAGGATAACAGTTCCTTCACCAACGTTTCCTTCTGATCCGTCCTCCCGAACTTGTTACAGATTTCTTCGAATCTTTGTTTTCCTTGCCTCACTTTTTCGAAAGGAGTTTCTAAGGAACTGTTACCGACGGCGAAAACCTCAGTTTGAATTTCGGTTATGCCTGAATTTTTGCCGCTGTTGGTGTAGTGTAGAAGATCCGGGTGAGATCTGTGGCATAAATTAATATATATTTACCTTATACTTATATATACAGTAGCGCTCGAAAGTATTTTGACAATACAAAATTATTCGTTTTCCACCCTTAAGAGTTACTTACAAAAGTGAAATTTTATTAAAATGTTTTACATTTATAATATAATATTAATTAAATAACAGAAGAAACAAAGAGTTTATCTATACTATTAATATTATCTATGAAGAATATAACTAAGTAAGAGTATTAAAGAAAAATCAGAAGACTTAGAAGAATGTTAAGTTTTGTAAGTTTTGTTATTTTAATTTTGACAAATATATTATAAATAGTATTGATAATTAAATATAATAATACGCAATAAAATACATACAAGACAATAAATACATAATAAAATCTTAGAGTAGAATAATTAACCATGAAACTACAACAGTCCTCACATTTATAAATATTAATTAAACATTTATAAAATAATATTAATTAAATAACAGAAGGAACAAAGAGTTTATCTATTAAGAATAGAACTAAGTAAAAGTATTAAAGAAAAATCAGAAGACTAAGAAGAATGTTTTGTATATTTTGTTACTTTAATGCGACAAATATATTATTAATAGTATTGATAACTAAATAAAACAACCCTAAAATAATAATAAAATCGTGTATTAAAATAATTAACTAAAACACTATTGAATTTTGTATTGTCAAAATACTTTTGAGCGCTACTATATGTACAATGAATGTGCTTTTGTGCAATACAGTTATGTATGCGGTATACAATGTGTGAAAGCAGATAAAGTGTATTTAAAGACAATCTGTTGATAACCTCGGTTATTTCTTAGTATAATGCGGTTATAATAAATGCTGTCGGGATAAATAAGGTACAGAATTTTCGGATAAAAAGGTAGTAAAACCCGAAATGTTAAAGAACTGACCCCAAAGAAGCCGTCACCAAATGGAATTTGTTGTAGAGATGACCGTTCTCCATAATCTTCTCCAAGTACTCCCTGTCCCCGGCCGGGTTCTTGAGGTAATCCGCCACCAGGAACCCTCTCCCCAGCTTGACGGGACTGGGATCTCCCTCCGAGACGTTGAGCACCACCCCCAGTTTCCCTCTCCTGGACATTGCCAGCCAGGTCCCTCCCTGCTTGTTCTCGGTCATGTCCCTGCCTGAAGAGAAAGGGATGAGAGGGGTTCGGGCGGGGGAGGGGGATGTTTCCACTCACCCCCGAAGATATTGGCGTCTTCGTCCCAGAAATGGGCGGTTTTCCCCGGCCTTTTGAAGAATTCATCTCTGTTGGATGCGAGTATGAGTTTGAATTCCCCCGGTTTGGCGGATTTTAATAGTTTTATGAATAATATACACATTTCGTCCCTGAAAAACAATTAAAAAATAACCTCTTAATAATTAATCATTTAATGGTGGACAATGCACAGTTAATAAATACTCAAAAAGGTTAAAAAAGGTAAGAAAGAATTTCTTTGGATAACTACAGTTTTTCCATTCGACGACAATTTGAAAATTCTCTTTCTTATTTCTTCCTTTTCTCTTTCTTCTTATTTTCTTCTTATCTCTTTCTTATTTTCTCCTCTTCTTTTTCTCATTTTCTCATTTTCCCCTTGTCTCTCTTTCTCTTTCTTCTCATTTTTTTCTTTTCTCTGCGTTCCTGCTCTTTTTTCCGGCTTTACCCTTTTTATATTTTTATTATATTATTATGCAAGCAGTCCTTTGACTTTTTGACCGAATGGATTCGAAAGCGTACGCGTAAATTTAAATTTTGCTCGAAAGGTAATACAAGAATTTCAAATTGAAGTTATTCTAATATTAGAATAACCCCTTATTTAAAAATTAAAATGGACTAAATCACCAAATACGTATGTGAATATAGGAATAAAAGAGCGGACCACATGCAACACCTTCACGGGCCGTAGGCTGGACATCACTGCTTTAGGTTAAATAATACTAAATACTAAACTATACTATGCAAAATAAAACTATACTAAAACTGTATTGTGTTCAAATAATATTACATTTTAATACCAAAAAATACGTTAAATCAGTGGTTTCCAACCTTTTTGTATTTTTTAAAGGGAGGCGCCGGTACAAAAAGGTTGGAAACCACTGCATTAAATGTTAAATAAAATAATAAAGCAGTTGTTATGCATAGAAAAATGGCCGAAAGAAAGAAAAAAGAAATATTAAAAAAAAATTCACGCAGGGCCTGACCGGGATTTGAACCCGGGACCTCTCGCACCCGAAGCGAGAATCATACCCCTAGACCATCAGGCCGATGAGATAGAGAGGCGAATTTACGGTACTTCAAAGCGGCGCACTTTTGCCCCTTTCACAGTTTTTCAAATAATTACCAAATTACAACTTAATAAACGGCCTTTTCAATTAATATGCCTTTATCGCCCCCTCCTTTCAATTTCCTCCATCGGAATTTCTCGATAAATTAAGTTCCGATAAAAGTCGTTGATATTGAAACAAAGCATAGAGGTCACGCATTTCACTTCGATATCCAAACAATAATTTTCAACACTAACGTGAATTCGGTTATATATATAATTTTCAAAATATATTTTACCTGTTTCAAAATGAAAAAGATTCATCCGGGCAAACTGCATGAAAGAATTTGGCTATTTACGGATTAGAACTGTTAAATTTTCAAGGAAAAATCCACCTCGTCAGCTGATTGGGTTTGTTTGTGTTTGCATCGATTTCAGCTATCGAAAAGATTTGTGTGAGTTCATATAAACAAAAAACAAACAAATTCTTATCCTTGTCCTCGTCTAATGACAATAAAATCTATTATGAACATTTATTTGTCACAATTACAAAAACTAACCTAACCTCTTTGCCAATGAAACACCACTGAATTTCAAATCTGCCATTTGTTTGTTTTGTAATTATTTAATTTTTACTTGGTAATCTTGGAGGAATTTTTTTGTTTTTCTGCAAATTATAATTATTAATTTTAATGAGTTGGTTCTTTGCACAAATATGGTTGTGGTTGTCAACTTTTTAACATATTAATTTCTCACTTAATTTACATATATAATAATTTCATATTGAAAATAATTTATTCATTTTTTTAAGTTTTTGAAAAACTAACCAAATCAGAGTGGATTTGAGTTTGTTTTTATGTTTTTATTAAAGTTTTAAGGAAAGTTTCAGTCTGTTAAAACCTATTTTAAACTTTATGAAAGTTTTTTAAACTTCTAAAATATTTTTCTGAGAAAAGAGGAATAAAAAAATAAAAGATACACTTTAAATGTATTGATCTATCAATGGGTGTAAAAATTGTATGAAATACACTCAGCTTAAAAAAGCTGAAACTGAACAGAATCAATCTTTTGTAATTACATTCAGGTCTGCATACCTCCTTTTACAACCTCCTGATGTTCATAAAAAGTCTTCTGAGTGGTTTTCTCCAAGTTTTTCAAGTGCAGACTTCAGTGGAAGCTGAAAACAACAGTGTTTGCTTTCTGTTTGAGTCCTGACTGTAACAGAGATAAGAATCTAAAGGCATTATAGGAATTAAAACTCAGTGTTGAGTTTTCATTGTGGATTTTGTAAAATGTGCACTTTTTTCAATACTTTTATTCAGTTGTTGTGTGTTTAGAAATGAATTCAACACAACTTTAAATGCAAAAATTGTATTTTAATGAAGTTTGAAAAGGAAAGGATAAGCTTAAAACCATTATTTGAAACTAATAATAATTGTTTTTTATTGTATACAAATAAATTTTTAAAAATGAAAAATTATTAAATGAGATGTTAACCATAGAGTAATAATTTTATGTTTTTAATTAAATTTAGTCAAATTTAATATGCTTTTAAGTCAAATTTTTAAAAATCTATTTTTGTAATTATGTTCTGAAAAAGCTCTGGAAATCTATTTTTATAAATATACATTTTTAAAATTATTTTTTGGAAATTTATTTTCAGAAATCTCAATGTCATATGTCAAACAGAATACAGCAGATTAAAAAATTTACGGCAAGGCCGTTATTTTTTAATAAGAAGAAGCTCGAGTGTGGATTTTAAAGTGTTAAAATAAACTGTTTCCTTTGTTCTTATCATCCCCTAAAAAAACTCCCCGAAAAACCAAAATTGATGTTTATACAAGTCGAAATTGCCTTAAATTAAAGAAGCCATTTTTGAGCCTTTGAGTCTGCATATCTCGAAAACGGTGAGAAACATCCCATAAATAAGAAAATTGGCAAAAGGAACCTTAACTGAGGAAAAATACAGAAAAGCTCC
>JAQIBA010000049.1:570047-640188 GCA_028293925.1 Brueelia nebulosa
TTTTTAGATCTCTCCATTCTGATTTTAGAAATTATATCTAATAAAAGTCTTTAAGAGCTACAGAATCATCGACTAATCAGAAATTGCTTTAGAAACAAGGTAAGTTACCCTGGAATCCAATTTAAATACCTCTCATAATAACAAGAAAAAGGGTAGAAGCTTAAAAATTGATGAATCGGAATTCCCCCTCCGCATTGGGTTACTCAAAAAAAAAAGTTCGGCCACTGGAGAATTCTTACAAATCCGAAGTATTTCTCCGATGTATCCGTTGTCAATCTTATTTCCGGATGGAGGGAATCACCTGTGTCACGGATTATCCAGATAAATGCACTATTATTATACTTGGCCGTCGGTGGCGGTATACGTCATCCCCCGGGGGTGGTTTCCCTCTTTGTACGGGTGGTTCTTAAACCGCTCCGGATCTCACTTTAAGCTTCATGATTAGAGTTCGGTTTTAGCGTGACGATCGCCTTTGAGAAGTTCATGAATGAAGAAGGTTCATTATGCATAAGCTTCCCCAGTTCCCCGAAGAGTTTGATTTTCAGCTTGTCTCCCACTTGAATCGTCAAATCAGTTGTCTTCATTATGTATCCGGGCTTTCGCACGCTTTCGGATAGTTTTCCGAGAAAATTCATTAGCATTCGAATCGATGTGACCGATTATTCCTCCAGACTCATTAAAAACGGGGAAAATAAGTATTTTTTCAATGTGGAGATTTTCCAGAATAACAATAAAAAAATTATGACAAAAACGAATTCTATAAATGAAAAACTTAATATCCAAAATATTAAAAAACACCGATTCTATAATTTTAATTTTCAGTAATTGCTGAGGGATTTTTTGTGTCGGCAACTTTCCAACCGTCCTTAGGAAGTTCTTTCTCCAGAATTTTTTTTTTTTTTTTAAAAGAGAAAACAAACGCAAGATATATTAATGGGAAAGATGAACAGAAGGGCTTCTGTGTCGTGGTAAGGGGACTGCTTCTGCTGTCACTAAGGTTTTTCCGTCAGATTAATCTTTTCCAGTCAAAAAACAGGACAATAATAAAAAGAAAACCTCCCGAGTTAACCAATTTTCCCCATTTTATAGGTTATTTTTTATCTCAACAGGAAGGACACTTTTGGCAGGTGTCTGACCTTCGTGGAGCAGAACAAAAAAAAAAAGAAAAATATGACTGTATTTATTCTTTCTTTTCTTCCTCATTTCGAAAAGCATGAAATTTAAATCGTTTGGTTTTATTAAAAATAAATTAAAAATTTAATTGTTGGCCAACAATTTAGATTCTACTGACTTCCAAGTGAAAAACACTAAATAAATCCCCATTTTTCTACATTCCCAAATTCCCAATTTGCTACAAACTATTTTCAAAAGAAATTCTAATGATAGCCAAAGTAAGAAACATAAAATAAATCTGCTAATTCTTAAAATCCACTCATCCTCTTCAAAGTATGAACACACAGACACACACACACGCACAAACAGAGAAAACTCTTTCGAAATGAATTTCCACATCAGGTTTTTTCCTTCCTGAATCAAAGGGAGAAGTAATCTTATTAAAATGAAGTGACTGAAAGGTAGAGTGAAATGCGTTTCAATAGCAGAGCCAATCTAACGAAAAAAAAAGGAATTAATTAATACATAAATAAATTAGTGACTTTGTGATTGAACCACAACAGTTTTTTTCCGCTTTTTCCTTTATGTTTACCTTTCATCTGGAATTTCCTTTTCCCTCGCTCTCTCTCTCTCTCTCTCACCCCCTCCGCCTCTCTCCCTTTCCCCCCCGTAGTCTGTCTCTCTGGAAACCTTTAATCATGATGAAAAGTATCTAATTTTTTCTCTGAAAACTTTCTTTTTCTCTATATAAGAGGAATTATGTTCTTTCTTTTTTTAGCATTCTGACTTTTTTTTTGCAGTTGTATTAAAGGCCCCGGCTTTCTGACGGAATTTTGAGCACTGCAATTTGCGCCCCCGGAATTTGGGTGACATTTGGGTTGTCAATTTTTATTCTCTTCCCGAACCTTCTTCACAATTTTTTTTTCTCACAAAAGGGGATTCATTCATCTCCCTCACAGACTATAACTTGGCCCGAAAAACGAAGCCATCTATTTAATCTCAAAGCGTAGATTTTCATCCATAGTTTCCGCTTCGAACCCCAAAACAAATTTTGATAGAAACGTTTTATTAATTTGGGTCCGACTTTTGGGGACTATATTTCGAAAATGATGTAATATCTGATGCGACTTACCACAAAGCAGAGGTTTAAAATGCTCCTAACGTAAATATTTTCTCTCTCTCTCTCTCTCTGATACGGACAAATTATGTAAAAGAAAACTGAAAAACGGTTTCGAAAAACCAAAGTTAGCGGAGTTAAAAAAATAATGACCCGAACCCTTTATTATAAAATAAAGATAATGTCCGTATAAGAAGATTTAAATTCTTTTGCCATACCATGCGGTAAAGGGTTGAAATCGGTCATGTCCTTTTTAATTAGCGTCCCTTTTTCTCTCCTCAAGGCCTCCCCCGGTATTTAATTCGTCCTTCTCGAATAAAAAAAGAATTACAAAAAGGTTTTTTAAGGACAGGATGTAATGAGAAAATAAAATTTCGAATAGAAATTTTTTAAAGTAGGTCGTTTATCCTCGCGTGGGGGCATTCAAGAATAAAATGAGTTTTTTTTTGAAAATTTCCCGGTTTGATTGTGCCAACGTTTTTCAATGTTATAAAGTTACGATATTATAGACAATATATAATAAAAACATTTTCGGCTGAATTCTGTAATTTTGGTCGAAACAAAATTTGAGAATTATAAAATTCTCCAATTAAACATATTATTAAATAAAAAGTCAATTAATTTAAAATTTAAATAATAAGTCTAAATAAATAAATAATCCTAAATAAATTACGAGAATAAGAATTAATAAATGTTAATTAGGAGTAATCGAAAAAATACATTCAATATTCCCCATAAATTGATGTTCTATCAAAAACTGGTATATAAAGTAGCGCTGAAAAGTATTCTGACAATATAAAATTTAATAGTGTTTTACTGTAAGATTTTATTGGATTTATATTATTTACTATGAAAGTTTTATTTCATTTTTATTTTATTTTACTAGAAGATACTGTATATTATTTTGCTATAAGTTAATTATTTTCATTATTTGAGGGTTACATTATTTAGTTAACAATAGTATTAATAATATATTTGTCGGTATTGAAATAACAAAATATACAAAAAATATAACATTTTTCTTAGTCTTCTGCTTTTTATTTTATACTCTTACTTCTATGGTATAATTCTAAAGATAAACTCTGTGTTTCTTCAGTTATTTAATTAATATTATATTTATAAATGTCGTAAAGCATTTTAATGAAATTTAACTTTGTAAGTAACTCTTACGGGTGGAAAACAATAATTTTATATTGTCAAAATACTTTTGAGCGCTACTGTATATATAAAGCACATGAATTCTTTTAAAAAGTGAAAGTAGCTTTTCCAATTTAACATTGAGTGACCTGAAGATGTTACACTGACATTTTCAGAGTTTCGAGACTGAAATAAAATATTGAAAGCACAATTCGACAGAATTCCAAGATTCATTACCCGAAATACCGTTGTTGCGGTAACGGATTTAAGACAAAAAGCGAGATTTAAGATGTCGTGCATTTAAAATAAAAAAAAAAGTGTGATTAAGAAGAAAAAAAAAGAGGAGAAAAGGAAAGTAACCATCTAAAAAGCTTTAAATCAACCAAAATGAGAGTGCAGGAGTAAACGTTCAGAAGGAGGGTTTTCCAGCCTCCTTCCTCCATGTCCTTAATGACTTGTTCGAACCGCACTACATTCCTAATGGAGAGTTTAAAGATTAAAAAGAGAAAAAAAAAAGAAATAACACGAAAAAAAAAACAAAAAAATGCTTTTCCCCGTAATACCAATTTGAATCTAAAGAGCTTTTTTCATAATTTTTTACGACGAGTGAACTTATTGGGGGCTAAGTCTAAAAGGTTTTACTCACCTCGTCAAGATGACGGGTTTCCCGCCCTGAAAACCTCCCTGAGAGCCCCATCGCCTCGGCAAATCCAACACCATTACTCCTCCTGGGCCCCATAGTGCCACTTTTGTTAAACTAGAATTTACTCGAATGAAGTGGATGTCGATTAGGGGAGGTTCCGTGGGGTGTAAATCCTGAAACCATTAAAAATGAAAGCTTAGCAATACTTTCAACAACTGCCCACCAACTCTGGAAAAGTTCGATTCCTCATTCGCAGCAAAAAAATCTAAATCGCGCCTTAAAAATCACGAAAAAGAAAAGTCGGAGCCGAAGAAGACATTCCGTTCTTTTGAAATGCATAGTACAAAAAATGTTTTAAAAATTCAATTTTCAAGACAAAGCTTCTTAACGATATTGAAAATTTATCAAAGAAATTATAATATACAGCTTTGCCGGTCGGTTGCCGCTGCCTCCACTCAAACCTAAAAATCCAGTTAATTTATAAAAAATGACGGCAATTTTTTACTTTATCTTAAAAAATGGTAATGGGAAATTAGGGTTTGATTTTTTATTATCCTTATTCAAAACAGTTTTTCTTCTTTTTTTTTTTCCCTCCCCCTCTTAGCCATTATTCTAACTCTTTTCACGCGAATTGGAATTTGCATTTTCTTTGTGGACTTTTACATTAATAAGCAACGACTTGAGAAAAGTCTATGCATTTATACCGACGCGATTATCGATACTGAACCCGAAAACTCTCGAGTGCTTATCCCTACTGTGCGTCGGAGTCAGCAGTTGTCCACCCTCGATGTCATTTTTCATTATCGTCATAGAGGTCGCATGTTCCTGCTTTCCTCCCTTGTCTTTCTTTTCTTCCGTCAATGTTACACTTGGTCAACGATTATTTTTCCTAACAAACAAACTAAACTTTCTGTTCTGTTATCGCTGTTCCAACAGCAGAATATGAGTGGTGCCTTTGGGCTTAATTATTAACTCCAATTAAGTAAACGATTTTAGCGCAGTTTATATTCTATTTTATTTGTCACAGTATCCATATTGCAAGTCAATTTGTGCACAGTATATGGTTTTTAAAGATTTATGATTAAAAAATCTTTTCACTTGGTGCAACAAATATGTTCCACTTCTCATTCGTTTTTGTAAAGTTTTTGTACGGTTTTGAAATGTCATTTTATCGTACAGTTCTATTCCCAAATACTTTACAGTCTCGAACTGTATCAAAATTCCGAAATGTAAAGAGGAGTTTTTCGACAGCTGAGGCATTGCATTCACTGCTGAGTTTATTCAGAGCCTTTTTTCATATTTACACTCTTATTTTCTTTACTAAAAATAACATTCAATACATTTTTCGTTTAGCCAGCCTTATCGACTAAAAATAAACCCCGACATCCAATTATTCAATCAGTTAAGACATTTTAGACTTTATATCGGGAAATCAATGACATCACAAAGTGCTTATTACACTCATGAAAAAATCTGCATTACCGATGACAGCCTATAATTAAAAATGAAATAATTTCCACGCATTTAAATACAATTAAGCCGTTTCAAAAATAAAAATAATTTTCATTCGTTAATCAGAGCGACCCTTGCTGAATTTCTCCGAAAAAAGAGAGTAAATAATATTATTATTATACGTAAAAGTACTAAAGCAAGAAGAATAAACCATTAAAGGAAGACGGGAAGGAGAGTGCGATATTTTTTATTTAATAATGGGACATCTTAATGGCCTTTCAGAATATTTTCAATAATTTATAAAAGGCGCATTTAAATTAAGCAATATACCCCGGGATTATATTCCCGGCAATTTTTGCAAGGGTTTATGGGAAAATACTTGTAATCAACTCCCTCGCTTAACCTCGCTTTTTCTGATTCTCTCATCCACAGTTATACACAACATTTGGAGTTCTCATTAACCAATTAAAAATATATTATTAGAAAACGATATAATAAATATGAGATCGTATCACCCAAAAGTCAATTTTCACTTCATTTTGGGAAATACAAAGTTTCCTTTTCATTCGAACCTTATTTTCTTAAAAATTATTTTACAAAATATATGACAAGTATTACTGACCCTAATTTACTACACTTTCCTCTTTCATTTCGTGGCGCAATAAATAACTCAAACAATTCACTGCAACCCTTTTTTACGCTCCCAATTCGTCCCACGAAAAAAAAAAATCCCATCAAAGTATTTGATTATTTTTAATAAAAGAAAACAGAACGTGAATGAGGATTTTCCATTTTGGTACATTAATATAGATGGTCTATATATGTCACCTCGGCAGACAAATGTGCCCTGAAGTCGTGTCGATTTGGGTTATTTTTTGGGGGGGGGGGCGGGAACAGGATTTCTTCGAAACCAAAACGAAATAAAGCTGTCGGAAAATTGGCCAAAAGAAAAAAAGGTGAACAAAGAATCGATTAGGGATTTCGCGTGGTCTTTCAAGAGGCCACAGACTATTACTTTTGACATCGGACAGTATTCGATGATACATTACGCTGTTCCGTCCCTGAGGATTCTGTGTCTGTCAACTCTCACGCAACCTTCTTAATATAATCATTTCATACATCATGAATGCGGTTGTTTATTTCTTTAATAAACAACACTTCAACATTTTTTTTATTATTTTTTTTCATTTATTTTAGAAAAAAAAAAAGAAATTTCTTTATGTTTCTTATGAGACTCACAGGCTGAAAAATTGCCCTCACTTGATTTACTTCAGTATTTTTTTTTTTTATAAAATTTTTGTCACGCTTGGTTTTGATTTATGGGCGTTTCTCACTTTTTTTTGTGTGTGAGTGTCGGTAGAAACAAACATTTTAAAGATTAAAAAATTAATTAATCATTTCTAATTATAGAAAAAAAAAATTGAAGTTTTTTCTCTCTTTAACTTGAACTCGTATCGATTTTCTTACAGGGAAAAGCCGGGAAAAATTCCGAAAAAATAACAAATTCATAATCGGCAATTACCTCTTCAAAAGCAAAAAAAAAAAAATGCTTTGTCACATCAAATATCATCCGACCTCGAAAAGCTTTAAATTAGCCTTTTTGTTTTTTTTTTTCTTTATATTTCCTTCGGTATAAATTATATATAACTTTAAATTGATATTAGTGCTCCTCTTTGTTTTTTTCATTCGCTTTATTTTTCCATTAAATACTTTGCCCTTAACAGGCAACAACTGAGATGTCATTACTGAAAAGTAAGCGAAGACAAAAAAAATCTCGAGTTATTTTTAATAAAACGACAATTTTTTTGAAATATGCAGAAGTGATGTGGTGAAAGTTATAATATTTGCGAATCAGATGTTCTACCTTTCCGGTCCGATCTAAGGAAGTATAAAACCTAAAATATAAATGAATTTTGATTGGTACGGAAAGGAAACATGGAAAAATCAGCCAATTACGTTGTTCAGACTATGAATTGTTAAAGTAAGCGAACGAAAGAAACTCACTTTTAAACGCATATTAAAACATGTTTGAAACTATTCTCGGATAAATGGGGAGTCTCAATGAATATATTCAATGAAAAACTTTTATAAGTTTCCAATATCTCCTTTTTTTTCTTTCTTTAGGGAGAATAAATCCGAACTAAATCCTTTTTTAATGCCGGTGGCTCAAGAATTTTCGACTTTTTCGAAATACAAAAAGAAATAAAAAAATTCAATTATTTCCCGATCATCAAAAGTTTAACCGCGCCTACGTCGAAAGTGTTGAAAATATTAAGAAAAATAATCAAAACTCAGAGCAATAAAGCCCCTTCTAATAATTACGAAGCCGGAGGAAATCAGTAGACCATTTTTATTCCCAAGCCGGGGGGTTGATACCGTTCGACCACCCTTAGATTCCAACAAATTACAAAATCTAAATTTGAATTATTGTTTGAATTTTAAATTTACGGTCGCGCTTAAAAAGCCCCCGCGTTTCTTTCTTTCTCTCCGAAAATCATTTCTTAAACTCCGGCCTGGGATTTTCCGGCTGTGAGACTCATCTGCAGTCAGCACTGTTTCGGACACAGTTGCTGTCGCTGACACGACACGCCTTTTAACTTTTCTTACCCGTCATTGGAGAAAGTTAAATTTAAAACCTCCACTTATTTAATGGAATAAAACTTAACACTTAGTTAAAACATGACAAACGCGTCAACCTGGAAAATTAAAGAACCGACCGGGAAACCTGAAATCCAGTCAAAACGACCAAAACCAGTTAAGATATTTAACACTAGCATGGGTTACAAATCAAGAAGGTAGACAATAAACCCATTAATAGTGTTCTTATGGCAATTGAAATTAATGGTACGGATCTCATTCGTTAGGAATTTCAATTAACAAAATGTAATTTTCTTTGCAAAAATAGTGATATATGTTTTCACATTGAAATTGCTTTTTCAGTCCCTTTCTTCCCGGAGAAATTAATGTTTATTTAATTAATTTACTTCCAATAACCTTCGGAGAAATTTCGGTGGGGAAAAATAATAATGCATCCCGAGTGCTGATTCCTGCATAATAAAAAACCGAGAGAAAACACGATTATCAGTTAATTTCTCAAAATAATTATCGCAAAGGAAAAATGAAGAGCTGTGTTGGCCCTCGAACGCTATTTCAATAAATTAAATAAGTCAAAGTTTCCTATTGAAAGCATCCGGGGCTCGGCATAAAAAGGTTCTTCGCCCGAAAATAATAAAATGAAAATTTTATATGGGATTCCTCCTCCACACACATTGTTTAGCTCGCAGTGTTAATTTATGTTCATTTAATATAGTCAACCCTTGTACGGAGGATTAACCGAAGATACTAAATTTATTACACAATTTCAACGTTGGTGGAATGTTACCCTTGTGCTCCGGTTTCTTCCGTCCCGAATATTTCTGCTAATAGCTTTTTTATAACGAGGAGCATGAATTGTAAATTATTCAGGGGGCAGAGTACTAAATCTGTCGAGGTCACAGAAAACTTCCCCCGTTGATTTTCGATGTTTGAATTTTGTTTTACCAACTTTAGTATCGGAATTTAAACTATGCGCGAGAAAATTTTATTCAACGCTGCTAGTAAGAAGTTTTTAAATTTCGCGACTGGAAAACGGGGGAATGGAGGGAGGGGAGGAACGGAGGGGTGGATGAAATAAGAGCCGGTGAGACTTTAAGGGACAGTTTTTTAAATTATTAAACGGAAAATTAACCCTTGCAGTTACCTTCCGAAATTTCGCTGAAATATTAACCGGCAAAACAGGTGATATTGTTAACGAATACAATTTTCTTCCCTTACTCATTTACAAATCGGAACACTCAGTCGGAAATACAATGAGATATGAATAAAATTCGGGGTGGAAACATTGCTTTCTTCGATTTCCTCTTAAGTCATAATTTCTTTTACTATAACTCTTAGTTAACATTACCAATAAAAAAATTACGTATAAATACAATAAATAATGTAAAAACAATTAATTATAAATTCAATCAATCAATATAAACTTTATTTCGCTCTTGAGTATTAAAGAGGGTGACTACAGTATTAAAAAAAAACAGATATACAGTAACTTAAAACTACAGAAAAAGCAGACAGAAATAAAAATAAATAAGTGCAAATAAATGCTTTATAAAAGAAATAAATATATAAATCTATAACTAATAAATAAAATATATACAGTAAAATAGTAAATACTATTCATTTTAAATTGACAATTGTAATGAAAAAATAAACAATAAAAAATGTTAATTATTAAAATCAACAAATAACGGAATAACGACAAGCATAACTTATCATAAATTGCTGACAATATCAAATGCTGCTTAATTTTTGCTGTTTTGTCGCATTTTATGGAGCGCAATACAACATTGCTCTGCCTTAAAAACATAAAAAGGAAAATTGAAACCTTCAGAAAAAATATACCCTCTAAAAACAGAAGGAAATTCATGACAAATTTAATTTTCTCCTTTTCAAAGAAGCGATCACGCAGTTAAGGTAAGCGAAAAACCGGGGTCTCATTGTTTTTTGCGAGAGAGGAAAAACGATATAATTGGGAAATAAATATGTACAAGTTTAAAGAGAAAAGGAAATAATGTCATCGGCAGCAGGGAGGTTCGATAAATCAAACCATTTTCCCCCCAGGACGTCAGGGAGGCCTAATAGCCTCTAATTGAATTCCGATTATCTTAAAAGATGGTAGTTGTTTTCGAATTCTGGAAATAATTTATCCGGAGCGAGTGTTTTAATAACCTTTTCCGATTCGGTTCATTCAATTTAAGTTTAAAATGGCCCGATAACGAAATTCTAGTTTTCCAAACTTCCCCGTTATCTCCTCCGTCGTCGTTTGTGTACCTTGATCGGTTTACCCGATCACCCCCGCGTAAGCGAATGCCATTTAACAACCCTTTGACTCACTCCCTTTTTTCCTGGGGAGAGACGCATGAAAATGGATTGAAGGAGGGAAACTCTTAGTCGAAAGCGGATTTTTCGATTTCGTTAAATAGGACACGCCCATTTTTTCCGTTTTTTGAAAGTCAACACGAAGATGACCTGTCCACTAATTCATAACGGTTGTGTTTACCATTAATTAATATTACTTTTACAATTATCTGCCGTCGTTTTATAATCTATATGTCATCGCTGATGATTCCACCGCAAATTACGATTAGTCATCCCTACAAAAGAAGACCGGTTGGATTTCTAAATTAACTTTACAAACAATTAGGGTGTGTGGAGTTCAATTTTTTTTCATGTATTGCATACGTATATAGATTAACAGCAGACAATCAATTTTTTCTGCTTGAAAAAACTTCGGGAAACTTTTAACGTAGTTATGATTCGAACTAGGCAATTAATAAAGAGAATGGACTGATTATTTATGTTTAAACAATTAAACACTTCTAAAGTTTTCAATTTTTAGGTGAAAGCGTTCAGTAATAAATGTGTTTTCCGCCAGTGGACACTTTTACGACACTTTATACGGTTTTATATGAGCTGTAAAATAAGCAATCGAAGTAAGACCGCATTGGTCTTTGTACGGCTATTAATACCTGGTGCGTTAAAACAACTGAATCGGTGTTGCTGTCGATGGAAATTATCCGCGAATTTTCCGGGAAAAGCCCCCGAGAATTCCAACCATCGGTGGAATCATCGGCGAATTTGCTTTTGATCATTATCGAGACGTGCCGATTCCATTCAGCCGTAAAACATTTATCAAACCACTTGTTGAACATTTCAAACACTCAGCAAAATCACTTTGGCTTCGGTAATGGCCATTGATCTCTGATTAAACAAATTAATGAGTCAAAATATTTACACGCTCTTTAATCCTAATCTGTCGGCTTTTGGAGGCCTTTTATGGGAATTTTTTGCTTCAAAGTTACCATTTGCAAATCCACGAAAAAGTGAACAGCAGTGAAACTTCTCCAGAACGGCCACCCCTACAAAAAGGGAGAAACGTGTGGGTTGAAAAAATAATCGAAAAAGCTTTAATATCTTAATTTCAGAAGACTCATTAGCTCGCGTCACAGGTATAATTAATGAATGGCGATATTAATTAATGGAAGGCTGATGGTCGAAGCAATGAGGGCAGCAAATGGAGGTGGGGTTGAAATGAAATGCCCACTGATCTTGTTTTATTACTTGACCACACCCCAATTTATAAA
The DNA here is from genome assembly GCA_028293925.1 of Brueelia nebulosa. Taxonomy (NCBI): domain Eukaryota; kingdom Metazoa; phylum Arthropoda; class Insecta; order Psocodea; family Philopteridae; genus Brueelia; species Brueelia nebulosa. The sequence continues at coordinate 581,689 of JAQIBA010000049.1, forward strand.
AAATTAATTCCTTTTGTCTTCACCATCGCGGGCCTGTCATTCTGACTTAACGGCCCTCGTAGACTTTCTTACATCGAACATTTGGAAAATTTTAAATTTTCCACGACGGAGCTCCCGAAAACGCTTCGCTTAATTTTTGCATAAATTCTTCCCTTTAAATGCATTTATGACGCTGAGTGCTTAGGAAAACTAATCTCCCGCATTTAATGCCGTAATTAAGGTAAAACTTTTTCCGACCCTGTTTTTTGATATATTTAACAAAAGTTAATCATCGTTAGGTAAAAAGGATTTGAAAGGCCATAAACGACGATATCGTATTAAGTCGATATAATCGCTTGTTATGCTAATACAAAATCAAAATGTACTATCCAAGAAAACCCCCCTAACGTCGTTAAGTTAAAGACTTTTTATCAAGAATTCCACAGTCGCGTACAAATGCTTTTCCTATGTTAATAATAATACTTCTTTCAGTTTCTCTTTTCAAGACCCGAGAACTGTTCTTGTTCAGTTTTACCCCTTTCAATTTTAGGATTCTACACTATTTTTAAAATAAAAATAAGTTTAGGCGCGGTTTTTAGGGTTAATTTTCGTATTTTAAAATAAAATCAATGAGAGACTGATTATTTGTTAATTATAAAAAACGGTATTTATTTTTTATTTTGATGTAATACAACTAATAGGCTCGAAATGTTCAATTTTAGGTTTGAGTATCACATAAAAGCGCAAATTTTGTGTTTTATTGGTCTGCATTTTGGACATATTAATCCTCAAATCATATTCAAATTTTCTGAGGACATATTACTGAGTATTATTTAATTGCCTTTAACTTAATTACTTGTTTCAATACGCTACAAATAAGAAATGGTGTTCAATGCTATTTTTTCCAAATCAATACCTTTACGAAAAGCTGTCGAATTGATTTTCACACCCATACTTTCAAACTCTATTCGTAAAAAAACATTTATAAAAAGCTGATCGGTGAAATCAGTGTACCTGAAAAATATTCCAATTTCATAACGCTAATTAAAACTTGATCATTCCGCCTGGATAAAACACAGTTTGGCCGAATTTCCTGCAGTTTTTTAAAAGAAATCCCTAACGAAAATAAACCGGGACGGATAATCAATAACACTGTTTGCGACGAATGAGAGTTTTCGCGGACCAAAAGTGGAAACCGTTTGAATTATACATAAAAAAGATAATTACCACAACCATTCTCAGTTTTGAGGAGTGCGCCAAATGATGCTAAGGTAGGACAAAAGTAATTTAAATGATTTGCATAATTTAAAACGATACAAAATTACAAAACTCTGGTTTATAATTATGGATTCAAATGGTTCTTTGTTTACAGTTTATTTTATATGGAACCAGAAAGCCTGCACTTTATCTCCAGTGTTTAGCGACTATTTTATTACTTTTGTCTAACTACCTATCTTCGAGATCCTCCTATTATACGACTTCTTATTTCGCATTTTAACTTCGCTAGGCCCGCTAATGCTCCCCCGGTAAATGGCTCTAGATGTAACTTTTAAATTCACGCCTTTTCCAAAAAAGGCATTACGCAATGATAAAAATTAACCGACTCCGTTAACGAAGCGTACTAAAAGGATTTATAAAATTTTTGAATTTTCAAAAACTTTTCGCTGACTTTATCCCTTTTTTTTTAAAAGCCGACACTCAATTTCAGGCGCCTCCATGTTTCCCCCAGCGGTTGCTTAAAATTAAACCGTTTCAACGTTCGTAATTAAAATTATATTGATGAAAAACGATAGCGGAGCCCCATATATTTGTAGACTTGTCTTGAAACTAATCGTTGTGCAGAGCCTGGTGGGTGTCAACCGTAAATTGTCCTACTCAAATCAACATAAATTTTCACTTGCGTTGTTATGGCTTTAATACAACAAATTGTTTCTTGTTTGATTTATTGCAATGCTTGCCATTTTCATTTTGCTTAAAATGGATTGCGGCAAAACGTACTTTTTTGCAGGTTTTGGTAAATTTTCCCGCTTTTTCTTTCCACGTGAGAAAAAATATCACGTATTGTGCGCTTTACCCACCGCAAGGTCTTGAATACAGTTAATTAAGTAATGTCGTTACAATATACAAATATAAATATCAATTAAACACCGCCCGGATACTGATTGTATATTCAAAACGGTTGGCCACACTGTCAAAGGAAAGTTCCGCCAACCGAGGAGGCAAGTTGGCAAACCTGAGGTACGAATCGTCTGCTCTGAGAGTCAGTTGTTATTCTGCTAAGATCAGGATAGCACAGGTAAGAAATTATAAATGAGAGGGCCCATTTTTGCTACGGAACATTCGAAACTTCCCATTTAGTGATGTGACAGAAGAATCATACTAATTTGATCAGTTTTATTCAGTTAGGTCGCCATCTTTATCAACGTAATTAATATTTTTATAATAAAGGGCGGGATTTAAAATTGTTAAAATATCAAAGCACATTATTTTTTTCGAATGAAGTTATTTTTAGTTATAATAAAGTTATAATAAATAGTTACAATATCAGTTAATAAAAAATTTATAATAATTATACATAAGTTATGTAAATAATAAAGTTAATATTACAATATAAGTTAAAAAGTTAATTTAAGTAAAAAATAAAATATAAAATAAATAAAATAATAATAAAAATAAAAAGTTATAATAAATCATTAATTGATGATATTAATAAATGATAATTTTATTAAAAAGTAAAGAACCTCAAAGTGAAAAATTTTATCCCCACAACAGAATAAACTATTTCTCTGAATAAAAGTGAAAGCTAACGACACATTAACGAATAGTTACACTTAAATGTCTACTTTAATCCTTCCTAAAACTATCAGCAAAATTATGACTTTCAAAGGTGCGCCATTTTATTTCAAAAAGAAATTGAAACTCGCTCTCGACATCTTCCTGCAGCCAAAGCCTACAATGCGTTGCTGGGCTCTCTGATCTTACACCCCTAAAAAAACGCAATATTAACTGGCTAACAGATATGATTAAATTTCTTTTCTTCCCGTTATCATTTTTCACGAGGAAAGAGAAGCAGAAAAAAAGGGAAAGCGCTGGTAATCTCCAAGATAACATCAAATAACCGAAATTTATCATTAAAACAAAATAAGAGATTGTAATCATCTTAAGATCAGCCTCTTCGAAGAAAGTACATTTTAAGTTGGTGCGCTTTCTCCCGGCTTTGGAATACGGTGAAAAGTCTTATTCGGGTTTAATGAGTGGCTTGGGAAGCTGAGTGTCGTCATAAGGGAATCAATTCGATATAGGCTTGTATATCCTGTGATCAAGAGTAATGTCGAACCATTGTTTAGCGTTACCCTGGAGGGATTACGTCTTCGTCTTCGTTTTTGTTTTCTTCATTTATTCCGACCTTTTCCCATTTTTTATCAATTTCCTCAATGTTTCACTACGAGTCTAAATATTTATTGGGAAAAGTTAGCGTCAAAAAGATGGATTGCAACTTTCTTCAATTTGACGATATATGATACGATGGTAACGAGACATAATTGTTCGATTTTTGATGGGCAGTGCACATTTAATGCAAAAAAAATCGAGTCTTTGTGAAACCGCGCCATACCTCCCCTAACATACCTGTGTTTTCCCTTTGTTTACCCTTTTCAAACATAAGTAGCACTGACAATTAACTTACGAGCGCATTCATTTCTCTCTTAAAATGAACCGATGCAAATTTATCAGAGAACTCCGGAAAACTTCAATAATACCGAGGTTCCTTCATTTTTCTTTTTCAAAGAAATTTATCACTTGAATGAAATTCCCCAGAAAAAAATAATATGAAAACATCATAAAATTCTAATAAGATCATAATAAAATCAGCGAACCCGTACAACAGAAATTCATCCCCATTCATTCAAAATGTCAGACATTCAATAAAATGTTATTAAGACAGCGGTGATTGAAAACAGAATGTCATCATTTGGACAATTTATCAGGGGCGGGGAAGGGTTCTTAAACCTTTTTATTTTTTCCCCCTCCCCTGTAATTAAAACCCCGATTTTCATTTATATATTTGAATATTAAATACCGAATGATGGCAATCGATTGAGTGTAAATTCGATTCGGCCGATCGAACTGAGATTACAACTGAATTCCGATATTGATTTTACGCTCTTATTTACGGCACTGAATAAGCAAATTCTTTATTAAATGTGAGGGACTGTAAACAAAAATGTTGAAATCGAGAAAAGTCAAATGTCAGAGCATTTTCAATTTTCCCGTATTAAACAATTTCGTTTTGAAATTAAAATGCCAAATTCTCCGATTAATAAAATATATTGTTATTTGATAAAATATAAAAAAATGATTAATTGTCTGACATTTAATTTTTTTCCCTCTCTTTTTTGAAAAGGTTTCCTTTGCTTTAGTTTTCCTTTATTGTTTATTTTACCTGACACACCGACCCATCTTCGTTTTGAGGTTTTTTAATCCGCCAACGGGAATTGGAGTTCAGAAGGTCAAAAATGTCCAGGAAAAAGTATTCAACACTATAAAAGTATGGTTTGTAGAGATTTAGAGGAACAATTACGTGTTTAAATTCGAAATTAATATTTATAATAAGACGAGTGGGAGAGAATATACTGCAAAATAATGGAAATCCATACTTTGATGATAATCAATCAATCAACAAAGCACGAATGGGTTGAAATTGAAGAAAGCAAAGCTAAATTACAAAAAATCAAACAACAAAAGGTTCGCATTTATACAATAATGACATTAAGATTTTATGGCACGGGGGCGGGGAGCCGAAAGAATGAGAGGCAATGATTATTTTTCTTACTTAAAACAGGGAAGAAGTGATACGTTCTGGATTTGAGGGGAAAAAATGACGAGTTAGATGAAAGTGTTAGATTTCAACGGTGCAGTAATCGAATTATCGTCTAAATGGAGGGCTTTATTGCAAACCTCAAATTGACAATTTTTCTGCTGTCTTTACTCGGTTCGTGATCAGAAGGAAAATAAAATACCTCTATACTTTCCACGGTGGAAGGAAAAAAAAAAATTACAAGATTTTTTGCTTTCTGAGGTGCTTTGAAATTTTTCTTATGACTTTACGCTAGTGTGGTTGCAGTGGGATGAAATTCCGTTTTGTAGGCGCGATTACACAGAAGCCTGGACCGAAAAAGGGGTGAAAGTAACAGCTCTGTGGTGAAACGCGACGAGTTTGCAACACGATGAATACATATTTTCCAATTCATGTGAAAAGAAAATGTTTTTCAAATAAAATTACATCACTATGGCAGTTAGCTTGGAAAAATAAAATGAAAAAACCGTTTCATTCGACTTTTTTTTTTTTATTAAAAGAAAGAAGGAAATTAGCAGTTCTCTACTTTTTCAAAATTAAATAAAAAGCAATACGAGTCTTTCTGTGTACTGTTGAAGGTTCGTTAAAAAAAATTATAAAAAATAAATAACGAAGCCGATTAGGGGTCACACTAAGAACCGCCCCAAACATAAAGCGCATCTGCTGGTTAAGTTTCTCTTTCAGGAAAATTCTACTTTCGCCGAGTCGTGCTGCCCCCAAGCGGGAGCTTACGAAACTTCCCACTTTCAAATATCCTTCTCGGGGTGCAGAACGTTTTGAAAATTTTATTGAATTCTTCAACTTGGGGTAATCTTCGAGAGTTCTTTTATAGGTCACTTGAGTTTATTGTGGCACGGGAGCGCTCGAGCATTTAAATCAGATACAGTAGACTTTTTACTGTTTTGTAGGCCGAGGAATTCTCCCTAAATTTGTGGGAATTTTTTTCTTGCGAATTTACATCCTTTAATTAAATTTTAAAATCGAATAAATATAATATAATTAACAACAATAAATATATCCCTGGACACAACAAACTCAAATAGCATTACGGAAGTTTCTGTACAGGTTTCTCTTTTCCCCCCTAATTATCTAAATAAATCTTAGTTTTAAAAAATACCTTTTTTAGGTTTTCCGATTTCGGAAGTAATATGACTTCACTAACACGAATTTGCTTCGAATACACGACAAAATAACGGTCAATACTGATTCCGAGGACAAAATTAGGGCCGAACACTTCGTTAGTATTTACTGTTCGTTCGGTCGAAGAATTCAGACAATTGATACCGAATTAATTAGTCTTTGTTGTGTAATTATCAAATAATCGAGTTTGCTGATATTAATGAATGCCTTTGAAAAGAGGACGAAGGGAACGCCAGGAAGTACACTATTTCCATTACTATTCATTTTGCTTTCGATCGAAGGATATGCAGCAAAGGAAAATCAGCAAATGAAACTGAAATGCAAAAAATTTTCAACTCGAAGACAATATTTCCTTTCATTTTCCCCGTGACAGTTTTCCGTGTATCTATATATTATATATAATTTTGCAAATGGTCAGACTTCCAAGTCCCACATTTCTCGCTACCTAAGTAAAAAGCGGATGGCAAAAAGCTGCGAAAGGGTTTCTATAATTTAAATTTCTAAGAAAAGGGATATAAATTCGGTGCCAAAGGAACGAGAATTTCCTTGCTACATTCATTTAATGTGAGTCATCATCGCTGTGTTCCTTCCTCCTTCGCGATGTTTTCTGTTTCCGATGTTCATTTGTTCTGCACAAATTATATTGTTTTACTTACTATTCACTCCATTCCTGATCCTTAATCTTGGTGATATTTTCACTTTATTAATTTTTTTTTTTGCGCTTTCGCTGAGTACTCGAATAAAATAAATATGTCAAAACCCTGGGGACTTCAAACGTCAAACTGTTTGCTCATTGTAATTTGGGGAGATTAAAAACAGATCTCATTACCATTAAATAATTACCCCCTTTAAAAGAAAAGTTACAGCTTTCAAATGCATATGATTATCTGTCACATGCTTGATTCATTTTGGAAATCAGCCAAAATACTAAAATCAAGACAGACATTGGCGGATCTTATCAAAATACAACAAAAACCTTTATGACCTTCATTATCACTGCAATGATTAAAACTTCCTTTTCTACATTGCAAAAGCTATGACTCTAAATTATGTGCACTTTACTACTTTACTTTACTTTTCTTTAACCCGCTTTTTCCGTTAGGGTCGCGGGGTTTTTGCGAAACATTTTGTTCGCTTGCATAGCGCCTGAATGAACATGTCAGGTACTGTAGCAGGTGGCGAGTCCACTGACAGTACTTCACCGAGGTGTTCGCAGGTGAATGCAGGTGAAGGAGGCGGAATTATTATGTGCACATTAATAATTTATTTGATTGAGTTTAGTTCACCTTTTAGTACTTTCCAAACACATTAAAATTTAAAAAGTCTTTTAAATACTGTGCTTTTTACACTGAATGCTCTTGACAGTCTCTAATTAAAGATGGACCATCATTAATTAGATTATTTAACATTCTATAAAATCTAATTTTTATGAAACTTTAAAACATACGTTTAAACAAAAATTGTTTGAACTGTTGTAACAGGGAATAAGGCAATACTAAAGTATTGTTGTAAATAATATGTCACATACAAATGGTTTTTTATAAGTGTCTGTGAATTTCTTACTGATACAAACATTCTGAAATTAAAATGAAAGAGAACAAAAAGTTCATTTTCGTTACAGGTTTTTTTATATATTTTTTTGCCCTCCTAATTTAATGGCTCTGTGTTCCTCTGCAAAGAAATCTTTCCTGGTGATAGATGAACGATTTTGAAGACAGAAATTTTTAATACAGAATGCAAACTTTACATTTGAATGAATTGTAAATTAAGTCGCAAGTTGACTGAAGCAAGAACATATATTCCTGCTTTAAGGGTTAACATCACAAAACAAATTGTAATGAAGAAAATATATATTAATAAGTGCTGACAATATAATTTAATAATACACAGAATAATGTTATGCTAGCTTCAGCAGAGCATTTCAAGCGCAATGATATCAAAATCACCAAAGAATCAAGTAAATTATAAAGATGAAGTTTAAGCTTATTCGAGATTTTATATAAAAATTGCGCAAGAGGCTACTTATAAGTAACTTTGAGCTTTTACGAATTCTGTAACATAATTTAAAAAAAAATCCAAACCGGCTCAATACAAAAATAAATCAGAACATAACCCTACCTGGTAAACAGAGACATCTTTACTGTAAACTTTCACTATTTGAGTAAGTAGACGTTTTTCCTTGGCGTCCCAAACAAATATAATATCATCTTTACAGTCAATCAAATTTCTTGTTTTTCCATCTGACTTTTGTAAACTTTCACAAACTTTTTTAAATATTTTTTCTTGGGAAAAATTCAAACGATCGCTTGACGGCATTTTAATTTCTTTAATTTAACGTTTTAACTATCCTTTATCGAAGTTCGAGATCGAGTTCGAGACTCGAAAGTGCTGGAAAAATATGGCGGTAATTTTAATAACGTTTTTTATTGGCGGTTTTTTAATACATCTATGAGATTGTTTGTGCTTATGTATGTTGTGATTAATCGTTAATTATAGTTACATTGTGAACGTTTATGTGAAATCTATTTCTAGTTAGTGTTTTTTCGATAACGAATTCAGGTGAAGTTTAAGTCGAATAAATAAAAGATTGTAAAAATTCGACTGTTTCATTGTTTCATATTCAACGTCTATGGCATTGCTTCATATTTTTTTTTAATCAAATAAGTGGTATGAATATTAATTTAATTATTATTAATAACTTAATCGAATCGAGTAAGTTTAATTTTTAGTCGAACATTTCTGTTATTGTATAATATTTGTATCATTATGTGCTTTTACGATGGAAACAGACAAATCCAAATATGACGCATTTTAAACGGCGCCCTATAAAAGATAAATTGAAATCATGACTCATAATTCGTAATTTCTAATGAACTAATTGCTTAATTACTTTAAGTTCTTAAATCAGATGCCCAATAAATGCCCTGAAACATTTCGCTGACAATGCAATGGACAATGTCCGTTGTAAAAAAATGTTTCTATACTCTTTGGACTCAGCTTCAAAACGATTTTTTTTACCCTAAAAGAAAAATCCAGAATGTCTTAAAATGATTTGGAATAAAAAGGCTAAGCTCAAATAAAAAAAAGAACATGGTGAATTATAATCTGTCCTTCCAATAAATAAATTGAAATTGACAATATCTGACATCTTTAGAAAGAAGTTATACATTAAAAAAATATTTGAAATATTTTTAAGAATGAAAAGAAAAATCTTGGGGGGATGGAGCTGAAGAGAGATACACAATATTAAATTATTGGAAATTGTTGTTTTTATTTTCTTGGAAATATGGTATTTTTATTTTTTTAAATGTTTTCTTCAATATTCTGACTATTGTTCAATAAAATCACTTTGAGTTGGAAAAATTTTTAGATATCTTTTCCGTATTTTTCTCTTTTTTTCATGCAGATGAGCTTTTTCCCCACGTGATTTTATTGGAAAATAGTTTGTATACAAACGGATGTTGCAGAAGATAAACTAAATCTATGAAAATATACGTTTCCCATGTGTCGAGCCTTTTTTGCACGGGTTAATATACCTAAGGGTTGACAGTTTGATTGCTTATGAGGGAACAGTTTGAAAATTACGGTATTTAATATTTATAAACCAACGGAAATTTGGTTTCTAAAAGAATTAATTGCTTTTCAATTTACGCTTTGCTTTTATAAATACTAATAATATACGATATCGCAATATTAAATGATGTGCACGTATCAGATCAGTCTATTCCAACGGCGTATTGGAAAATCATTTTAAAGACATTACTCAAAGAATAGTGAAACGCTGAGTAAGGGAAAGATATACATTATATTTGGGCGCTTCTAAAAAAATTAGTCCAAAAGAAGAAATTTAGATGCGGGTATTTATTTGAAAAATTAAAGCTTTAGTAATGATTGACATTGTATGTCATACAGAATGGATTAATGCATTCCCCCAGTGTTCTTACTGACTGCTTCTTTAAACATTATTCTTTAGAGAAAATGTGAGAGTAAAATCTGAATAAAACTTGAGGGTTTTTTTGCGCACCGGAAAATCAAATGAGGGAAGCGGTTTTGAATGGAATACTGACAATGTAACAAAAGATGCCAAACTATTTGACTTTTATTTTGAAAATCTCACTTTCCTGCCAGGAGTGATCAAGTTCTTTGAAAAGCTATGTCAGAATACATTATAACCGATTTTTTTGTAGGAAATAAAGGAAAAAAATTGAAATATCGTGTATATGGTATTTCAGATAAGAATTTTCTTTCACATCGGAAAAGATTTTCTCTTTTAAGTTCTTAAATACTTTATTGAACCAATTTTTTTTTAATTTTTTACAGGTTTTGGTATCAAAGAAGGATGAAGAAGACTTTGCTGAAAAGAGGTAAGTCCACCAAAAAGTTTAAGGTAAAATCAGTATTTTAACAAAACCTGTGGAAAGTTCAGTAAACTTTCAATACGCAATCAGAACTGAAGATTTCCAAGTACTTCGAAAGCTGTAAGCGCCTTTAATGAAAAAAAAATAAATCATTATAAAGCTAATTAAAAAAATAGAATTGTCTACACAAAAGTGAATGAAGCAATTTTAATTGCTGTTTTTCACTGAAAGTTCTTTCAATTAAAAAAAAACAAAAGACATTTAATACGGTATAGTAACTTTAATAATTTTTTTTTTTTTGCTTTCCGTTTTAATTCAAAAAAAATTTTTTTTTAATTTTTCTTAAATGCGAAAGAAATATCTAATTTAAGAAGTGAAAGAATGTGCAAGGAGACGGAAGTATATGATGACAATTGCAAAATGCACCCACACCGTTCCCTGGCGTCTTTTCCCTTCTTTCTTTTTCCGAGGATAACTGAAAACAGTCTTTCTAATAGAAATATCAAAACCATTAGTCAGACTTATATCAATTTCTCTTGTCAACAATTATTGGCGTAGAAAGAGAATATATATCACGCTCTCGGGTGTCCAAAACTCTCATCATTAGCAGTATATTAGTGGAGAGATATAGAAAATGGTCTTTATTTTCTGCGTCTGTTCACTTTTCGAGGAGCTTTATTTATGATCATTATTGCCGCTCTGAGCTTTTTGGAAAATATGTGTGAAGTTTTGAGCTTTGCCTCCGAAGGCTATTGATAAGCCTCGTGAAACTCCCTCTACTGGTTTTGTAACCATTCGTGCTTAACTCTTTCATCGTTTTCATCTGAATCAGTTCTCCCGGGCAGTTTGAATTCGCCACAAAAAATCTTACTGCCAAAATAGGAGTAATATTAATAATTAAAATGAGAAATGATCGAATTGGAAAAGATTATAAGTCTCGGGGAATTTTAATTCTAAATCTGAGTAAAATATTTTAATGGATTTGAATAATTTTCAAATTTATATAATTTAAGAGGGTTCTATGATATTGACAGTCGTTCCTCCTAAAGGCTAACAAATGAAGGAACTTCAACAATGGGGATGTATTTTATTAGGGAGTTTCCTTAAATATCCACAATCTAAATAAGTTTCTTTTCTATTGCTTTCGATTCGGAGAAAATGGCCATTTTTGTGACATTGAAAAGTTAATGCGGGGGAATAAATTCGCGTCCACTGGTTTCATTGATGGATACCCCTGATGCTCACTGGATAGATATATTTTGTAGAACAATAAATAAATTGGCATGGGTTAAGATGAAAAATGACACGAAGGAATAGAATGCCTGGGGTCGATGTATCATCCAGATCGTGACTGGAAAACAGAACAACTTGAGTTTCCCAAACACAAGAAGACACTTCACATCTGTATCCCTTCCGTTTCTTTATCGATTAATAGAAATGTTGCCTTTGTGGGTTCCATCAAAAGTGGGGAATTCTTCATGAAAGATGAAACTTCGCTCGTAAATGATTTTATTTTCAATTAATTTCTTTTACGGTTTCGGTAAAGCGTTGTCACAAGACTTCAAATAAAGGTGAATGGGGAAATTTTATGATTAGTTTTGAATTGCACAAAACGGAAAGAACAGACAAAAGATGTCCTTGGTTGAATAAATTCAACCACAACCCAAAAATTAACCCCAACCTTGGAAAGCTTTAGGGAATTTCCATTTTAAAGAGGTGAAAAAGCGTAAAAAGGTGATTCAAGAAATACAATTGAAAAGCCGGACAATGATGTTAAATGGTGGAATCATTCATCATGAAAAAGTTCACTCGGACGGAAAGCTGCGGTTCAAACGAGCAGAAGGAAGAAGGAAAGAAAGACAGAGAGAGAGTTGAAGATTAAGAGAAGATTAACAATCGGAGCTTAATTCACACGTAAAACCATTTCAAAGCAAACAAATTAACTAACAAGAATTGAAGATAAGACGGTGGTCGGCAGAGAGAATTGCAACATCAAAAGACTAGCCATCAAAACTCCAAGACATTTGATGCCTTTAGAGTAAATAAACCAAACAGAATAAGACATACAAGGCTCGGTGCCTTCGAGCTTTAAATATTCTAGCTCGTGAAATTTCATTCGAAACGGTTTTTCATTTTCCTTCGGACGGACGATAGAAAGTTCAAATTTTCTCAAGGAAAACCTTTTTAAAATCCTTTGACTTTCTTTACACATAGGATCACCATGTTTAATCACAAACCTCTCTAAGGTTTTATTAAAAGCTTCCGGATTCTCGAGCGAATCCGTTCTGAGGAAGAATTTATTTGTCTGGTGAATGTTTTTACGTCTACATTTCTCTGCGACTCCCATTTGTGTGCTTTTCGTTTAGGTTCATTCACAGAGGCTTTTTGTATCAATGATGGTTCATTTATGTAAGGAACACACGGTTAATTAATATTTGACTTGAATTTAAGCTAATGAGTGAGAAACCAAAAAGAATTTTATGAATTAAATTAGGGCAGTGAATTCAGAGATAAATTTGTTATCTTGAAAAAAATAAAAAATTAATTTAATTTAACATTAAGTTTCGCTCCATTAAATGTTAATTAGTTTATCGGAGAACCGCCGCTAAAGTGCAGTTCGGGTTTCGGTCTGACCACTTTCCAAAATATCAGAACTGGTGGGAAAGCGCGGTGTCTTAGTTGTATGGATTTTAATGTTATTTGTGGAAAGGACATCTGTTATAATTAATTAACAAGCGAGAATCTTGAAGTGACGGATAATTACATTCTGATGAAGGTCTCATTCTTATTTTCTCTGAGGTATTCGAAGCTCAAAGTGCGCCACTTTCGAATATAACTTTTAACAATAACAAACAAGAAATTGTACCTATTGAGGTGATTATAAAGCCCAACTTAGCCTATATATACTTTTTTATTACTCCCTTTAATTTTATTTTCTCATTTTTTATGCGAGTACCCAAATGCATTGCATTCCACTTTGTAAAAAGTCTGATTGTTCCGGTTTCAGATAAGGCAGAAAATAATATACAATTAATAAATTTTATTGTAAAAACTCCGGCTTTATAATTAGTAGTAATAAACAGTAAAGGGAATAATTGAAAAAATGTTTATTCGCAAATGAAAGCAGAGCCAAAAAGATTGCATGCATCTGATATTGATCAGTGTCCCACTAATTAAACTGATAGACCTAAAGGGGGAGAATAGAAACGGTTTTGCAGACTTAAACAATTAGAACTATCCTATTGCTTGTCCGTATTCATTACCGGTCACAAACCGCACCCACGATTTTCACGTCACAGACTCATAAAACGAGAAAATTCTTTCTTCTTCCGGTTAAATTCGATCAATTAATCATGATTTTAACGAGGAATTACATTCGGAGCAAATCCCATTTCATCGGTCAAAGAGGAAATTAAATAAGGAGGATTTTCGTTGATAAAAAAAAAAGAGTTAAATCAAGCCTTTTTTAAAAACAATAGGAAAATATTAAAATTAAATTAATAGGGAATAAATGATTAAATCTTAATTGAATTTTTGAATTAGATTAAAGTGCCAAAAACAAAGTTTTGCTTCATTTTTATTCTTATTTTTTCTCGCATAAAAAATCAGAAGTCAACAAAAGAAAATTTGTTTGTTTTTCTTGGCAACCTTTTCGGGGAATCGCTTTTATTTGGTCGTATAATGCGATTGAGATTTTAGTAGATGAAAGTCAAAAGAGACATTCACTTCCCTGCTACATATTCAGCTACATGTTCGCTATCGGTAGACAGCTTGTTTTTAATATTTGACAGAGCTTTCCAATATTAAAAATTATATTTTTTACGTACTTTGTAAAAAATGCGGTACACACTTAAAATAAAAGTACAGGAAAAGAGTTACACAGAAAACGCAATTTGTTCTGAATGAAACCTTCGATATTTTGTGCCGATAATCCAAATTTAGTGTCTTTACTCACTCTTTCTCAAAAAATATCAGCAAAGTTAGAAAAAAAATCAGCACATACGCTGGCTTGCAGTAAAATATGCACACACCACCACTCAGCTTGAAATTAATCCAAGGGAGATGCATAAAAAAAAAATATTTAAAATGACACTTGAAAAGCAAACTCAGTGAAAACAGGAATTCCCCATCAAAAGTGCGAAATCGCTCAAACTGCGTTTTTTTCCCATCATCGCCAGTAGATATTCATGAGCATGAATTTCGAAAAGTAACATTTATTTTTGTTATCGCCATTAAAAAATTTTTAGGCTTGGATTTTTTTTTCCCCGAGAATACAAGGGTGAGTCAATTTATGGCTATTAATTTGGTCTATGAAATAAATAAGTCTTCACGATGAGGATTTAGGATTGCATTACTTTATATATCGAGGCAAATACGTATTTTAGTTATTTTACTTTTTGCGAAGAATTAAGCGATTTGCTCGCTTTTTTCGAGTTTCGATCGAAAGTCTGTAATATTTAGCGGTAAATAATACAACGTTAAGGACAGAAACAGACAATCTTGGTGTTAATGTGCAGTTTTTCTTTTTATTTATTTATTTATTCTATTTTCAAATTTATATGTCAAGTTGATACTGTAATCTAAATGGCGTAATGGCATAATAAAGGCCACAATAAATATATTATATTATTAGTAAACTTAAATAATTTTGGTGACAGTATCATTACAGTAATATTTTTTTACAGTATCATTACAGTATCATTTTTTTAAAGTATAATTTGACTTAAGGGTTTTCTTTTATAAATTTTATGAGGCGAAAGTACAACGATGATCATTACACTGAAGTGTAAACGGCGAGAACATGTCACGTCCATTTTACTGATAATATTGACATTTCCAAAGTTTAACCGTTATGTCTGCTCTAAGCCACCACAGGAAGGAACTATACGAATATATACGAATCTTATACAGTATGCATTCCTATATCAGTTTAAACTTTTCCTGCGGGAACCTCGATGCTCAAAGAACTAATACGATGCTCCATCGATTGGCGATCAACGAAGAGGTGTCATCTAATTGGACGTAACAAAATCGACAACGTTCGAAAGAATATTTTCTAAATTGTATTTAGGAGTAATTAGAGATTCTCTCTTGTTAAAATATGACAAAATATTAGTGAATATTATGTATATGTATCCCTGCTCTTTCCAAAGAAATTAATTCCGACCAATAGATACCCATACCCCCAAATTTTATACGACCGCAAAGGGTTAATATCGATCATACCACCCTTTTTGAATAAATAAAAAAAAAATATTAATAATGGTATATGCCGGATTTTTATTTTATTTACGAACTAATTTCAAGGATTCTGCTTTTTGAGTAAAAACTCCGAATATTTGATTCGAGAAAACTTCGCCCTTGCTTTGTTGAATTGGGGGAGGGGGAGAAAAAAAACGCGAGTGCTTAACTCTACTTTTGTTAAATTTTTCAACCGGCGAGAAATACTTATTAAGTATTTCATTAAATTGCCGACTTGTGTGCTTCACATGAACTTGAAAGGGTGGGATTCACAACGACGAGCCCAAACGAAAACGCTTTGAATGACCGAGATTGAATTGAAAAGCAGAGAAATTCGAAAAAATTTCGCAAAGCCGTGTGCCTTTAATAATTATTTGGACTTTTGAAACGTAGAAATACTCGTTTTTATTTTTTTCAGTTCGAGCGCTTCCCTTATTCAAGGTAAGCAGATCATTTGAAATTCTTTTCATTAATAAAACCCTTTACTAATCCAAGGTTGGTTTTTAAAAACTCAATCCTGAGTCAGAAAATAAATGCAAATCTTTTTTTTCACACAACAGGAGCTAAAAGCACCTAACAAAAGTCAAAAATTTCATGCAAGAAAAAGTAAAAGGGATTTATAATGTTTTGTGTGAAAGCGTATTAAGTCTGGCTGAATTTTTTTTTTTTATGTATTCGTCAAGTTTTCCCGAGCAAAGTCTTTTTTCTTAAGACTTTTCTAGTCCCGATTTTCCTTTTGATATTTTCCGGGGAAAAGAAAGTTTTTCGCTTTATCAGGAAAAATATCTTACACTGAGGAAAAGTAAAAATTTTTTACTCATGAAACTTTTCATTCGATATTTTAGAAATGTTGCCCAGGGTTTGCCCTCACATTCAGTCATTCCCTTAGTGGATGTTAGCATCTGCTAATGGACGCTTCCGTTTGGAAGAAGAGCTAAAACTTAATTTTTTAAAAGGAACAACATTTCGGCCCTTTATTTTAGGTCCTCTTCTTGAAAAGTTGTAGTTTATTTAGGTAGTCAAATTGACTGCTACATCATGGTTTGCTGATTTTCTCTATTTTTTCTTTTCCAGTGTTATCACTTTCCCTACTTTTGATGGTTTTCTGTGTTTCCACATTTTACTCCCTTTTGCAGTTTTCTTTCTTTCATTTTTTTTTATGAAATTTTCAGTTTGCCACAAAACCTATTCAAAATTTTCCTAAGCATTAATACTGTAAAACGAACTTCAATTGTATGTTTTTCTTCGTCACTAAGAAAGATTTTATAATATTAACCCTTTGGGGTGGTATGTCTACTCTCAGCCACCACAGGAACTATACGAATACTATACGAATCTATATACTGTATGCATTCCTATAACAGTTTAACCTCTTCCTGAGGGAACCTCAATGTCTAGTACAGAAGCTCCATCGATTGGAGATAACAAAATTTAATCTAAACAAAAGTTGTGCGAGAGGTGTCGTCTTTTATAAATGAATATTTTCTAAATTGTACTTATCAGTAATTAGAGATACTCTCTTGTTAAAATATTACTTAAGATGACTAAATATTACTGAATATTATGTATATGTATCCCTGCTCTTTCCAAAGAAATTAATTCCAACCAATAGATACCCATTCCCAAATTTTAAACGACCGCAAAGGGTTAAAAAAATGAAATAAATTTCCAAAATGGCGTTGTCTAAGAAAGTCAAAAAAACTAAATCGAAAAACGCCAGTTTTAAATTAATAGTTTAAAATTTAAATGAAAAAAGAAAGACCTTTATTTTACGCTCCCTTTCCAATCTTCTAAAAAAAAAAAGGAACAGATTTATTTATATTTATAAAACCTTGATTAAAATAAAGAGGATGAACTGGAATAAATCAATGGAAATTTTTCCTTTTCTTATTTATATTCCATTTCGTAGTTTGCTCAAAGGTAGTCGGAGTAAAAGCACATCAAAACGGATAACGATGCAAAGATTGAAAAAGATTAAAAAGAGAAGGTTTTAGGCTTAAAAGTATGAATAATAATGAAAGTAATAAAGGAAAAATCAATGAAGTGCTTTTATCTTAGCTCATGTATGTGGCAAGTCGAGTGAAAAATCACTTTCCTTCTTTTTGTTCCTCCTTTGATGAAATGCCACTTATTTTTCAATAATTTATTTTCCGAAACGGTGGTTTTTGTTCCTTTGTTCTGGAGAAACACGGGGTTTCATTACTCTTGAAAGTCCGCAAATGTGTAGGGATTAATTTTTGCGTTAGTCACCGTCTACCAGGGTTCGATAACTATAGATACATAACCAATAACTTACCCTTATCAACTGAGTTGAAGGGGTAAACTATTATTTATTATAGATTTGACTATTATATCAAAGAAAGCGCAATAACATCAATTTTTTCAAGGAAAAAAGACAGTGTTAAAAAAAGGAAATTAGCATGATGTTTATATTTCAAATCCATAAATTAAAGCGAAAGCTCATCACTGCTTACAAATTGATCCGAAAGAATCAAAAATTTTTAATTTAAAAACTGAAAATAATTTTTAAGAATCTCCAAAGCGGCATTATAATCCGACACGGAAACTGCTTTTGGAAATTAATGAAGAACTAACACCGAACCCTCAGTCGGGTCGGGAAATCAACCCCTCTGTATCTTCCATTAAGCTCCAAACAAGACCAATCAATATTCTTATTTAATATGCATAAAAGAAGATCGAAGGAACCGAATGTTTTCCCCGAGATCAGATCAAAAACAAAGGGTCTTTGTTTTGTTGCTAAACCGAATTCTCTTGCTCGGAATGAATTTTCAAAATGGCCCCCGGTGCAAATTTTCAGCGGTGAAATTGAAAAAAATAATGCTGAAATTTATGTGATATTTGCAAATATTGCTGACAGATTCTGAAAGGGGAGTTCGAGACAGTCGTATGTATTTTCTCGTCTGTGAAAGATCGTCTTGTACCATTCATGGCCGTTTCGCAAAGTTCAAATTAATAATTCACAAAATAAATAATCGCGCCTAAAACAAAAACACAAATGTAAAAAATCTTCGTTTTTAAAAATAATTTTTAATTCTCCTTTCCTGCATCACTTTTTCATGGATGAACGACAGCAAATTCAATAATTTTTTTGATTTACTTTCAAGTTAAACTTTGGGATTCGGTTAAAGTTAAAATCCATGTTTATCTTATGAATTCTCATTCATCTGTTTTGCAGTAATTAATAAAGATCGTTGCTTTTTTTCGGTTTGAAGTTTCTAAATCCCGATTTTAAAATTCACAAACCAAGAAAAATGATAATATGGATTTGGTTTTTTTATTCCTCTCTTTGTGCTCCTCGTCCCCCGTCTTCGTTTGATGAGGCAAATATTTCAGATGCCAGAAGAAAACCCTTTGTTTGGTCGCCAAATCAAAAGCAATTGTGACAAATTTAAGAAAAAAAAAACGAACGCGAATGAAATTCTTGAGGTAACTTTTGGAAATTGTTGAACCACGGAAGGAACAACTCAAAAGGCCGAAATTTGCTCTTCGACATGTCCTGAAATGTTTTTAATAAATTAGGCACATGATCTAAGTGGGAAGTGTTGTTTCTCTAAGAAGTAATTGGAGTATAAAAAATTTTGGAGGTTTTTATTTAATTTTCTTTATTTTCCTGTTTTGCTGATTGGTAATGTCAAATTCAGTTCAATAACGCATTGCAAAAAAAGGCATTCGAGATGAGCCGCAAAGGAATTATGAAATGAAATACGATTATTGAGAACCATGTGAAAACTGACTGGAGATAAAAAGAAATTCCGAACAAAGTTCTTGGATGAATTTTTTTTCCCCCCCGGGAGATAACGACTATCGACAAAGTTGTCAAAGAACACTTTAAAAGAAAAAAAAAATCCAGAAATTTTCATATTTTTATCAAACGTTTACTTTTTAAAGACCGCCCAAGCTCTCCTTCTCCGCCCTCCATTTCTCTTTTCATTCCTTCCCATTAAGGCTTTTTTTTTTTTCTTAGAGTTAAAATGATCAAAGGAATTATTGACTTTTCCGAGCGATCGTCGTTTTCAAAAATCGCTCTTTCATGTAGTCTTTTATTTCCCCTTTGACAAATAACTGAAGTGATTTTAGAATTTTATTCGAATGAATTCTTTTGCGGAAACGTATGAGTAGTCAAAAGGAAGTTAAGAGTTTAGTCATTTCCTTTGGGTGAAATCTCAAGGAGTCGCTGCTTCGGTTGAATGTGAATATTTTCGAAAGGAATATTCGGGGAGGAAATGGAGTGTTGGATTCATTCAGACGGAGTGGGAAAAGTGTTTGGAGGCCGGGGAAACTCGAAGGAGGGTGAAGTAATTAGGGCATTTCATGCGGAAAGAGGAGACACACCTTTTAATTGTGTCCTGATGGTTGTCCTGTCTCTTGTAACTTTGAGCCTCTCAATGTAATAGGTTAAAAGTTTGTATAATCCCTTAAATTTCATTTTTTGTCGTATTGCATATATTTTGTATAAAATTTAAAATTTATTCACAGATATAGGAAAATAGTTGGAAGACATTTCCGGGCGATAAAAATAAATAAATAAAAAGATATAGGAGATATACGGTTTGCAATACAACACAGAGAGCAATACGAAACTAAAAATAATGAATATTAAATAAATAACAATAGTCACAAACTGTTTACCCGATTTTAAGTATATATTTGATAAATTTACCCAATTTTATTTTATGTTATTGTAAAATTATTGTACTTAATTATATTTTACTTTAAAAGTTTACCCAATTTTTATAAATACTGCATATATTATTAAGTTATAATAATAATATAAATCAGAGATTTAAATAATCTGCACACATTCATCATAAATTGTAATAATATATTATATTTCACTTAATCTTTCTTTCAGGGATTTATTCAGCTTTATCAAATCTTAGTTTTATCTACTGTTCTGTCTTCCCTTCGCACTTTTTTAGTGTTGTGTTTTTCTTAACTATGTTCTGTCAGTGAGTTTCTACTTTGGATTCTTCTACTGTTTTTTTTTCTTCTCGTCTCAACAATTTTTGTCTCCCCATCATCGGCAACCACATTTATAACGAAGGTAATCGAATCATTGCCCATAATGTATAGATTTATAATTTAAATTTAAAAATAATTTAATTCAAAGATTTAAAGGTTTTCTGATTTACGAGTAAATGACAGTTTACTTTTATGAATTAATTGTTAATTTTATTTTTGAATTGAACTGACATTTTCAGTTTCAAAGAAATCGTCATAAATTAACATTTTTTTTCAATTTATATCTTTTTGTAAAAACGACATTTTCGATTTCAGAATTTTATTCCGCAGAGCAGTAAAAAGTGTAAACAATTAAAGAGGAATTACGAAGAACCGGAGGGAAGAAAAAAAAGAGTTGGCGTTATAATTTTGATACAGAAGGGTTTGGTCTAACGGATAAGGCTGGGGATTGAAGATGGAATGCTAAGTAGAATCCCATTCCTGTTCTTAGTTCGCATCCCCCACCGCCCTCGCCTCCCTCGCGTTCTCCGTCCCTAAACCACCCCTTTCAGCCTTGCTCCGCTCTTTTTCCAACCTTAACATCCTAACTGTCGTTTGTTTTACCAATTTTGCTTTTCCAAAAGAAATCACTTATGCGGAAACAATTTTTTAATTTAATACCGCCATCAAAAAGGAAAATAAAACAATTTGGTAGCATTCAAGGTTTAGCCGGTGGCATAATAACATTTTGTTTAATACAGAATACATCTGCATTTGTCTCTTGTTTAACCCTTTCGCTCCGGGGCAATCGCAACGGGGGGTACGAATGCCAACTCCTGCTGAGTGTGTCATTGGTCGGAGGGAGAAGTTATGACCTTGAGAAGTTATGATAACACCAGTTTGGACGTTATTAAAACGAAATTTTTTCACTTTCCTCATCATTTTGAATGTAAACGTCGGCGGGATTTTTATGGATTCCAAATGATTTGTTTTCTTACAATTCAAAACAAAAGAATGAGAAGAAAAGCAAACCGCAGTCAGAAAAAGAGAAAATGATATGCAAATAATTGACGAAATATTAGGGATCTTCGAGATAAAGGATTTATAAAGATTTCTTTGAGAAATTAACTAAATTAGACTTTCTACCGATTTGAAAATCCATTCTTTCTATTCTCGAATCAAGCCCCTAATTATTGCAAATATTTGAATATTGCTTCTCCCCTAAGGTGTGAGACTTGCCTTTGGGATAGACATCGGAGCTCCCGGTTTCCTAGAGTTTCCTCCTTTATTTGATTCCCTAGCCTAAGAAGTTTGAATTTTCCACGGGGTTCAAGTTTCTTATTGAATTTTTTTAAAGGTGAGATTTGCATAGTAAACCAAATATATAATACAGAAAAGCTTGAATAATTGGATAAAATACCACTGGGGGAATTCTATGTTCAATTTTAAAATTTTCATGAGATTTCAAATGCCTGGTATTTCTTTAAATCGAAAGACTTTCTTTATTGTTTTCCCCCAATTTTTATTCGTTCCCTTTAAAATTTCGATTGTCTTCTATGGAATCTTCTGATTAAAGATTCTTTTCATTGCTCAATTAAAATTTTTACTTCACGCACCCTTTTATTGGGTTTTAGCACCTTAATTATAATAAAATATAATATAATATAATAATTTACCCTTATGTCGACCGGAGGCATTAAGGGAAACAACAGTACAATTTTTTATAAACAACAATTATAGAAAAATTATAAATTATGTTTTTTATGTTTATATAACTTAGAAATTTATATTTAATTTATTGATTGTTTATATTTCATTCAATTTACAATTTTGTAATTAATTTATTGCCTGTCTATGTTTTTATTTAATTTAATATTTTAAAATTAATTTAATGTCTGTTTATATGTTTACTTAAAATTTTATATTTCATTTATTAATTGTTTATGTTTTATTTAATTAATAATTTTATAACTGCTTTGGTGCCTTTTCGTATTTTAATATTTTTTACTTAATTTATAATTTCTCTTTAATTGTTGTTTATAAAAAAATATAAAATATTAAATAACATAGATTAAATGAATATTATAATAAAAATTAAATAAAATCTAATCTAAAAAAACCTAATATGAAGTAACATAAATTCAATAAATAACATAATGAAAATGAAGTAAAATAAAATAAAAACAATCAATAAATTAAATATAAATTTTTGAGTTAAATAGTCATAAAAACGGGGATATAATTATTTGTAACGATATAAATTATAAATAGTGTAATAAAAAAATAAAATACAATAAAGATACTGGTTTTTAATGTTTGTTTTACATACAAAGATGAGGAGTGCTTCCTCCTCTTTGGGAATATATTACAAAGTATACTATTGAATTTATTTCAGATATTAGCTCATTAATTATGAATTAGATATCACTTATTAAATATCAGAAAGAAATCATTTTTTATTTCTTACAGCTTTTTGCAAATATTTAGGCCATGAAATAAAATAAAGTTGCTCGAAGAAAGAAAAAATGATTGAAAAATCATCTAAATAAGAGTTGAAAAAGGCGAAAAGGCAAAGTTCACAAAGTTCCCGTCCCATTCATTCTTCCGCGGTATATGACATTTGTAATACTGGCTGGGGGTTGAAGGATAGGATTGAATGCGAGGAGCGGTGGCATTGGAAATGACACCCCATTTAGTTTTTGATATATGGTCCACATTTTCCAAATATTTGAGAAGTTTTATTGAGCCTTGGTTATTTTCATGCCGTTGAGATATTCGACGAATTAAAAAAATTCACGTGATTTTCTTCTTCCCACTCAAAATAAAAATGGATTCCAAATAGAAAACACATAAAAGATTTCACAGGCGTTTTTATACTAAAAGTGAAATTTATTCGGAGACTGCAAATCAATTTTGTGGTGTAAAAAACAATAAAAGTGCGAAACAATTGCAAAAATTTGACGCTTTTTACACTTTCTAATAGGAGAAAGTTCGCAGTTTCATCAAAAGAAGGCGCTGCTTTCCCCGCAAGCAATCGCCATGGTTATAAATTTTCAAATAAAATCTTATAAATATAAGAAAACAAAGAATGAGAAAATATTATAAATTTATTGAGCAATGCACATAAACATTATTGTAGAACGGAGGTGTAAAAGTACAAAACTTAATTTTAAGTTTTAATTGAATCTGTTCAGACAGTAAATTGTTTTTCTTAATTTTCGACTCCTCATTTCGGATGTGTCATTGTTTGCACTTAAAACAATATTTCTGACGTCGTCTGACTCTTTTTATTTCTTCTGGGAAAAGGTAGTTCGAACAAGGATTAAATTTTTTCATTCGGTAACATTTAAAAAAAATTCTCGATTCCTTCTTCTCCCATTTCAGCATCACTCATTACACTCATTGCTGTGTAAGCTGTGCTCACATATAAATTTTCACCTTTTCACAGTCTTATCTGAAGTATTTGAACGAAGCATTAGGTGAGAGGCAATCACTCAGCGAGTTATTCTTGGTCATTTACTGTGTGTTATGCCTCATCTTCCACTTTACCATGGGGACCGATGAAAGGAGCAGTAAGGGATCGCTCACGTCAATTTGCATACGATGTAGTGGTCGATTGTGGCCATATAGTATTTTCTCACTTCAATTCTTTCTTGGTCATTAATATTGATTTATAATAGTTGAACATTTTTCTTTATTCCGTCGGGTTTTATAAACCCATTTATCTTGGAGTTAATCAGCTACGGGAAAATAATATATTGATTTTTCAGATCTTAAAGTGCAAATGCGTTCTTTGGCTGTTTCCGGATTATTAGGCAGTCATTGTGACTCTGTGGGTTTTAGAATTTGAGACAAAGGATTCACACATGCAATACTTGTACTCGAATACTTTTGGTTCTCGATTTAAGCAGAGTTTTAACCCATTGAAAGGCAGACAGATTTAGAAAATTTGAAAGTTTACAAAAAATAATTATACAGTAGCGCTCAAGAGTATTTTGACAATACAAAATTATTTATTAATATAAAATAATAACAAAATTATCAATTTATTTGACAATAAAAATTATGTATGTACAAAATTATTATTATAATTTGCTGTACTCAAAAGTATTCTGACAATTCAAAATTTGTAGTTTTCCACCCGTAAGAGTTACATACAAAATCAAATATCATTAAAGTGCTTTACAACATTTATAAATATATATTAATTAAATAACAGAATACACAAAAAGTTTAGAATTATAAAATAGAAAAAGAAAAAGCAGAAGACTAAGAGGAATGTTATGTTTTGTATATTTTATTTTAATGCTGACAAATTTATCATTAATAGTATTGATAACTAAATAATACATAATAAAATCTTGTGGTAACATAATTAACTAAGAACTATTAAATTTTGTATTGTCAAAATACTTTTGAACGTTACTGTATTAAGTTACCCAAACAATATTATAATGGCATTTACTGCAATTGTTATTTACAAGAAAAAAACACTACAATATAACTCAATGGGTTAAGCTGTAGTTTTTTAATGGAAACATTTCTTTTATTGTAATTACATTGTTTTCCTCCGTGAGAGATGTTAGTGAGTCCTGGGAGGAGTTTTAACGTATAATAAGCGACATCTAACGTAATTAATAATAATAAACAAAAGTAAAAAATAATATTAAATTAAATTTATAAGCTCTCAGGTCAGTGGAAGTTTATTGCGTAATAAATACAAGTCCGCATTAAAGTCAGTCAGTTTTTTAGACTTTCCCGCATTTTATTTTCCCCACCGGTTTTGATACTTTTATTTCTGCTCAATCACCTGTCTCCAACTCCGGTGGCTTCAGTTACTCCCCACCCTGTTCATTGAATCTTTTATTCTTGTTTGCCCTTACACCCCGCTCCTTAACCTTTTATCTTCATTTTTTTTCTTGGCAAGCTCACCCTTTTCGCCTTTCTTTCGGCTTTCGAATCGAAAAGGTAATTTTTCCGATTGCCGCTCATTACTCTTTCTCTCTTACTATGGTCATTTATTTATTTCCATTGTTTTTCTGGATGAATAACTCCCTTTATCTTTTTTCGTTTTTGTTTTTCTTTCTCCGGACATTCTGTTTCAATGCGTTTACCTCAGTTTTGATTTTTTTATACTGGTCTCTTTAACCGCTTTCTTTTAGTAAGTAATTGGTCGGGTATGTTAATTATTCATTAAAAAGTTGAAAAAAATAAATTTTAAAAGAATTACTGTTTGTTTTGGCAAATCGTAGGCAAACGGGTGTCGTTAAAGCTTGCACGCTTTTCCAAGCCTTATAAAAGTTTTAGCCTCTCATTGTGCTTTCAGACTTTTTCATGCAGTCGAACTCGAAATTCCCTGTAAGTGAGAATTATCCAAATGAATTAAGGTTCTCGCTTTATTCTCTCCACCCCCTTCTTCCTGTCATTGAAGACTTACACGGGCGTTAGCGAAAGTGAAGCATAAAGCTCGTCTTCTATGACCGGATTATCCTCATAATTCTTTCATTGCGTTATTTTCAATTCTAAAAATTCATTTTAAAAATCTAAGTTTTTTTTATTTTATTTTTTATACCGGAGAGTTTACAAAAGAAATAAATTCAAAGCTTCGGGAAGCTTAATGCGACCGGGGGGAGTTGGTGTTTCCGAATCCGATACTTTTCATTGTTGAATCTATGAAAAGATCCTTTTTATTTCTTTAACCGCTGACCGCAGTAGCCTCCCACCTCCCTTTTCCTCTTCCAACCCTCCTTTCTGTGCCTCCTTGCCTTTTCTCCTCGTTTCCCCTTTCTCTCGGCTGATCTGTGACTCCCCAATCCTTTCATTTCCTTTTTGTGAAATATTTTAATAAAATGTCCCTTGTTTGAGTTCATTCGCGAAAAGAATTCCTTTTTTTTTTCCTTTTCAAGGCGAACTGGTAACGGTTAGAATCCATGACAAGTTATTCTTTTTTTCTTTTTACGAACACAAAAGCATTGGTGTTTGTCTAATTCGAACGGGGTTTTGTTGAATTGGACGATTTTAAAGGCAAAGAATGAAATACTTTTTTCTAAAATCAAAACCTTTCGTATTACAAATTGTTTGAAATCACAACTGAGATGTAATGTAATTATTACAAAATTTGGAAATATGCTTGATACTTTATTGAAACTTATTGCACATTTATAAAAGTCATATATAGTGTCGTAGCTATGGCAAAAACGGCCTTATTTTGGCCGAATGCACAGCACAAAAAATCCCGAAGAATTTGCCAAAATTATGAAAGAATTCTTTCGCCATGAAAAAGGTTTCCCATAGCGGAATCGTATATTTATTTGTTTGAATAATGCAAAGTAACGATTATACAAATCCTATAATTTATAACAGACATGAAATCCCGCTCATGACAGTTTCCAAAAGATTGGTTTCGAACGGATATTTTATTTATAAAACCGTGGCTGAATATCAACCACAAAAAATCGAGACCGTTTTTCTTGGCTTAAACCTACGCTTTCTTTATATACATATATATTATAAATGAGTTGGGTTTTTGTTTTCTATATTTCAGCCATCAAATCCTCAAAATTTATTACGAATTGTTTCATTTCCGAGTAATAAAATTTTTAATTTAAAAAAATTCTTTTGCAATAGAAACTTTGAATATACATTAATATATTAATAGAATTACAGTTAAAAATTAATTAAAATATTAATAGTTAGTCTATTAATGCACTATAGTTTTTTGTAAATATGTGTCGCTTGTACATATGTAGGGTATATAAATATACAGTGGCGCTCAAAAGTATTTTGACAATACAAAATTTGTTAAGAGTTACTTACAATTTTACTAATTTGTAATTTTGCATTTGAATACAGTATTTAGTTTTGAATCTATACAGTGTTAAATTTAGATAAAGTATTTGGACAATACAAAATTATTCGTTTTCCACCCGTATGAGTTACATACAAAGTGAAATTTGATTGGCTTTCATTAAAATGCTTTACAACATTTATGGACATAATTTTAATTAAATAACAGAGGAAACACTAAGAAGAAATAAGAAAGAACACTGTGATTATTTATTTATGAAGTATTGTATGATTGTAGTATTGATAACAAAATAGCCTAAAAAAACACAGCCCTCATTAAACTTAAACTTACAATAAATAAATACACAACGATAAAACTTACGGTAAAATAATTAACTAAGAAACTTTTTAAATATTGTATTTAAATTTTATATTTTGTATATTTTTCAGGGCTACTGTATATTTACGGAAATACCGGTATAATTAATTCTAAAAAATGTTTTATGTAATCGAGGCAGAGTTCAATAAAATCTCTGTGATTTTGTATGATTCAGAATCATTAATTTACTCGAGTTGTATTTTGGTCAGCTTCGAAAAGCCTAAAACCCAACACACACGTGGGTGAAAAATGCTTTAATTACGCGTCACCATCCTCCTCGACGAAGAACCCTCCGGAAAACAGCTTCAGCAAACAAAAAGAAATGAATTAAAAAAGGAAAAAATATTTAGATTTCCAGGGTTTCAGAGTCATTAAGTAAAATTGAATAAAGAAAGAAATATGGAAGATAAGGGAGAGTTGAGGGTGGAATCCCTTATTTCCATATACAAGTGATCATTCATTATTGATCAATGTTCTTAATGAGAACACATCATTTCAGAGAATGGAAATCAACCCCCTTCCAACTCCTCTCCCTCAAACTCTCATCTCCATAAACCCCTTTTTTCCTCGAAAAAATATCATTCTTAATTTATTTTTCTTTTCTAATTCGCAAACCCTTAAAAATTCCTTTCTGTATTTTCCACTTTTGGGGGATTTTTGCTGAATGCTGACTCTTGAAGTTGATTCCCGGATGAAAATTTCAAGAAGGTGGAAATATTTTTGATTTGAAATGAAACAATACATATGAAACGCACGCGAACGGAAACCAAACAAAAAAATGGATGTTAAATCAGGGGTTGATATACCCCTAAATACCTCAATCCGTAAATATTTGACAAGGAAGAAAAATGCGTAGCATTTATAATATTTGTTGTTGTATTGGATTGATATTCCAGGTTGGGTAGAAGAGTAAATCCCGTTGGAATTCCACGGGAACCCCATAAATTAGGGTGTCTACTCACTTATCTTTTTTTTTTCCCCGTTGATTTTCTCAACCTTACTTTTTTTTTATTATTATCCAAATGCCAGACGGATCGGCGGTGCAATTCGGAATTCAATTTTTGAATTTTTATCTCGGCGAGTCCCCTCGAGTTCCGCCCCCATTCATTCAAACCCCTTTCTTGGAAATCACCCTTAAAAAAATTTCATTCTAAGAATAAAAATAAAAAATTCCTTCTGCTTCAGGATCATTAAAATTTCCCGGAGAAATATCTTCCGTTCGAAGTGTCATTTGAAAACTGGAATCAATAATGAACCACCCTTATTTTTGAAATGATGTTTATTTAAGAGGACTGGAAGGGAAGGGTTGAAAGGACCCCAAGAGACACTGGGACGTCCATTGTCTTTCTAATTAGGGAATCCAATGGTATGATCAATACATTCGATAAAAGGTTGGAGGGTTGCTTCAACCCCTTCTTAACGACTTTCGCAACGAGTTACACTAAATGCAGACTTTCTCTTGTTTTTATTGTTCTTCTTATTGCTACTGTTGTTATTAGAAAATTTTTACTTATTTTCTTTGCCTTTTCAGTGGTTCTTTTTCGGTGTTACTGAAAGGGTTGATTGATAAAAGGCCGTACTGATGTGATAAGTGATGGCCATCTGACAATTCCAACAAGTTTTGAATGTATTGTAGTTTGTTTTGAATATTTTCTTTGTTTGGTTTTTTTAACTCTCAATATTGTTCGACGTCGTTGATCTTTAGCAGTGTTTTATTTATTTATTTTTTATTTAACACCTTCACCTTTAAGGACTTTTGTTAGATGACAGTATTTGTGAGCTTTTAATACTAAATGTTTTTAATCCTGTGAGGAAGGCGAAGATATCATACACTATTCAATGCCAGACATACAGTAGCGCTCAAAAGTATTTTGACATTAAACGAGTTACTTTTAAATGTTTTATATTGTATATTTATAAACAGTAACGCTCAAAGGTATTTCGACAATACAAAATTTTATGTCTTCCATTCTTTCAAGAGTTACTTACGAAGAGAATTCCTTCATTAAAATGCCTTACAACAGTTCTCATATTTATAAATACAATATTTATTAAATAACAGAAGAAACAAAGAGTTTATCTTTAAAATATATCTATAAATAATATAACTGAGTATTAAAGAAAAAGCAGAAGACTAAGAAGATTGTTATGTTTTGTATATTCTGTTATTCTAAGTGCCAAATATATTATTAATAGTATTGACAACTAAATAATACAATTGTAAAATAAAAAAAATCTTATATTTAAATAATTAACTAAGAAACTATTAAAATTTGTATTGTCAAAATACTTTTGAGCGCTACTGTATATTTAACCGACTACGCTGTTCTGATCTCATATTATATAATAACATCTTATTATAAACCAGTTACAAAATATACAGAAAAATCCAGCTTTTAGCGGGCATAAAAAATGCATTACTGCAATTAATTCATTTTTCGCTTATTTATTTGGCATTTCATATAAAAAGAATTATCAAATTTAATCAAAATTTAATATATAGTTTTTTTTTTAGTGTTTTCTTAAGGAAATGAGCTAGGTTGTTAATTTTTAAGACTATAGTCGATCTTCCATTTTCTTCTTTCTTCAGAAGTCCCTTCGCAGCTGAATCAGTGTCGTGGAACTTTTACTCAGTTACACAGCATGCAATTTCCATATCCATTCTTATCAATCGATTCTTTCCATCACTAAAGTTATGGAATTGGGATCTGGAAATCGTTAGCAACCATATTTGAAATGACGGTTGAGAATTAAAATATCCTGTCCTTATGTAAATACACATATGCATTAATTTTCTCTCTGATGAAAATTTCTAGTCCTAGTTCCCGCTAGAAAAAAGCAGTCGTCGCGAGGAAAATCCAGTCTGTCAATTTGAGTTAGAGTATTCTGACAATTAACCAATGAAAAGACCCTAAATGCTCATTAGCATATCGCCACTCGAAGTTCCTCCAAATCTCAAAATTATCGATGTAAATGAAATAGCAACTTCGACGGACTCTTTCCCGTGCAGAAAGGATACAAGACCGTCCTGGGAAAAGTGGCTCATGGCTCATTTTGGGGCTGCCCCCCCCGAACCCCCTGACTCTTAAGTGTTCGATTTCGAAATCCCGACGTGTGGTTTTAGGGTCTTCGCCGGTTAAAGCCTTTCTGCATTTAATTAGAAAATTCGGAAATTTCTCTTCGCTGAAAGCTCTATTAATGTTTTATTAAGAATGAAAAATGACTGTTTCCACCCGTTTATTAAGTTCACGGGAGCCACCTCCTTATGTTTCCCAAATTTCTATCATTTGCTCTAAAATAAAATTAATTTTTAATAATTGAATTTGAATTTTATTATTTTCCTGCGATTTCCACCCATTATTTCAGACTTTTTCAATTTATTAACAAAAAAGTTTTTTTGAGGCTTTTAAAAAGCTTTCAAGCTGTTGGGAATTAAGCAGTTTTCAATTTCTCTCTGACAGGTCAATATCGAAGTCAAATTAAAATATTAAGAAATTATTTCGTTCCTTCTGTTTTCAACTGGAAATTGCTCGAAGGTTACGGCGGAAAGGGGTGGTCTGAGGGGGAGGATGTTGGATGTGAGGGTGTATGCTGACTGTCCAGGAGGGAAGATTATACCCGTGGTAGATTTAGAGGTTATCGAATTTAAAACAACGTTTCTTTCATGTATTTGTGTGCCAATGGGAACTAAGAATCCATATTATATACTTTCTTTGCTTGTATATTAAATAATAGATATTATAATATTAATGCTATGTTTTTTAGTTAATTTATGTTCTGTTTTTATTTAATTTATGTGATGTTACTTATTGAATTTATGTTATTTAACGTTAGGTTTTTTTTGGTTTTTAAATTTATGTTTAACTTATTGATTGTTAAGAATTTATTTAACTTTTATTATAATATTTATTTAATCTATGTTTTTTAATATTTTATTCATTTAACTTATAATTTCATATTTAGTTTGTTAACTCTACATATTTTATTTACTTTAAAAGTTATAGTGTTTGTGTATCTTTGGATCTATACATAATTTATAACTTTGTTTTGATTGTTGCTTATAAAAAAATTGTTGCTTATACTCCCTTAATGCCCTCGGGCGAAATAGGAGTAAAAAAAATATTATAATACTAATAAAAAAATTACTATTTTGTTGAAAATTAAAAAATTAACTTCATTTTTACACAAAATATATTTTTATTTAGATTAACTCCAATTTTAAAAGTTATAGAGGCAATTTAATAAATAGTTCTTTTGCAAAAAATAATTCAGTATACTAATTATAATATTTAGAAATATATAGTGCGCAAAATATCATCTAAAATTGGCTCAAATAAGTACTTCCAGGCGAATAGGAGATCCTTAAACTCTGCACTGTTATAAAAAGAAAGGAAAGAAGCCGAGAGAAAGAGGTAAGGGAAGGCCGCGTGCAATTAAACACACTCTTTCGAAAATCCTTATTTTTTGTCTTTTGAATCTTCGCTTAAAGTTTTAGTTAATTTTAACGGCGCGATTTCTGAGAGCACTTATCAAGGAAAATTTTCTTTCGAATCCCCAAAATGGTTTCGAGTCGCGAAGCTTCGGTACCATTCATTTCCGAGATGTGGTATCTGTACCATCTCAAAATATAAACTTGATTATTTTTATAAGCCATTTATGCTAATTTACCTTTTTACTCGGAGACTTTCCCTTTTCATTTTTATTGTTAAAAACCTAAAAGTCTTAATTATTGACTCGAGTTCGTGTAATCATATACTTATTGATATATAAATCTGTTTAAAGGAATGTGTGTGTGTGTGATGTTAAAGGGTCGATGTTCTTTTTTTTTGCGTTCGCTGCCACTTTGAATACAGTGGCAAAGGGCATTAATGGTATTTGGGATTTGGGAACTAGGAATTCGGGATTTCACATTCGATTGCCAAGTGGATATTGTATTTCCTAAAATTCTGAATGCATCCACGTTAACTCATGGTTATATTCTTTGTGTATTAATTTTCACATAATTTTCAGCGAATTATTTTTAGATTTAATAGTAATTAGTTTGTGTGGATTTAAAGTAGTTTCCCACATTTTCACAGAATTTGTTGTAGAATTGATAGAAATTAGAGTGGATTTTAGCGTTAGTAGTTTTTTCAGTCTTAAAATCTTAATTTTTAGGACTCAGTACGATTTGGACAGTACAAAAGTACGATAGTACTTTACACAAAAGTAACTTAACTTACAACAGAGTAATTAAACTACAAGTAATTAAACAACAAATGAACTACAACAACTTAACTTACAACCTAACACTTAACTACAAAAAGTACGATACAGATAGGACAGAAAAATTAAACAGCCTCAATAAACTTTCTTCCACTGCATTTACTTTTGTTTAAACTCATTATATTCTACTGACACATGATTATGTACTTGTTATTTTTCATAAATAAATGCACTGTTTGTTCAAAAATTGTACATAATTTTTATGGTTTAGTGCAATGGGATTATCAGGGTGCATTGGGTTTTTCAGGAAATGTATTATTGTATCTGATATTAAAGTATAGATGTAGATATAGATAGTTCCAAGTCTCAGAGAAGGCGAAGCCCTCTAGTTCAATATATATTCAATAAAATCCTTCGTTAGGAATTAAATGTTCGGCTCAGAGTTTCTTCTGCTGGGGAAAAATGCGCATGAGAATAAATAAAAGAAGACAAGGAGAGAAGGAAAAACAGGCAAAGTGTGAAAATTGATTTGTTTTATTTTGAGGAAGACAGGAGGTCATATGTTGGAACTCCTGAAGTGTCGTTGGGCTTGGAAGTCCTCAGGGAACTCTGTCAGGATTACGTGTGGACATAATATTATGCTTGGCTGCTTTTTATTCCTTTCCTGCTTTCTTTCTTTTCTCTGTCACATTCATTACATTTCCAAAAGAGAAGAATCGAACTCATTCGAACGTTTTTCGATTTTTATTCGGATAACACTCACCGATATTCCCACGTTGAGGAATTTAATATTTGTCCTCGTTTGTGCGAATTTCAAGTTGGAATGAAAATAAATTGCTTAGTGTGAAGCTGAAGCATTTGAACTGGTTTCATTCCTTAGCCAAGACTTTTGATTAAAACTGAAACCGCGAAAACCAGTTATGGAATTTTTGCCCTTAACGATTGCAACCGGTCTCAAAGCGGCCGTTAAAATAACCAAAAATGACTTTTCGTATTATTTAGATGCAAAGAAAGCAGAGTAGGTTACGCTGAGAAATATTGCCTCAACGGCTTCTTCAACCGAAAATTATTAATAGGACAAAATTAGCGAAGTATAATAAAAAATCTTCGCTGTGCCGTTTGAATTTTTTTCAGACCGACCGCCATTGCAATTCAGCAGTGGCAAAAACAAGTTTATTTTTTCCAAAAGCTCCGTTTTGGGTGCCATTGACACATGTGCAAAATAAAAAAAAAAATAATCAACCCTACGCTCCAAAAAATCCGAACAAAGTCACACCAACGGAAAAAATTAGGATTTCAAATTATTATTTCACTTCAAAGTCGAAATAAAAAAAAAAAAAATTTTTTTTTTCCCTGCATCTCTCCTCTGCTCCCTTAAAAAAATATTTCAGTTAATTTTCAAGCGTTCCAATTCTGAGAATTCAAAAAATCAAATTTCACTTGAAAACAATTTTCATTTAAAAAATATAAAAAAAAAGGATCTAAAAACCCGAGAAAAAGCTCTGGAAAATCCAAAGTGAAACGGAGAAAGACTTTTGACGCTTAGAACAAGGATAAGCAGTAAATTGAAAAAAAATTTTTTTAACTTTTCATTAAAAAGAGAAAAAGATTCGGGTTGAGAATGAATGGAAAGAGAAAAAAAACGTTGAATTGATGAATTTTGCCAACTGAATTTTGAACTAAATGTAAAATAAGAGAGATATGGTAATTCTCAATAAGATATTTTAATATCTCCGAACCTCCGGAGGTTTTTATGTATTTTTCATTTTTTCAGACAATTTAGCAGTAGCGTAGACAATATTTTCTTGGAAGCCGTCACCCGTTTCCTGTATTGTAAATTTCCAACATATTCTTGTTCAATACTTTTATTTTGAAAACAAAAGAATACATAAAATAATTAATAAAAAAAATATTAAAAAATTTTTCAAAGTTAAAACGGTTTTATTTCAAGTGCAGTCAAAATTAAAAAATAATTTGTGATAAATTTTTTTGTTTATAAAACCGAAGATAAGGTTATCTCCTTTAAGGACTCCTAAGTTGAGCGATTAATTAGACTTTGGGAATTTTATTTATTTATTTTTTATTTTTACCTGAGCACTAATTTAAAAAATAATTGGAGAAATTTGAATTGTCAACCAAAATAAAAGTGTGCAAAATTTTAAAGAAATCGGTCTGAGGGAAATGTTTCAAATTCCGCATCAAAGTTTTGATTCTCGGTCTTTACAGACAGACAGACAAACAGACACGGAAACCAAGTTAAATAAAAGCGTTTAAAAAATAATTTGGGATCAATTTTTTTGTTTATAAAACCGGAGATAAGGTTTTATCTTCTTTAAGGAATCGTAAGTTGACTAATTTTTTAGGCTTTGGGAATTTTCTTTATTTTTTTTATTTTTTACCTGAGCACTAATTTAAAAAATAACTGCAGAAATTTGAATTGTCAACCAAAACAAAAGTGTGTGCAAAATTTGAAAGAAATCGGTCCGAGAAAAACGGGTCAAATTTCGCCTCAAAGTTTTGATTATCGGTCTTTGATGACAGACAGACAGACAGACGGACGGACGGACGGACGTACGGAGGACGTACAGACAGACAGACGGACGGACGGACGGACGTACGGAGGACGTACAGACAGACAGACAGACACGAAAACCAAGTTAAATAAAAATTCAATAAACCGTGCGAATGTGTAATGACTGGCATTAGTGGAACCAAAACAACGCATTGGGAAAATCAAAAAAAAGAGGGAAAAAATGAGACCATGAAAAGAGAGAGAAAAATGGAAAAAAGGAGAATTCAAAAAATACAGTACAAAGTATAAGAATTTTTCAGTCTTTGATAAATGATACGATTTGTATTCAGATATGGATGGCTAGTCAGTGACATTCTAATATTTTTGACTGACGGTTACCGAGTGGTTGGCAACTTTTTTAATTTGCTAATGCAGTCAATTTTTTCACAGCGTTATCTGTTTAATTATTGAAGGAATCGTGACTTACCATTAACTCGAGTTATTTTCTAAGGCTCATTTCGCGGGTTTTTAATTAACAATTTCTGCTAGCGGGAAAATTAATGGTTTCTAAGGAAATTCTCGGAAACATGTTTAAAAAAATCCGAAAGATTTACTGGAAATCTTATTTTCTCAAACCCCACGAGAAGCCCTTTTCTACCGGCAGTGGCAAACGATTTACCAAACAAATTGGAGATAACAAAGTTGAGAAATGACCATAAAAACTCCTCCCTCCGCTGCTTCCTTTTTTTTTTCGATTTCTTCAATATATAAATGACCTCAATTTAAATAGATTAGCTCCGTTTGATTCCCGAACGATTGGGGATGGCATCGTCTGCTTTTTTCCAACCTTTTGGAGTCATTAGCCTCGAAAGCTTTTCTTTGGCTTTATTTCGACTTCTGTCTATTTTTTCCTGACTTACATAACTGATCTCACTGTAGCATTTATGTCTGACTTGCTTCCGTATTCAAAACATATAAAATAATGGTATTGTCTGGGCATGTGTTTTATGCAGAGGCTTTTTCAGTTTTAGGCCTCAGTTCAGTCTTTTCCTATTCAGTTAACTGTGAAAACTGTCTCAATTCTCTCACCATACGGAATCTACTGTATTTAAAACTTTCAGTCTAGAACTGCTAGTTCAGTCAAATTAGCTCAAAAATAAATAAATTCCTAAGAAGCTGAAACTTGGTGAAATCGTTCAGACTATAATTAAAAATAAAATGTCAAAAGTCCAGAAAAGTCTGAAAAAAATGGCGGGAATCAAAGATCAAAAAATTAGTTTTTCCCCCATTTTCATCAAAACGGTAAGTTTTATCGTAAAATTACCTCAGACAAAACTGTAGAGGATAAAATTATCTACAAAAAATGTATCAATACTTTTCTTCCAAAGAGTCACCCTTTCAGAGATACAACGATCCAAAAAAATAAAACTAATAAACCAAAAAAAACTAAAATAAAAACTATAAAACTACAAAATAATAAAATATAAACGAAAAAAAAGACGATCAGTGGAAAAAAATTTACCTAATTTAGTTTTTATTGTAGCGATTCCTTCACACATTGTGCAAATAAAAAGTGAAAGAAGTTGGAAACGGGTAAATA
The DNA here is from genome assembly GCA_028293925.1 of Brueelia nebulosa. Classification (NCBI taxonomy): domain Eukaryota; kingdom Metazoa; phylum Arthropoda; class Insecta; order Psocodea; family Philopteridae; genus Brueelia; species Brueelia nebulosa. Next base: position 618,706 of record JAQIBA010000049.1, read on the forward strand.
CACATTCTGATGAATGCCGATAAATCAGATGGCGGTTCCGGGGCGGAAGGGGGCGAGGAGGGAGCACAACCCCTTCATTTGATTGTTCTCCTAAGGGACGAAAGGGGGTTAACACCCCTTTCTACATTTTCTCAATATTAAATTTGGCGATATCGGTAAAATAAAAAGGAGAAATGTAATGTTAACTTGCATTTCCTCCGATTCTTTTTTTTTTTTTTTTTTTTTTTTTAATAAATGCAAATCGGACATTTTTTTCCTTCGGTTGATTTCCTCTTTTTCTCACGAGGAATAATTTTTGTGTAAATAAGACCGCCCTCTCCCCATCAATCTGGTGATATTTCCTTCCCTTTTTTTTTGTTTAAACATTTCGTCTTCTTCCACTTTTTCACGGAATTTCAATAATAAAAAATCAGATTAATCTTAGTATTAATTCAAAAAACTTGGCGGTAACTTTTGGTTAATTTATTAGAGTCGGCCATTTTGCTGACGCGAAGAAAAAAAGAATTTTTCTTCAAATCCAGGGTTGATTTTTTCTGTGGCGGATTCCTCACCCAAAAAAGGATGGATAAATGAAAAAAAGCGAAATTTTACCTGCGGAAGGTACTTCATTTTCTCAGTTTAAGGGAGAGGTTTCGGAAAAGGTCAAGTGAGGAAAGTCCAATTTCCAAGTCGTGTGATGTACAATTTATTCCCAAAGCTTTTTCGTCATCTCAGTCGACCGTCTATAACTAATTTCATATGCAAATGAAGCAAACCAAACCGTACCACGGCTAAGTAAAATAATATATACAGAACAGAGACCATTTCTATCCATTTTTTCAGGGCCGGAGCTCGCCCAAGAACGTTATAACAAGCAGAGGGTGTCGAATGGGCGATTTCTGCTTTTAATTAATTGGCGGCTTTAATGTATTTGTTTATTGTTTATATATTTGTACTTTACTATATGACTTTTTGTTCATTTATTTTCTATATATTTGTTGTTTATTTATTTACTGTATAATTTATTCTCTATTTGTAGTTTATTTATTTACTATGACTTTTGTTAATTTATTTTATATATTTTTGTTGTTCATTTATTTACTGTATACTTTTTGTTAATTTATTCTCTATATATTTGTTGTTTATTTATTTACTGTATAATTTATTCTCTATTTGTAGTTTATTTATTTACTATGACTTTTGTTAATTTATTTTATATATTTTTGTTGTTTATTTATTTACTGTATACTTTTTGTTAATTTATTCTCTATATATTTGTTGTTTATTTATTTACTGTATAATTTATTCTCTATTTGTAGTTTATTTATTTACTATGACTTTTGTTAATTTATTTTATATATTTTTGTTGTTCATTTATTTTACTGTATACTTTTTGTTAATTTATTCTCTATATATTTGTTGTTTATTTATTTACTGTATAACTTTTGTTAATTTATTTTCTATATATTTGTTCTTTATTTATTTACTGTATACTAATTGTTTAGTTATTTTTTTACATAACTAGTGCACATTAATTTATTTAATTTCTACATACAATAGGTAGGTTTCTCAACCTCTAAACCAGATTGATAATTTTATTTCATTTGTTTAATTTACTTTGTTAATTTGTACCTGAATTTAATTTTGTGAAGTTCCATCCAAATCTGAAATCCTTATAGTGCTGAATTCAAATTTGTAAAAAGAAACCCTAATCCCTGCGGGTGAAATAGGGTAGAAATATGTTATTATTATATTATTTGTCTGCTTCGGTATTTACTTATATTTTTATATTTGTTTTCCGTCCGAGGAAGGGAATAATTAAAACAAGTTTCGACCAGCTTTGTGTGGAGGACGGATATTCCCGAAATATGGGAACGTTTCCGAAAAGAGTGCAGATTTTTACCCCCGAAAAAGCACAGATAAAAATGAATTCCCAAACTCAGAGCACGAAAGCTCTTGGTGTTCTCACTTACATTGTTTCAGAGTACAGAATGCAGTTAGGATGCGGGAACAAAATGTCACCGCCATTAAAAATAATCTAACGACTTGTGCAACAAATAACAGAGAATTTTAGAGCGGATTCCGGCAGCGCCGAAATCCGAACTCGAAAGCAACAGCAATTATCCGAAACTCCGGAGCTTTACATATTCGTCTCGGGCAGTTCCATTCGAAATGAAAGCCATTAAAAAAGCGAACGCATAAAGAGGAGAGCGAAGTAAAATCAAAGCAGAAGACAAATATTAATTTACCTTAATTCGTCCTTGTCCAATCAGCCCCCAGGAAGTTTTGAACCTTCCCAACCCTCCGCCAGACTTACGATTAAAAGCCACATCGCTCGTCTGTCATATATTTCCTTGTATAGATTATATTCCATCCATCTTTCTCCGTCTCTCTCTCTCCGGAGCCTTTCCCCAGCTCTTCATCTTTCTCTTAATCCTTTAATCTGCCAATCCCTTTTCTTTTCCTTGCTGTATTTTATCTCGTTTATTCATGAATTTCAACCCTTTTTCTTTCATTTTACATATCTCTATGATTACTTTTTACTGTTATTGATGGAATTTTACGTTTACTGCTTACGGTTATTGCTCTCTGATATTTCACTCCTTCCGGGGGACTTTATGAGAATGATCTTTTATTGCAGTTTTTTGTAAATGAGCACGTAGGTATGGAAGCCGACTTTCGCTTCGATGAGAGTTGCGCTAACTCGGGTCTAAAAATTATGCCTAATTTCAATGCTTCGTCGCTTACTTTTGTGCTTTTGGTCGAGAAATAAAAACTTCACCGGACAAAAATTTGTTTAAATAAAAAAGTGGTATTATAAATTTTATATATTTTCCTATGCATATGGTTTTTAAACGGTTATTATTATTATTAGTATTATTATTAAACGGGTTTTATATATATTATTAAACGGTTTTATTTTAATTCAACTTGGCTTTCGTGTCTGTCTGTCTGTCTGTCTGTCTGAGATTGGACTCTATACAGAGTTCGTTTTTAGTTTTATGTTTTTTCTTATTAACGTAAAACTAAAAAATAAAAAAAAATTAAAAAAATAATTTGTGATAAAGCAAGAGTATAAATAAATACATGGGTGACAAAGAAAAAGACCAATTTTTTGTATACATAAAACCGTGGGGCGTTATTACACGTTCAGTTCTTATACTGTATAACGCCCCACGGTTTTATGTATAAAAAAATTGGTCTTTTTCTTTGTCACCCATGTATTTATTTATACTCTTGCATCACAAATTATTTTTTTAATTTTTAGTGCACTTCAAATAAAACCGTTTAACTGTAAAAATATTTTTAACATTTTTCTAGTGTATATTATTTTTATTCATCAATAAATTCGGATGGATACAGTCTACGTTGGTCCTGCCTTGTGTCGTGTGTGCACCACTATATTTGAGGATTTTATATTTCTGTGAAAATTTCATCACATAAGCGTTATTATAATTAAAAAAAATAAAAAATAATAAAAAACTAGTAACGACTTGAAAGTGGATGGCCGGATTATTTGGATTACTCGTGAATTTCTTGAATAATTAATTCAGTTTTTTAGGTCTTAGCAGGTCTGCCGGAGTTTCCAGTAGATACGGGATTTCCGGGAAAGTGTATAAGACTCTTTTTAAATTCATTGTCGTGGTTTCTGCCAGTTTTAATCAGTAAAGCTGATATCAGCGATGGTCAGCTTTGATTGTTGTCGGTTACGTTCAGTCTGAAGTGACAGAATTTTGAGCGGTGGATCACGAGAGTTAAAAAAAGGCAGAAGAAACACTAATTAGCGTGTAGACTGTATGAAAGAACAGCAAGGGCATTAGCTTTATATTTATTGTAATATAAATTTTTAAAGCGGAGTTGTTTATTATCGTGTGGATTTACGGGCAATAATTAAAGCATCCACTTTGAAAGAATTGGAATCAGAAACGGCGAAGAAGAAGAAAGAGAAAAAGGAAGCAAAGAGGAAGCTTTCTCAAGTGATAGCTAAGATATACACAACCACTTCCTTGTTTTTCTTCCTCGCCACTATTGTTTAAAGAATCTTTTTTATTAATATGATTTATGCCTCCTTTGTTTTATTTTATTGTTGTTACTCGCCTTATTATTGTTTTCGTTATGAGCTTTAAATTTTAAAAGTTTGGTTTTTAAAAAACTTTCTCTCGCATTTTCGGAAGGAATCAATGGAAAATGTTTTTCGGGAAAAAACCAAAAGAAATCGCCATTGTATCTTTTATCAAATTGGCGACCGTTTGAGCAAAATTCTTATAATATTTATTTGGAATTAAGTCCGAAATAACAAAAACCATAAAATCAAATATTATAAGTGAGGAATTTTCAGTTTTGGAATAGCAAAATCATTTCCTATAAAATCTGAGCTCACCTCAAGGGAGGGTCTCTGCCACCCCTAGGGACAGGACCCTCTTAATCTGAATAAAAATAAGAAATAATGAGAATGGGAGGACAGAATGATATTCAGTTTTTATAAAAAATTGATTTTCCCGTTTCTAAAAATTTTCTTTTGCGGATTTGAAAAAAGCTTATGGAATGATGAAAAGTATTATTAGGTTTATGCCAACAGCATTTCTTTTTTGGGATTTTTTAAGCGTTGAGGAAAACATCATGAGGATGTTCTCATCAGTGGAAATATTGTTGAGAAACCCACGGTGATTTTTATTATTTAAAAATTTTCAAATCTCGAGAGGTTTTCCCGAGTAAATAAATAATCCGAAAACTGGCCCCCATTTAGACTGAATATATTTGTCACCGGAGTTGATCGGTGCCAAGTTTCGTAATTATCAAAAAAGGTTTTCGACCAGTCGGACCAAAATTTGCCGAGATTAATGTCGGTCTTTTTGTTTTTCACATCCGCCACATGTTACTTCCTCCCAGGTCACAATCATCATAGCCATTATTATTTTTTATTTTGGAGTTATTTCAAAAATGAAAGGGTCCGAATAAATCCACCGGAAAGGTAATTTATTTCCGCATTCGAGCACAGATGAAAATTCACGTTTAGTGCCTTTGCATCCGCCATCGGAATTCGTTGGAAAAAAGTATTTGAAAAAAACAAGATAGGCCAACGTTGAAGGATCCAGTGGTTGACAATTTTCAAAGTAGAAAAATACAGAAACAATAAAGAGGGGAAGAACAAAAAGCGGATTAGAGTTTAGAGACCCATTTTCAATTCTTAAAATGAGTATTGTGAGTACAAAAAGTTGCCAAATATCTTTCAAATGTGAACGAAAACACTGAGTTTAACAGATGCAGAATTGAATTCATTTGCGTGAAAAAGGCTTGAAATTTCATTATAAGACAACACAAATCCCTAAACCCCACAATTCCTTTTTTGACACATGAGGCTCACTGGTATCAAAAACCTGCTTTAATTAGTTGGAAATTGTCTTTTAGAGTTAATAAAATAAAACCGCACCTTTTCTGGAAATGGCAAAAGTAGTTTAAGGAGTCAGAGGTTCGGATTCATAAGACAGATTGTTTTACAAAGCAACGAGGATGTTTTACTGTCTACAAACTGTCTTCCCTTTCAGGTGGAAAAAGTTTTTTTAAAAACATGTTCGAATTTTGAGGAGCGTTTTCCGCTTTTCCTCAAGGCATAAAACCGACTTCGGCTTAATGAGCTTGAGAAATTCAACCGAGGGTTGGAGAAAGGCAGAAAAAAGGCCCCAAAGTAGTCGGCGGGGAATGGTTTATTTTTAATTTTAACTTTTCCCCCCGCCCCTCCCCCCCCTCCCCCTCCAACCCCCCGAAAAGTTCTTCTGTCATTGTTTAATTTGAAACATTTTCAGGGATTTGATTAAAAGCCAACGACCAAACGTAGCAGGATAATTTTATAGCAGATTACTTTGCACTTGGAAACGTCACATTTCAAATTCTTTGGTCTCAGTTATCTGTTTCAAATTAATTTTGTTGTAATTAATTGTTCTTACAAGTCTGTGTCATTCAAAACAAAAGCGACTGCAATATTACGTTTCTTATTCTTAAAACTCCTTTCGCGTCTTTTCCATTTCCTTTCCTTTCTTCTTTGGTTAAATCAAACGTCTAATCGCTGGGAACGTTGCATCTGCGTGTTACCCTTTTATGTCGCTTCTTCAGGAAGTTATCACTTTCTCGCGACCTTTGAACTCTTAAAAGAATGAATTTAAACTTACGCAGATTGCTGCTTGACCGTCTTCTGCACTTACTGTCCGGATTATTTATTTATTTTAAAACTCTTTACAAAGTTTTGCTGTACCTTATTTTTTACAGTTATTGTAAATCTATAAAAAAATTTCTCAAACACAGTCAGACATACAAAAACAGTAATTTTTTTTAATAATTTCTTCCTTTTCTCCCTAAAATTCATTTTGTATATTTTTCAGGTGAGACGCCCTTAACTTATATAATAAACGGTCTCATTACGGAACAGCGACGAGTAATTAACTGTCCGGCAGTTGAAAACCCATGTAAGTAGTAATAAATTATCAATATGCTCTCCCCTCTCGGAGTTACTCACAAGGAAAACCCAGAAAACTGTCCGCTCATCAGAAACCAATCAAGTTTTCTCGTTAATGTGAACATCTCCCTCCTCTCCAACTGTTAATGACATTATTAACGTTATTCTCACGAACCCAAAATCGATGCGGTTATTTTTCCAAAGGAGAACAACACTCGTTAAGTCGGTGGACATAAAAGCGACTTTTCCTGGTTTTTATCTGTAGTCCCACATTCAGAAATGATCGCAGAGAGAGCACAATTAAGAAAAAGTGAGAATTTATATTTGCACCTTCCGGGGAAAAAAAAAGTATTCGTAATTAAAACTTATTATATATACGAGTCTAACGTTGAAAAAATGATAACTTCCCGCGTAAATTGGAATCAAAAAGTTTTTCAAAAAATAAAAATTAATTTTCATTATTACCAGTAAACTTCGTAAATGAGTCTCATTTTCACACCAAAGCTCATCCCTTTACCTTCCTCTCCTATCCTCCGCCTCATTCCTCATCCTTTCCTCGTTGTCCTCCTTCTTCCTCGGTGGCTCTTTCAGAAGGGGGAAAACACTGGTGTCAACCCCCGAAGAAACTTAGGAAAAAAATCATCCTCGGTACGAAAACGAAAAATAACAATTATACTTGTCGCCATAACTATAAAATATGTCCCACCTTTTCTGTTGTAATAAATTGTTGAGAAAAAAAAAGTTTCCCCCGATGTTATTTAACTTGTTAAAAGTTCGTTCATCAAGTAAGTTAAGCGTCGAATTAAAAAGTTTTCCTCGGATCGCCCGAGAAACACGTTGGTTTTTAAGTCAGATAATTTTTAGATAATGAATGTTAATTTTTTCAGTTATCTAAAAAGTCTCCCGGTTTTTTCGGAATTCGTCTCACTTTGTTTGGTTACTTTAATGCTTAGCTAAGCGTTGCGTGCTTTCCCCTCCTTCCCGCCTTTCTGCTTTTCCGGAAACCGTTTAATCATTTGCTAACGCCGCCCTCGACGTCACAGAACCAGAAAACGCGGCAAAATGAAGCTTAAGAATCTCTTCAGTGGGGGAGCAGTCGATCACTGATATAATATAACAATAAGGCCGCTGAAGAAGTACAGTTGTTAAAGAAGTTGTGGTTAATCTGAGGAGGAAGCAAAATTGCTGGTGGGATTAATGACAAAGTCATGGGACAGACATGTAACAGTTGTATGTAAGATTGATAACAGGAAGAAAACAATGGACAAAGGTTTTGGAAAGAAAAAGAAGGAAGTAAATACTGGAGGAATATAAAAGTGGACAATCTATACGTCAGATTGGATCAGCTATTGAAGATATAAAAAGGAAAATTATTATAAAAATAAATTAATTAAAACAAAAACATACGAAAGTTATGAAGGCATTAATTAATTATAATTTGGCAGTGCTGTTTATAATTTCGGGGCTCAAATGTCGAGAAAAAAACAGTTAACGCCATTATAGACTTTATTTCCCGCTAATTATTGTGAAAATTTGCGACAGAATTCTTCTTAGAGCTGAAGGTTCCCGTTGGAAAACTATGCACAACTCCGAATCTATTTTCGATAGTTCACATTTACCTTACGGGATTCGTTATGAAGAAATGAATCCTAAGATGGCGGCCCCTGTCGTTGTGAGTTTACGTTTGACATGTTATAGGAAATTTGTTCTCCGTCAGCATGCGTTGAATTCAAAACAGAAAATTGTTATCTATTAAGTTTCTTGTATTCAGGAAATAAGTTTTACGGTACGAGGATATACGTGACTATTGGCTTTTCCTTAGACTCGTCTTCTTCAGGGGAAATTACCTATCATTGTGCTAAATAATAAATAAGTTGGAGCTCTTTCATGGTCACGAGTGGTGTTCACACTTCACAAGAGGTTCCGCTGCCGATGATTGGGATGTTTTTGGGGGTTCTGTGGTTGCAAAAGGCGAAGAATAATCAGAAAAATACGATTCATATACTTTATTTGTTTGTTAACCCTTTGCGGTGAGTATAAAATTTGGGTATGGGTATCTATTGGTCGGAATTAATTTGTTTGGAAGGAGCAGGGATACATATACATAATATTCAGTAATATTTAGTAATATTTTAAGAAGAGAGAATGTCAAATTACTGCTAAATACAATTTATAAAATATTCTTTGGAATTATACAATGTACACAACTTTTGTTTAGATTAAATTTTGTTATCTCTAATTGTATTAGTTGATAAAAAGGTTTAATAGAAATTGAGGAAAAGTATAAACTGATATAGGAATGCATACAGTATAAGACATACAGTATGTTACAGTAACTAATTAACCGTATTAGTTTGTGAATAGGTTCGTCAGGCATTGAGGTTCCCTTAGGAAAAGTATAAACTGATATAGGAATGCATACAGTATAAGATTCGTATATATTCGTATAGTTCCTTGCTGTGGTGACTGAGAGTAGACATACGACCGCAAAGGGTTAACAAGGTGTTGCCAATGGCAGCCTTAACGTCGAATTGTTTATAAATATTTTTGCAGTTCGTTCGTATAACTGTTTTTCAGTTTGATGAGAATCAGTTCTTAAGATTGTATTATTCTATAATTTTGTCCACGAAGTGTCACCGGTAGGGATTCAAGAACTGTCAGTGATAGAGAAAGCACTAAAGTAGGCCTAAGAATATTGCTATACTAAGTTTTCAGTATAAAACTTTCCCTGCGAAAACCTAATAAATTCATCCGTTTTGTTGAAGCGAGTCTGAATAAAGAAAAGACGGAAAAAATGAATTTCATCATTCCCATTGACAGGATTATAACAAATAAGATAGGGTTACATGTAATAAAATAAAATTTCACATTAACGAGGAAATTGATGAGTTAAGAAATATGAAAACGCCATAGAAAGGATCTAATAAGAAATAAAATTGGAGAATCTGCATATGAATGCTTCCATTTGAATGGATGTATTGTCATTTTGAATATTTTCCCACTAAACCAATAAAAACATGCACATTCGAGTTCAACCCTCGCGTTTTCCTTCCCCTAAGCCTCATCGGTTTCTTTGTTTTAACTCTCTCTGTAAAGAGAGGAAAAGGCGTTTTTCCAAAGGGAATATATTTGAAATTTTTCGGGAATTTCAATTAATTTGTGGGCGTTGCTGCATTTTTAATTTCTGTCCGTTTCAAATTGGGTTTAGAAATTAAATTTAGTCCAGTCAAATTAGACATTTAAGGTTGTGTGAATATCTAAGAAGCTGAAAGTTGATCAAATTGTTCAGAGTATAATTATATATAAAATGTCAAAAGATCTGAAAAATCCGATGTTGGGGAAAAAAATGGTCAAAAAATTAGTTTTTCGCCATTTTCAGCAAAGCGGTGAGTTTTATCGTAAAAATAGCTCAGACAAAAATTGTAGAGAATAAAATTATCTACAAAAAATAAATCCATACTTTTTTTCTAAGAGCAACCGTTTCTGGGGTGTAACTATTTAAAAAGTTGAATGAGTTGTAAAAATTTCCCATAAGCTAAACGTTCAATTTTTTCCCCATCATCAGATTTTTAAGGACTTTTGAACATTTTATAATTATACTGTGAACAATTTCACTCAGTATCAGCTTCTTAGGAATTCGTGTACCTTCACCCCAAATTTTAGAGCTAATTTGATTGGACGAAATTGTAAAAACATCGTTGCCACTGCCCTGTGATGATGACTTGAACTCATATGTAGATAAATTTTGTCATTTTATAAAAAGTGATGATTCTCTTGTCCGAGATTAATATAATAATATAATATATTACTCTATTTTGCCCACATCAGGCATTAGACGTTGACGGCTACAGTTCAATTTTCCTAATGAGTGGGCTGATCAGTAGTCTTCAACTATACTTTTTTTTTATTTTTAAATTGTTAGACTGTATACATATAAAGTTTTCAAATATGTGAGACATTAAATCTGGGTAATTGTAAATAAATCGAAATTTAATAAATAAAATAAATAACATATATACCACGCGGTTAAAAGGGTTAAAAAGGTAAACATGGTAAAATATTAAAGTTAGTATAACTCCTTGATACTCAACCTGTGACCCCGTGGCCAAATTTGGCCCACCGAGCCCTCCCGAGTGGCCCCAGTGGCCCAGTCGCGATATTATCAACGGAAGTTTGGCCCCAGTAAGAAAAAGGTTGAGTACCAAGGGCAAAACTTGTCCGAAATTATAAATGGCGCTTCAGAATTTAATATTGATTTCCATTGAAAAAGATGAAAAAGCATATAAATTTATAGCTGCTGGTTAAAAAGGAAATATCAATCAAAAAAGAAGGCAATAGAAAGAACAGTAGAAGTCAAACAGCAAAAAAGGCATATGCAGATCAATCCGGAAATGGCTTTAAATATTCAAAATATCCCTGCGGAGTCTCGTCTTCCCCCGACCTTCCCGATCCTCTTAACGTTTTCGAAAAATATGATTGTCAATAGAAATATTAGCAAAAGAATGATATATGAAGTGAGTGGGAAAGGGAGGCAAATCCTCGGGAAACTCTTACATAACGGGCCGGAGCCTTCCGAAAAAGCCGAAACGCGCTCATTTTTTACTTCTCCCACCGCCCTCTTAGCATGAGGACGGCGAGCGGGAAAACGGGAGCGAAATCCCGTCTTCTTAGCGTCCGCCTCGTCGGAAAACTCAGGGTGTGTGACAGTTATTACGACTGTCAAAAGACATTCCCTTTCCTTTACTCACCCCCGGTCTCTTCTTGGGTTTCTTTTTGCATGTATTCTTCTCTCTAACTGCCGTTTTCTGTGTCTTCTGGTGTAATCTCGGGTGCGCCAAATACATTTGCATATTATTTCAAATTAATTAACTTAATTAATTTGGGAAGTCATATTTTGAAAGGAAATGTTTATAAATAAAAAAATAATTCAATTAATTTGCTTCAGAGAAATTATTAAAATTCTGCGTCTTTTCTGCCCTTTTTTAATTTTCCTTTTGCTTATCGCGTTCTGTATGCTTTTAAAGACGACCGACACACGTGTGCTTTATGTTTTTTTCTTGCGACCATTACCAACCCTTTTTAAGTCGGACCGTAATGAGTTTTTCGGGGGCTGCGTTCGCCGCCCCCCCCCCGTCGGGCGACAGATCATCCCCGCGGTTTGCTCATTCCCTGCAACTGTAGCCGATTCGGGTTCTCCCTGTTGAAGTCAAGCCGAAGGAAACCGTGTACAAATAAATAAGCGGGAATTTAATTAAAGTTCGTCGGAAAACAGAGTTGAATTTGTACGTATCGGAAGATTTAAAAGTGACAAAATAAAGAGGAAAAAGATGGGCGTTAGGACATCGGAGAGGAGGAACAGAGGTACGAAACATGTCTAAGACGTCTCAAATTAACAGAATTTCATTAACAAATTTTCAATCCAAAATCTTGTCTATCAAATTGGAAGATCTTGTCTGTCTGTCTGTCACAAGTTTGTAAATTGCAAAACTCTTCCTGGTTGTTATCTTTACAACCTCTTGTTAGCCCCCTCCCCTCCCCCGCCTCCCTCTCCACCGCCCCCCGCCCGCTTCTTCATTGCCTGCCTTGTTTCTTCTCTTGTCACTCCCTCCAACCCCCGAAAACTTTCGATTTTACTTTTCTCTTTCCTGTTTTGAAAGCTTTTATTTTGTTTTTTTTTTTTTCCTTTAAACTTTTCCAGACAATGTTTCATCGACTGTTTTTTAAAAGGACGTGCTTCGATTTTAAAAACACACTGATTCGCTTTTTCCCCGGGAAGTGCTGCTGAATGTTTAAATTTTTGGGGAAACTTGCGGTGGGGAGGACTTCGCTGTGGGGGAGAGGGGAGGGGGGGTGTGTAGGAATTTCAAAACCCCTTTCCATCCGCTTCTTTTACTCCTTGCCATTCTGACTTGGTCTTTGATCACCGGAAATCTAATTCTCTCTTTCGAAAACTTCTGATTTGTACTTCTCACTCGCGCATCCCCTTTTTTTGTGTCGTACCGAAGTTCAGTTCGGTCTGTAATTTAAATAGAAGGCGCTCAAATCTTTTCCTAGTTTTAAATCTTCAACCCTTTTAGTTTTTAACCCATTGAGTGCCAACTACGAGATATCTCGCAGTGGAATTTTGTATACAGAAATTTTATACAGAAATATCAGCATCAGGACTTCGATCCAGTGACGTCAGCTACGAGATAGCCCGTAGGTGGAATTTTTTTTTGATACAGAAATTTCATACAGAAATTCTAGCACAGGAACTTTATCCAGTGACGTCAGGTACGAGATATCCCGTAGTGGAATTTTTTATATAGAAATTTTATATAGATTTTTATACAGATAGAAATTTCAGTACAGAAATTTTATCCAATGACGTCAGGTACGAGATATCTCGTAGTGGAATTTTTTTTTGATACAGAAATTTCATACAGAAATTTTAACACTGGAATTTTATCCAGTGACGTCAGGTACGAGATATCCCGTAGTGGAATTTTTTATATAGAAATTTTATATAGATTTTTATACAGATAGAAATTTCAGTACAGAAATTTTATCCAGTGACGTCAGGTACGAGATATCTCGTAGTGGAATTTTTTTGATACAGAAATATTATACAGAAATATCAGGACAGGAATTTTATCCAGGGACGCCAGCTACGAGTTATCTTGTAGTTATTTTTTTTATAAATACTATAATTAAATGCCATTACAATATTGTATCAGTAACTTAATGTAATTATATTTTGTAATTATAAATAAATAAATAAATGATATTTGCCTTTATATCGCCCTTCGGCATTAAAGGCCGCAATTAATAGTAATAAATTTTTGACATAAAATAAAACATTCACAGTCACATATTTTAAGTCATACAAAAATTATCACAGATCTGTAAGTAAAAGAGTCACAGAGTTTGCAGTTATCAGTAAACGCATCGCCATCCTTCTAATCTCGATCGCACGCGACGTCGACGGCTTTATATTTTGTAATTATATTTAATGTAATTATATTTTGCTTACTTTTTTAAAAAAATAAAACCTCGGAACTCACCGAAAGACGCTATAAATTTGTCTGCAACTCAATGGGTTAATCGAAGAGCAGACAAAAACAGAAAAAGCTCAGTTAAATTACAGTGAGAAGTTTTCAAACGAAATAATATACTGTATATGAATTAAAAGATGAAAATCAAAAAGGAAAACAATATGATAAGCGGTCATTTCAACCTCTGTCGGTCTTTCTAACGTTATGGAGAACTGTTCTTAAAAGCTTAAAAAAAGTATTACGAGGAAATACATGACCGCGCAAAAGAGCGAACCTTTTCGAAAGCACTGACAATCCTTTTCGGAGTTTGAAAAACTTTGAGACGGTCTGTGAATGAATTGAAGAAGTTTGTCTCCGCCATCCCGAAGTTTTCCCGCCTCATCTCAACAGCCACTTTTTCCCGCGTTTAGGAACCTAAATTATAATATAAAATAATTATAAGCATCGTAATTTTTTAAATATAAAATATGCCCACTCAGCATAACGTTTACGGGTAATATTTTCCCGGCGATATTTTAATTTAAGTTATTATCAAAAGTTATAAAAGACAGAAGAAGAAAACAAAAAAAAAGAAAGGAAAAAGACAAAAAATACATCACGTGCTGAAAAGTATTCTAACTTGATAATTAATAGAGGGTGGACGGGTGGGATGGGGCGGAGGGGGCGGAGGGGGGGGGGCGCGGGGGAGAGAAAGCCCAAGAATGGTAAACATTTTCTTTAAAACTCCAAAAAAAGAAAGTTTTTTAACAAACGATATAAATAATAAAAGAAAAATTTTTGCCTTCTTTTCTGAACCCTTTCTCATTTTAAAAGTTTTACCGCTCGTGGAAAGAAATAAATTCCTTTGAGCTATATGTCCTCCGGGTTACAGGTCCTGCCCTAGGATTCTCCTTCTGCCTTTATGTCTAAACATTCCCATTTATGAGCTCTCGTTATCATTTTTAAGTTTCTTCTGCGAGGAAAGACCCCTTTGAGGAGAAATCCAGTAACTTTTTCTTTCATGGACGGCCAAGAAGTAACCAAATGACCGGTAAAAATATTCTTCGACACAGTTTAACCCATTGAGTGCCAGCTACGATATATTTCGTAGTGGAATATTTTATACAAAAATTTTATACAGAAATTCTATACAGAAATTTCAGCACAAGAATTTTATCCAGTGACGTCAGCTACGAGATATCTCGTAGTGGAGTTTTTACAGATGTATTTTTACAAACACAGAAATTTTATACAGAAATTTTAGCAAACAAATTTTATCCAGTGACGTCAGCTATGAGATATCTCGTAGTGGAATTTGTTTTGATACAGAAATTCTATACAGAAATTTCAGCACAGAAATTTTATCCTATCTATTTTATCTTATCAGCTACGAGATATCTCGTAGTGGAGTTTTTACAGATATGTTACAGATGTATATAAATTGACAGATTTTACAAATGTATTTTTACAAATACAGAAATTCTATACAGAAATTTCAGAACAGAAATCTTACCCTTGACGTCAAATACGAGATATCTCGTAGTGGAATTTTTACAGATATATTACAGATGTATGTAGATTGACAAATTTTACAGATGTATTTTTACAAATACAAAAATTTTTTACAGAAATTTCAGCACAGAAATTTTACCCTTGACGTCGGGTACGAGATATCTCGTAGTGGAATTTTTTTTGATACAGAAAATTTATACAGTGACGCCAGCTAGGAGTTATTTTGTAAGTTTTTTTTAAATAATAATTACAGTAAATTTACAATATTGTAATAATATTGTATCAGTAATTTTGTAAACTTTAATGTATTGTTCAAAATAAAACCTCAGCACCCAGGGCAACACGCTCTAAATATGTCTGACACTCAATGGGTTAAAAACCCCCTCAGACGACCCTTTTTGCAGCTCCAAACGCCCTCATGAATCAAAAGCAGAGGTTGTCGAAACCACAACATAAATTTATAATAAAAAACTGATGGGGAACCCCGGGTATATATCAAAGGAGTAGGGCTCATATCCGGTTCCGAGAGGAGGAGAAGAAAAGTTTAAAAAAGAAAGAAATAAGAAAATGTTATGCATGGTTTGGTGCTTGACAAATAGAAATCGGAAACGCCAAGTAGATGGTGTTAGTTTATGGGATTCGGAAAGAAAATGGCGATGCCGATAACAACCGCCATTGCCAACACATCTCGTTCTCAATATTTTCTTTCTCAAATTCTAATGGCTTTTAAATGTATTTTTTGAATTGGAATGTTTAGCAAATGGAAAAAAGAAATTTATGTTCTTTTTATTCTCGATGTTGCCCATTAGCCCTCTACATGAATGGGGGAAAAAATGAGGATTCGTGTTGTTTTCCGCGAGTATGCGTGAGTTCGACTTCCTTCACTCGTTTGTGGGAAACCAAAAAGCGTTGGAAGAAGCTCCCACACCCTTGAGAGTGTTACAACAGTTTTCCGTAAGAAAAAAAACAGTCACATGGCGGCAGTCTTTAATTAAAATGATAAAAAAAGATTTGAGTAAAAGTCCGTAAATGAGGAATGAACCGGTAAAGATTTAAACCATGAAAAGCAATAACGAGATATATACATAATAAAAGAGTTAAGAGTTGAAAAGGCTTCATTTAAATGCAAGGAAAGTCGGGACCTTAGGGCGATCTCAATTATTCACCTTTCACGATAGGTTCATCCTTTCTCGATAAAGGGTTCAATTAAAGGAAATAGCCATGGTGGTCACTTAAGAGATTGGGAGGTCACTTCACTAAAGTAAAAGGATAAAAGGGTGATCGTGATGAAAGCTGAGGGATTGTCTCGATCGTTGCCTGGAATTCCCTTCCGTTTCTTCTCCCGGATTCCTCTTTCCAGTAGATGTGGTCATCTCTTCTGGTTGTCGGATTGGGGCTTTGCATCTGCCGTGGTTGTTTTCTGTTCTTTTTGAGCAAATTTGACTGAGGAATGTTTGTAAAATTTTCACACAAAGATACATTTCTTCTGCTTCTGTTTTTTTGTTAAAAGTATTTTGGCTTTTGTAAATTACAATTTTTTGATTTCGTATTTTTAAGTCTTTGTATTTTTTGTATTAATGTTTTTGTAAATTACAATTTTTTAGTTTTGTGTTTTTGAGTATTTGTATTTTTGCATTAATGTATTTATATTTGTATTTATTTTTGTAAATTACAATTTTTTTATTTTCAGTTTTAAGTATTTGTATTTTTGTATTAATTTTTTGGAAATTACAATTTTTTAATTTTGTATTATTAAGTATTTGTGTTTTTATATGAATATTTTTGTAAATTATAATCTTTTGATTTTGTATTTTTAAATATTTGTATTTTTATATTAATATTATTGTAAATTTGAATTTTTTAATTTTGCATTTATAAATATTTGTATTTTTGTATTAATAATTTTGTAAATTACAATTTTTTAATTTTTTATATTTAAAACTGACGAGGTAAAATTCTAACTAATGATTTTTTAAGATCTCTTAAACACAACAAACTGTACTTATTAATCCCTCAGGATATTCCTTGTTTAATTTCTTGCATTTCTACTCATTTGGACACTCTCCTTTCGAAATTAAAATAATTCCACAATACCACTTTTTCAAGAAGTACACTGGGAAAACATTCCTCCTCATTGTTGTCATCAAATGTTTTCAATCGAAGGACAGGGAATGAAAAGGGAGTACGTATTTTCCCAAAGAGAAAATGTGAAAGCATCGCGCACTCACACGAAGACGAACCAAACGAATTTGAACTGCGTAATTTGGGAAACGTTAGTCTAAGGTCAAAAGAAAAAATGGCAGCTAGTTATGTGGTAATTGGTTATTCTGTTTTACTGTTTTCTCAGAGACGCCGTAAAACAGAAGTTTTGCCGGGAAAGTTCAAACCTCTGTGGGAGTCGGAAGGTCCAGCTTTCTTGAATCTTGAGGGAATTTTCTTTGAGCCCTTTCATACCTTTCAGCGATGATTTCTTTAATTTGATTCGGATCCTCTATCTCGAAACTTGGCGTTTTCCTTCCTTTTTTCTTATTCCGGAGATGTAATCACTTTGGAGTTTTTCTTTAACAGCGGAGGTTTCGATTACAACGTGGGTTTTTAGAGGCCGGTGTGTCTTTTCAGTTGACGAATTGAAAATACAGTAGTTGGTGTTTTTTTTTTAATTCGAAAAAACCCGGATTTGTAGTTTATGAAAAAGTACAAAGGAATTTTGTCCTGGTCATTTGTTAAAATAGTCTTGATTGGATTCCCTGTTGGAAAAACCCCAACGAAAGAAAAATTGAAAGGAAAACACGTGCAACGAACCAAAGATGGCCGAAGAAAAGAAATGGTTGCCCGAAAACAGAGTCAGTAAATAAAGAGCGTCGAGAGGAAATAATTAACAGAAACACAAGGAGCTGACCGTTAGTCAATAAATAAAACGATCCCGATGAAACCAAGAAGGGTTTGAAGAATGACCATTAAGTACTGTAGGGGTTGTTCCTTTCACCTCTTATAGTCAACCTTTCATTATACCTGACCTTGGTAACACCACTATTATTATTTCCTTTTCCCCAAAGCCGTATCGGAAATTTCGAGAGCAATTTAACCTTTGCTCTGATGGCTTTCACGTGAACCTTTTCCCTTTCATCGTCCTCAGCCCTTTCGGTTCGGATCGTTTTTGGAAATTTTCCTTTTGCATTTTCTTTTTTGGATTTCCCGTGATTGATTTCTGCCCTTAGGAGCAGCGATGAGGGGAAAGGGAGGGGGTCAGAGAAAAATACCTAAGTAATAAATTAGTTGATATTAAAGCAGAAAGTAAATTTTGGAGCGGCAATTAAAACAAAAACCGAGTTGAAGAGCGAAATGAAAACAAATGAATGACATTAAATCAAAATGAGACAAATTTTCACCGACAAAACCACTTTTCCTGATCTGTCACGACTTTTCCGCAAGACTTTCTACTTTCCCATCTCTCCCAAATCAAGACAAATATATATTTTCAAAGTCCGAATTCATTTTCCTTTATTAAATGATTAAAACGGTTCATGTTTACCTTTTTTCCTCAGCTCCTCAATTTTTCACTTTAACGACCGCCATTTTCTTTCGGATGAAATAAAACATTGGAACTCCCACCCCGGATTCTTAGCTTCGGAAGCCCCAAATTCTACGAGATTGAAAACCGAAATAAATTTTACTGCATACTTAATCTCCGCCCCTCTTCCCTCGAAGACGGCCATTTTAATCGGAATCCCTAATCGCTTATTCATTTTTTTTTTCTCTTGAATCAGGATTTTCACGGCGAAAAAGTTTTTGTATTTATTATTGTATTATTACACCCAAAGCCCAATGCAAAGAATAAATAGTAATAACAATAATTACTTTCTTTATTTAGCCCGTGGGTATTAAAGATACAATAGCGCTCAAAAGTATTTTGACAATACAAAATTTTTAGTATTCCACCCGTAGGGATTACTTACAAAGTGAAATTTTATTGGCTTTAAAACGGTTGTTTTATAAATATAATATTAAATATATTTTTCAAAATTAATATAAAAAATAATTAAATATAATCTTATAAAATAATATTAATAACATTTATAAATATAATATTAATTAAATAACAGAAGAAACAAAAAATTTATTTTAGAATTAAACTATAATTATACTATAATTTTAACTACTAATAATTGGATTATTAAAGAAAAAGCAGAAGACTAAAAAGAGTTTTTATGTTTCATATATTTTATTTTAATGCTGAGAAATATATTATTAATAGTATTGATAACTAAATAATATACGACAAAATAAATAAAATCCTTTAGTAAAATGATTAACTATTAAATTTTGTCAAAATACTTTTGAGAGCTACTGTATTATAAGACTTTCAGAATTATTATAAAATATAACACTATACTAATTTTTCTAAATAACAGAAGAAAGAAAGAGATTATTTTTTATAATTATAGAATAGTAATAATAACTACTAATAACAGACAGAAGACTAAGTAAGAGTATAAATGAAAAAGCAGAAGACTAAAAAGAATAATATGTTTTGTATATTTTAATGCTGACAAATATATTATTAATAGTATTGATAACTAAATAATAATAAAATCTTACAGTAAAATGATTAACTAAGAAACTGCTAAAATTTGTATGTCAAAATACTTTGGAGCGCCACTGTAGAATTAAAACACAATAAAATACTGGTAAAGTTACAATAAAAGCAAATGTAAAGAATAGGGAAACAATTGTTAATTTATTTTCCCGCAGGAAAATCAAAACCGGGATAAAATCCAGGTACATTAGGCGAAATAAGAAGATGTAGTGCGTAATCAAAAAGGACGTACGGGTTATGCGTCTTTGGGTAAAGTAAACAGCCTTCAGACGAAAACATAAATTACTTAAACAAAAGAAGTCCGTGATCAGAAGTCCGTATCCTATTTTACACATCTACGAGCTTGGAAATAAGTTTAGGGCTATTGGAATACCAAGGGAGACATTCAAGGAACGGTTCAGCACTTCCCGTAAAGGTCTTGACATTTCAGCCAACTCTTAACACTAAACGCCATTATCTCCATACTTTTTTCTAATTAGTACCTCCGTTCGTTTGGACAATCGCTGCCGTTAAATTTATTTACGATGCGGCCAAGTCGGTTTTTAAAATTGGGGGATTTCATCCCCTTCGCTCACTTCCCTGATTTTTCATTTCTCTTTTCAAATCGGCCCCGGAAAAAATTAATTAAAAAATCATGACCGGCTCACGTAAAGTTTGAAACTCTAAAGTTAAGAAAGTTTATAAGAAATATGAATTGTTAAAAATGCGTCAATGCCAAGAATATTTCACCCTCCTTGATTGGTATAAATAAGATCCTGCGAGAGATATTTTAAAGAAAGAAAGTTATAACTTATCCGCAGGGAGATATAATCAGAACTGAAGAGAAGTCGTTGATAGTACAAAGAGGGGCGAGGGGAGGGAAGGGGCGGCTCGCACAAGAGGATGAAGAGTGGGGAAAGATTGTTATTCCAAAAAGTACTTAACAAAGGTGTCAAAATTAACCTTCTATATATATAAAATGATTGTTCTAATATAATTGGCGCTTGTTTTTTGAGAAGTTCAGCACGCGGTTTTTCCTTTGAGTTTTCTTTCCTTTTTCTTATCGCCTTTGCGTTTGGATTTTCCTTCGCCTCCTGTCTTATTGTCACTAAGTGAACTAATGAAACCTTTTTTATGAAAATTACTCTGATCTCAAGATTATGTACTTTATTGTTATTTATTAGTAGCCTTCATGTATATTTATTCGTTACTTTTGAGTATAGTTTTTTAAAGGAATCATGAATGCTTTATTTTATTTTATTTATTTTATTTTATCTTTTCTTTTAGCCCCCTCTAAAGGCCTCTGTGTATTGGTTTTATTTATTTATTTATTTGTAACTTATTTTATTCCTGTTTTTATTTTATTTTTATTTATTTATTTGTGACTTATTTTATCCCTGTTTTATTTTTTTTTATTTATTTTTTCTTTTTTTATGTTATCTTTCCTTTTGGCCCCCTCTACAGGCCTCTGTGTGTTGGTTTTATTTATTTATTTATTTGTAACTTATTTTATCCCTGTTTTATTTTATTTTTATTTATTTATTTATTTATTTATGACTTATTTTATCCCTGTTTTTATTTCGGACTGTCAATTTTGTACGGTGAAATGTGCTTGGTTATAATTCGAAAGATATTTTATATGGTAAAACCCTGATAAATTATAAAATTTTGATAAAAATTGTAAAATTTACATCAATATATATATACTGAACTACACTATAAAAATCAACAGCACACAAATTGCATAAATCTTACTTTAAAAAATAGTGAGTGGCAAAAATTAGAACATTAAAGCTCATCAGAAATTAAAGTTAATTTTTGATTTAAAACCGCCATATTGTCTTCCAAATACATGAAGAAATGTCAAAAAATTGGGGGTATTGGTTACATGTCTTAGGGGTGGTTTTAATACTACACCCACTGCGAACCTGCAGGGTATGTTAAGTTTTAAA